>JAMZDL010000018.1:0-47478 GCA_027579765.1 Candolleomyces efflorescens | reverse complement strand
ACTAACCTGAGCTTTCCNTCTGANGTCGTCATCGGCCAAACGTTGCCAAGGCCGAGGCCGTTGCTGTAGGCNTATGCNTAGACGTCAGGACTCGATTCGAAGAACGGCACAATCTCCTGGATGAACTTGTTGATTTGGGCTTGGTTGGTGCATGGAACGAATCTGGGATTGTCTGTGGAAGGAAAACTCGGAGCTCAATATTTTATCAGGATGGGTGGGATAGTCATTGAACACACCGGCGACGCATGCGAATTCGGTGACCCAGATGGGCTTGCGGTACTTCTTATAATGGTCCTTGTGTCGTGCAATTTAGGAATTAAAGTCAGAAAAAATGGGACGTGTTCAACTCACGATATCTTTCTTGGCACCATCCAAGCTGTTCTTGTTTATGTGAATCGCGGTGATATCCCAAGAAGTCTTGATCTTCTTCGCAAACTCGGCCAGCCACGTCTCATCCGCCTGGTCTGGAAAAAAATTCGTCAGTTCAAGAGCACAACGCACCATAACCCACTCAGAAAGAAACAAAACAAGAATAAAAATAACCGAAACTCACTGCACATCGACGGACTGCCCAACTTGGCACCCTTTGCTTTCAAAGGCGCCATCAACTGCTCCCACTTCGAAACAGCAGCATCAACAGTCATACCCGCCGACCCAGACCCCGGTGCGCAATCCGGTTCCTCAAACCCCAGAACGTACACCGGCACAGTCTTCATTGCCTTGAACGCTTTGAGCCTAGCAGCGTCCGTAGCATCTACCGTCCCGCCTCCCCAGAGCATAGGCACCGCAATGGGCTTCCCGGCTTTAGACGGAGTAGGAGACCAGTCGTACCACCACCCAATATGATCTTTGACGTAGGGGTAGGAGTCGCCGCCGGCAATGCCAGCTTTGATACCGTTGGGTGTGAATGCACTGGTCTTGGACGTTGTAGACTGCGCGACCTTTTGTTCTTCGGCTATTTCAGGGGTAGAAGCAGCAGCACTTGTAGGAGCGACCGGCGCTGGGATGGCTGCTGACTTAACAAGCGTTGTCAGAGGAAATGTTTGTGACGACGAAAGAGTGGGTTTGTCGATAATCGTCGTCCATGATTCCAATTGAACCGCGTCTGAAGCAGATATTACCGGGACCGGGACTCTAGTTGACAAGTCCGCAAGTCCAGCTCTTGACGCAGACGGACTGACCAGATCAGCCGACGAGTAGGACACTCGCGCGGGTGGGGTGCGGCATCGACCAGCCGCGGCAGCAACAAGGTCATGATGGTGCTTGTTGGCTTGCTGGAGATGGCTCTTGTAGGCGTTCACCGCCAGAGCCAGGGTGATGACGGATAAGAAGGAGAGAGCGAGCATCCTTGCAAGCATAATCGCACTGCGATTGAGTTGGGGAACAGGATGGCGTCCAAGGAAAGCGGCAGTGGTCCTTTAAAGCATCGATTCCAATACTTGCATCACGAGTCCTCGAGGGGCGAGCAACCTTCTTTTCATTTCCCTTTGACTAATTGTACACCGGAGTGCAACAAAGTAAAGGAATCACTCTACCTCATACGCAGGCTGCGACAGGCTTCTCCTCGGGATAGCTTCGATGCAGGCGCAAACCACTTCAAGCTTCAGGGCCGGTATCAATGGCGACCCGCGATGGTTATGCCTGACGAGCCGCGCCGTTCCTTCCTGGGATGCCACTCCAATGAAGCACCCACAAATGTGGGTGTGGGCTGCCCAGCCGTCGGTCGATGCACTGAAGACTGGCAGCTGAGTTGCCGCGTTGGATCTGACCGGGAGTGAGCAAGGCGATCACTTCTCCGGGCCCTGGATCCCCAGCGATCCTGGAACGAAGTCCACCAGGAATCGATGGACAGACTGAGCGATAAGAACTAATTGGGCCAAAGAACTCTCGACTTGATCCTTGGTCGCTCCACATGGGTCGATAGGTTAATGAGGACGATAGGGATACGGAGATGTTGCGGAGCCACCCGGAGCTGATTCTGAACGAAAACTCATCTCGGTCAGTAGTCGAGGAGTATTCAAAGCTAGCCGAGAAACTTGAAAACTGACTATGATCGCTGATCGCCACTTGCGCTCGTGCTTCGGTAACGCGATCGAAGGATTGCCATCTTCTTTTCGCTGTCCCCAGCTCAAACGTTTGTCTAGGGGTGGAGAAACGTCCGTGCAACGTCCATGGTGATCATGAAGAATGTTCAGGACAATCAGCACTGCGTTTCCGGGCCAGATTTCAGTTTCCCAGCCTAAGGTGGGAAGCTCAGGTGCCGGGAAAGTCATGCTGCCTTTCAACTGCTTTACAACAGACAGATGTCAACGGGTATCCTAAGTTCATGATGGGGAGCAAAATGCATTGTCCAAGCGGGTCGGCTGGCTTCGGGGAGGTAGCCAGGAGGGTTGGTCCTTTTGATGTCACGGTGCACCTCTTCCTAGACTTTGATTTCTCGACGATGTGCTCTTTTTCCGGATCCCCCCAAGAAACGCAAGGCCGGTTTCTCCTCAACGTTAAGTGTTTCGAGTCGAATTCCAGATAGATGTGTGTGGAACTCGTGCGTCGGTCTCACAATGGGAGCTTGACAATTGGATGACATCCCAACTCCTGACGGTCCCGACCTACAACCCCGGAATCGATGTCCGAGTCAGGTTCTGAAAGAGCACATGCCCTTGATACAAGCATTGTGCCTGCCCCATTCTATGCTGTTGAATTCCAGAGATGCGAGTATGATTCAGACAACACTGTATGCTGCACTGGCAGCCCGGGATACGTCACAATGCAGTGATCCCTGAACACAACATCGGCTTGAGATGAAAAAGACACAAGCAGAAATCTCTTTCAATTGCAGACACAATGGTACAATTTCTTTTGTCGTAACCTAGGGTCATGGGGATCCCGAGGTCAAACAGCTTGGTTCACGGGGATATGCATGCAAAATTCTGTGCCTTGACCAGTAAAGAAGTTACAAGGGTTCCTCTATATTTCATTTTTGCATAGCCTTGTAAAGAACACTTAGATACCTCTCTATAAATATTTCTGGGATTTTAGATGATTTTAGAGCACAAGGTTTTGTAGAGCTTTGCATATCCCCGGAATTTTGCATTACCCCGGGAATGATAGTACATGGTCCTTGTATGGAGAGACTAGGATCTGTGTCCTCTGACTATGCACTAAGTTCAACAAAAGGCTCATTGGAGAGAAATTTGCCAGTGACCACCTCGAGGACAGTATTCAGGGTGTTGTACTCACTTGCGAAGTTTGCGAAAGTCGGTCGCGCACCGATTTCGATGTTTATTTTTGAGAGGATTTCTGGTATGGTACTTATCTTGTTCAGGTGATCCTTGAGGTTCCTTGACTACAGTTATAAGGATCTCCTTTAGTTTGAGTTTGGGTCATAAGTAAGTGGTGAATGCCATTCAGGCCCTTTAATTGCAGCACAAATTCGCCAGCCTTTCAAATGGAAATCCCCGACCTCTGACTTCGTGTTTGCGGTTGGTTCAGTGCGGAAACTGCTGGGAAAACGCAACGAATTTTACGAATTTGTCACAACGGAACTCAACACGAGTTACCGAGTTTACCACGGGACCACCTATTCTTCTCCTTTCTGCGCCTAACATTCACTCAACAAAAACATGTATCGCGCCGCGTTGACCTCTCATTTCCGGTAGGGTGGCATGATAAGGAGCTTTATCGCAGCCTCCCCTTCACAGATGACTCAGATGGCCAAGATGGTGCTGATTTCATCCTGCTCCCCTCCCTCGCACCCTAACGTTGCTGTGGTGACTCACCACCTACTATCAGGCCTAACAGGTCACACAATAGTCACTCATGAAATTTCGTTCTGATATGTCAAGCGGTTGGCTTCCCAGATAAAGTACATCGCAAACCCTATATAATCTTGCGTACCCCCGCTTTGATTATTATCCCCCCCCACAGATCACCGGAATCGTCGCCTACCCCTCCGGATTGGCTTCTGTGATGGGCGAGCCTTTTAGAGAGGCTTTTCCTACTGAAAGTCAAGTCAGCTGCGACAACCCTGGAGGTTTTTCGAGGTGATCGTTCCCGCCACCCGACTTTTCAGCACCGATTCTAAGCATTTTTCAAACAGTGACGCGATGTTCATGTATCCAGGGCAGGTGTCCCAAGCCTGTTCACCCCCGGCGGCTGCGGCGACCAATCTTTACGTCCCCCACTCTCACTATAACGTTCCTCCTCCCGCCCCCTCTCATTATATGCCGGTATTGGGGTATTCTGAGCCGTCCCCCATCGTCCCCGAGTCTTTTCCCTACACTCCGTCTGGCATGTTGCCCCACGAGTCCGAAACGGCCCTTTATCAAGGACCCTACGCGGATATCGGAGTGTATGCCAGCGAAGGTGAGCAACGAGGGTGGGATAGCGATGGTCGGCCGTCCGACCACGCGATGGCCCTCTACGACCCCTGTAATATTTTCCGTTCACGTCCATTCTCATCCTCCCAGAAGCGACACGAGAACGGCGTAGTGATTCCACAAGTTGGGGGTCTTCAAGGGCTCCCTTCTTCAGGAAGCATGTCTGGCTCATCTGAGCCTTCTTGGGATCCTTGTGCTGGTCAGGGGATCTCAAAATCGGCTATGTTCCCCCCCTCTCCCCCTCGGCTTTCTTACAGCGTGGCTCAGGTCGCATCTCCAGCTGCGATCAAAGCCACACGAGCCAGACGAAAACTTCAGAGTGAACTCAAGCTCTTTCCATGCCTCGAGTGCGGACAAAGCTTCACCGCGAAGCATAACCTTATTTACCACACCAAAGCCCATCGCGGTGTCAAGGATTACATCTGTGAAAGTTGCGATCGGTCTTTCACGACACCGAGTGTCCGCACAAGGCATCGAAAAACCTGCCCTCTGGCCCCACGTTCTCTTCGTCCCTGATCTCCAGAGATAGTCTCCTTTGGGGTCAGGTTGACAAGACTGTGCTTAGAGTACCGAAAAATACATTTTCTTGCCTATGCTATAGCGGGATTGTAAGCGATATGTGATGAACAAGATCCTGGTCCAGGACGGCCGTTCTCAAGCACTGGAATGGACCACACAGGGTCAGCGTCCAGCGTCCGAGGGAGTCTCAATTTGAGGCCCATTCTCCATCCCATCCAAGCCTGGGATGTGGTTTTCACTGGGCTTCAATGTTCAGCTGAATAGTATTTGTATTTTGCTTCTATACACTTACCTTGTAGCCTCTGAATCACCGTGTCCAAGCCCATGCACGGCGCGAGCGTGCAAGTTGTCAAGTTAAGCCCTCTCAAACGAGACTCTTTGGGAGTTTGAACCGGAGATTTTCTGATGATTTTCGGAATTGAACCAAACTCAAGCTCGTCTGTTCAGTTGCCAGTTGGCATGATGTTGAGCTTCAAAAAAGGCTGACTGTAGACCAACACTGGGATACGGAACCTCTAGGCTAATCCTCTGTTCTCCGATTTTTTTAATCCTCAGATTCGGACACAGATAGCGAGTGAAAGCTAGAAACGAAGACGGGACTCTGTACAGTACAGGTATCAGCAAAGCAATAGCACTGGAAAGATGGGAGCAACACATGAGCGATATAGGCCAAAGTTGAAAATGGGTTTGAAATGCAAACAACACTGGATGCATGACAGTATATTTCTGCTGGAAATATGATGAATCTGGAAGTATGATAGAAATATGAAATTCATAATTCTGACATATATTTGGCGGGAACTATCTCAAAAATATAAAATGCAAACTGAGGGTGTTTGTGGCATTTTTGGCTTTCATACTTCCAAAATATTTCCTAGCTGAAAATACATAGTAATTTTGGATTTTATATTCTCAACATACTTCGACCAGAAATATATTGACCCTATTCAACATAATACTTGCATATCTTCATCATATTTCCAACGGAAATATGATGCCGTGCATCCAGTGCAAGCGGACACTGAGCGGATGACTAGAGCAGCCAACTTGAAGGAGGTCACTCCCGCAGGTGGAGTGCTTGCTGGAGATGGCTCTTGTAGGCATTCACCGCCAGAGCCAGGGTGACGAAGGATAAGGAATCGCACTACGATTGAGTTGGAGAACAGGATGGCGTCCAAGGAAAGCAGCAGTGCCCTTTGAGAGCATCGGCTCCAATACTTGCATCATGGTCCTCGAGGACGAGCAGCCTTCTTTTCATTTCCCTTTGAATAATTGTACACCGAAGCGCAACAAAGTAAAGAAATCGCTCTACCTCATACGCAGGTTGCCACAGGCTTCTTCTCCTCGGGATAGCTTCCATGCAGGCACAAGCCGCCTCAGGGTATCAACAGTGACCGCGAAGTTGTGATGCCTACAACGACAAGCCGCGTCGTTTCTTCCCAAAAAGGCACTCAGGCCTCAATGAAAATGAAGCACTTCCAAGGACGTGTGGGTTGCTCAACAGCCGTCGGTCGAAGCACCACAACCGTCAACTGAGTTGCCGCGTTGGATATGACCGGAAGCGAGCACGGTGACCACCTCTCCGGACCGTGGATCCCCAGCGGATCGCCGAGCGCCACTCCGCTTCAGAGTGCGTAGAACTAGACTTCTTTCCAGAGTCGCTTGCTGCGCCCCCTTGGAGACTAGTTCGACCAGAAATCGCTGGACAGAATGCGCGAGGAGAGCTAATGGAGCCAACGAAGTCTCGACTTGATCTTTGCTCGCTCCGCATGTGTCGATGGGATAATGAGGGTGACGATCACGGCGATCAGATAGGGATACAGAGAGGTTGCGGAATGCTGGTAATCTTGAGCCACTAACCACTCGCTCCACGAGTGAAACCAGGCTTGGGTCGACAGACTGAAGAACCGCGCGATTAGCCTTCCGAGGATGGAGTTGGGCTGCTAGTAAGGAGCTCCTGATCGTGTTCGGTGCCAAACTCCGTGGTGGTCGAGGAATGGAAGAAGTCCCTTGAAGTTGAGGAAGAATAAGGCCCTGAAGGAGTGTGCACGATGGATTGTTAATTCCGCCTTCTGGGGGAGCACTAGCCTTTTGGGGGAGATCGACCCGCCCATGGAGCTGCACACCCTCCCAACTGCGATGATGAAACTTCTCCTCGAATCCGCATTGAGGGCACCATCCCCCGGAATCTTGAGCGTTATCTTGTGTCTTGTGGCCCTTCTTCTCCTCGGATGCAACTTGACCTGGTTGCGTCTGGCCTGAGGAATTATTCTCTTCTAGCCACAAGAATATGTCTGTGGTGGAGATATCCGGCGGCCTCGACCCGGCAGACCTGAACCCATCAAAAAAAGCTTCGCGAATAGCTCTAGCACGGCCCCACTGCAAACAGCGTGGAGTAAGTACATTAAGATGTCCCAACGATAAGATCGAAGCTGAGTAAACTTGCCTTGATTGCTTGCTTTCTTCCAGTGATCAGGTTGTTGAACTGCGCTCGAGAGGACACTAGTTTGTAAGGAGCGTGAGTTTCGGATTGAGCCCTTTCCTTGGCTATGTAACTACATCAGATAATCGAAACCTTCGTTAAGAACGGGATATACCTTGCTGTATGAGCGGAAATCGCTTGGCAGCGTCGAGCAGCAAGCGATAGTCTATTTACCTCGGTCAGAGAGATCGTAATTAGTAAGGGAGGGGGCTTACCTTCTGAATACTCGTCTTGCTCGTTAGCTTCGGACGTCGTGTCATTTTCAAGAGGCAGTCTGACAGGGTCATTCCATAGCTGCCTCGACTCAAATGTGACCTTGGTGCGGGAAGGAGGTTTGAGTTCCGTTAACCGGTCCAATTCGACGTCCACCAATTGCTCTTCTCCTAAAACCACAGATGACCGCTTCAACAGATCCAACTAGCCCAAAGGCACTGCTATCAGCGAGATGGAGAAAATGGAGAGAAGAACGGGCTCACGTCGACCCAATGCTCTACAACTGCTGTCTGTGGTTCCCTATAGCTCAAACCGTCGTGTCTTTGTACGATGATATCATTGAAAACTAACTCGACACGGGCAAGGAAGGGCGTGCTAGATAACCCGAAGATGACGAAAGGGGGTTCGTAACATTCGGGGCTCGGAAGGTACACAGTGTTGGCATCGCAGATAGCAGTCACCTTGACGGAGTTTAGGATGCTACTAACCGGAATGGTCTGTGGCCTGTGGTCAACAAGGACGCTGCGGTACAACAAAAACCACTTACATAGGAGGGATTATCCACAGCGATCATCCATTTGGTGGAGAACATGCCAGCCGGGGTTGGTTCTGAGAAAAAAATCTCGATCAGCGGTCGAAGAAGGCATGGAGCATTCAAAGCCAACCTGAGCCGAGAAAGAGACTGCGATCGCTGATCGCCACTCGTGCACTGAAATGAAAGCGACTTGTCGAGGAAGGAACGAGTGCTGTGGTTGCCTTCGGAACCGACATGATCAATGGATCGACAATTTTCATTTCGCTGTCCCCAGCTAAAACGGTTGGCCCTGGGGGCGGAGAAATGCTGATGACTTCTGAAAAGGGTTCAGGACGATGACGGGGGGCGAAAGGCATTGTCCAAGCGGGTCGGCTGGTCTTGGGGGGGCCGCTGGGGGAGTTGAACGCTATGATGTGAACGTCTTCGTCGTAGACTTTGATCTCTCGACGGTGTGCTTCTTTCCCAAGGAACGGAGCCAAGGCCGGCGTCTCTTCATGGATCCCGAGTGTTCGAATCAAGCTCGGTATCGAGGGCTGACTATGGTGTTGGGACTCGTCGTCATGGACAGTTTCTCTGCTCGTGCTGGATTCAAGAACAGCAGAAGGGACCCCAACTGCCCTCTCGAAGATTGTCTGCAGCCCTGGCCGGATACCTGATGGTCCCGACCCGACCTCAAGTCCGGAATTGATGTCCAAGTCGGGTTCGGCAACAGCACATGCTTTGATACAGGCGTCGTGGGTGCCCCATTCTATGCTGTGGGAGATGCGAGCATGATTAAGAAGGCCCTGTAGAGATGAGAATGCTGTTCGCAGGCAGATAGGGCATCGGAGGAGGAGATACGGAGTGTCGTTTGTATCGGAGGCTGCTAGCCCACTGATGTAGAGGAAGGATGGTTTGCCCTTCGATGGATGGGGTTTCTGTCTCGGTGGGGGACGACGATAAGGTTCCCTGGACTGATATTGGGGTTGAGGGTAACCAGAAGTCTGTGAAGGTTGACCACTAGGCGTGAAGTCCGGTGCGGCAAAGAGGGCTTGGGACGGAACCTCGCCACTGGCCAAAACGTCCGAAGCCAGTGCACGAACCTTTTCGGGAGACACTGAGATCCCTTTGCCTATTACTAGCTCAAAATAACATCCATTTATTCATTTGAGAGAAATAGCCACCTCCATGCTCGAGGACAGCTTTCAGGGCGTCAGCCCAGTCTATCCTCGCTTGCAAAGTTTGCGAGAGTCGCTCACGCACACCGATTTCGACGTTGATCTCTGAAAGGATTTCTGGGATGACATCTTGTATAGGCAGAGGATCGTTGTCGTGATCAAGTTTCCTTCGCTTTGAGTTTGACATTGGAGTTAAAGGGAGACGAGTATATTTCCTTGTTTGTTTCCCAGGGTGCTGGTCCATTTCTGCAAATTACTATACACAGCCCATATGTACCGAAAATATACCGTCGAAAGTCGCCGACAGCCTGAACGCGGTGCTCCATCTTCCACGTCTGGTGAGTGGCCCCTTCGCTATCAGCAAAAGACCGCCAGCTTTTCAAGTGCAAATGGTACTTATTAGGCCTCCAATTTCGCCTTTGCAGCCGGTGACAAGCACTCGCCAACCGCGAATTCGAAGGTGAAGAGGGAAGGTTGAACTGGCGATGTGGGAACACACACAACGGAGACTCTTGGGAAAAGGCAACAAAATTGCTACAACAGGATTCGACGCCACCATCTTCTTGTTCTCCTTTCTGCATTCTGCATTCCCTTGACACGCGCTGCGTTCTTCCAGCGCCAACGCCGTATGGTTCGGGGACATCGACCTCTAAATCCTGATAGGTTACCAGAGAGACCTTTCTGCCCGTTGCACCCCACTCTTCGCGGATGATGATGCTCGATTCCATACCCAATTCTGCTGCTGTCGTACCTCGTATCTCCGAGCACCCTCGCCATGTGAACGTTGTCGCGGTGACTAGCCGCCGATTAAACCCATTCATCATACAGCAGGTATTAATGACCTTTTGTCACCCGGTTATGTCTAGCGATTCAGACTGCGCCTCCAGCTTTATAAAGTGCGCCTCCAAACGTATATAATCGGACTGCGTACCCCACCGTTGAAACCCCCCCGCCCCCACCCCACAAATCACCGGCCCCGTCACCTCTCCCTTCGGGTTCGCTTTTGTGATGAGCGAGTCTTCTGGCAACCCTTTCCCTGGTGAAACCCTAGCCAACTGCGACAACTCTGGCGCCTTGCCGAGGTGATCTTTTCCGCCAGCCGACTTTCAGCATCGATCTTAAGCATTTTTCAAACAGTGACGGAACGCACACGTATCCATTGGTCGATGGATCCTCTCTCGAGGGTGGGCTTGGACTCGCCTCTTTTGGACAGGCGGTTCAACCCTGTGCATATCCGATCTCTCCGGTATATAGTACCAGCACACACCGGTATTCGTTGCCCCGTTCCGTCAGTGGTGAACATCATGGGTCTAGGTATGGACAGGCGGTCCAACCCTGTTCACTTCTGGCCATTACGGCAAACAATCTCGTGCAACACTCGCACTCTGGTCTTCCTCCCAACTTCCCCTCTCATAATATCTCGTCAGGATATCTCGAGCCGCCGCCCGTCACGGTCCCCTCTTTTTCCTACGCCCCGTCTGGCATGTCACCCCACGAGTCCGAAACAGCCCTTTATCAAGGGTCCTATACGGATACTAGTGGAGTATATGCCAGCGAAGGTGAGCAAAGAGATTGGGATAGTGATGGCCAGCTCGGATACCCCTTGGCCCCCTACGACCCCTGCAATATTTTCCGTTCACGTCCACTCTCATGCTCCCCAAATCAACATGGGAACGGCGTTGCGATTATACAAGGTGGAGCCCTTCCAGGGCTTCCTTCTTTGGACCGCACGTCTGGCTCATCTGAACCTTCTCGGAACCCTCAGGTTAACCAAGGAAATTCGGCCGTTCCCTTTACTCCGTTTTCTCAGAGTGCGGCGCAGGTCGCATCTCCGGCTGCGATCAGGGCTACCGAAGCCAGACGAAAACCGCGGGACAATCGCAGGCTCTTGATATGTCACGAGTGCGGACAAAGCTTCACTGCGAAGCATAATCTTGACTACCACACCAAAGCCCACCGCGGTATCAAGGATTACGTCTGTGAATGGTGTGACCGCGCCTTCACCACGCCAGGTGTGCGCACCAGACATCGTAAAACCTGCTCGAGCTCCGCCTCCGCGATCCCACCCTCATCTTTCCCCTTCTATCCCTCGTGATCTCGTATGGTCTCCTTAGAGGTCCGAGTACGGATCACAGACTTCTTTTCTTTTTCTCGGGCAAGCAGCGTCGACGTACTTTTTTTTAAGTTCCCATCTTATATCATTTTGCCGTGTCACCTTCTATACCGATCCATGTTCTGTACCCACACTATCACATTGACAGTTTATGCTCTCACTTTCGGACGGAATGACCACGGCTCTTTCACCTGGTAGTACGTATGCGGTCGAGCTCCATGAGCCATCTGTCAATATTTGAAGGGCAGCTCAGAAAACTTGAATCATCATGTTGCTGTCATCACCCTGGACCAATCGCAGATACAAGGGAGATGATCATTTTGATAACATGGTGGGCCTGAGCATGGGTCGTAAGACAAGTTGCAGAAGTGACACGACGGCTGGGACGTAGCAGGGGAATCTATAGTACTGTACATACATCAGCAAAGCATCATTGACAGGACAGCGATGGAGAGCAAAGTCGAAAACAAGGGGGTATCAAAACAAATGGCCCGAGCGGGAACTCAGAATAAATAAGGGTATCATAAACCAAAGGAACGGAACGATTAGTTGAAGGGACCGTAGTGGAAAAAATAGTGGAAATAAGTAGTACGAAATGTGGGAAACGGGGCGCAACTGGGGTGGGGGTGGCGCTGACACAAGCTTGACTGGCACATGCCAGGAACAACGACGGCTCGAACCGTCACTTTATGCAACCCTCTTCGCTGACTTTCCTCTGCAAGTCCTGGTGTGCCTCGTCAACGTCCCAGAGGCCGTGAAGGCGTTGTCACAGAAGGGACAGATCTGGTCTCTGATACCCTTGTGCGCTTTTTGGTGGTTGATCAAGTTGTGCCTCGCGGTGAATGTCTGGGGGCAGATATCACACTTGAACTTGGCCTTCCTCTTCCGCCTTCCCTTGCACGCAGCGATTATGGCCTCCGATGCGACTTGACCCGAGCCACGATGAGTGGACGTGGGGGGGAGACCAACAGGCATGCTGGGCGACGGCGGACTGGGGCCGATAGTGAGGAGATCCATCCTTTCGACGACTACGCCAACGCTGGGATCAGCAAATTCGTACGGGCCATTTGCATAGTGAGGGGGGACGGGGCGGGAGGGGCGGCGGTCCGGTCCCTCACTAATGGTGTGCCTTCGAGCCAAGGCAGACGGGTTCCTTCCCATCAAGGCTGAACGAGGACTAGGAATCTCGAGATGACCATCCATCGGTTGGAGGAGTGGGGGCTGTTGTGTATACTGTAACGGACTCGGCATCCTCGACGACGGCACACTGGGCCGTTCGCAATGCATGGCGCGTCCGCACTCCTGTCCGGTGACCTTGTATAGGCCATGATCGGGAAATGAGGAGAAGGAGCTGAACTCGCCTTCCGGCGTTGTGCGAAGGGTCGACGGGAGGGAGGACAAGGGGGACGGACTGTTGGTGAGAGGGGAGGCGCTGAGGGGAGTGAGTGGCAGCCAGTCTTCGGGCGGAGTGTAGTACGGGGTGGTACTAGGCCCCTGGTTGGCTGGAGACGCACGGCCGGCCATGGAGGCATACTCCACTGGGGAAGCGTTTTGGGTGTATGGGTATGGGTGATAGGCATCGGATCGAGTTTGGATACCACTCAAGGGCAGGGAGAAGTCACGCAAACGGATGGAGCCTGTGTCGTCTATTTCTTCAACGTCGAACGGCGAGGCTCCCCATGTCGGCTCGTACTGAGCGACATTTGGCGAGTTAGGGAGGGGCGCTTCCCCACTGGTCAACGGCACGCCGGTGGTGTCGTGGAAAGATGCTAGCCTATATGACTCCGGGGCCATTTCTCCCGGAGGAAAAAATTCGGGGTGAGGGAGTTGCCACCAGCTAGAGGCATAGTATTGGACGGGAACCTCTTGTTGGGAAGAGTCCGGTGGGGGTATGATAGAGATATCAGGAGTGGAGCTGTCTTCTTTCTCCATGTCTTCGAAGAGAGGTTAGGATTCTGGAATACGGAGGATGCCCTTTATATAGGGATTGTGTGAGGCGGACGATGCACCGCTTTGATACTGCTGCTGTGAATCGCGGCACGACGATTGGGAAGGGGGAGGGCGTGCTCCCGGGGTGTGTAGCTGGCATAGCTGACGGCGCAGGGAATTTTATGAACTCATCCAACTTGTTAGATGTCCATGCGAAAGAGTAGCGTCAACCGGGCAGTGGATGGAATCAAGGCGGTGGAATGTCAGGCGCTTATGCCTCATGTTTCCGACCGCTGCGCCGGTTCGAATTCCGAATGAGTTTCAAGGTTGAGGAACTTGGCTTCTGATGGCCTTTTTACCTTTTTTGAATCCTCATCGGAACTATGTTGTCGACAGAGGGAGCTTCGGTATTCAGGATGCTGAAGTATCTGCTGCGTCACTATGTTTGATCTTCGAAGTGCGGGGAACGGGCCCGGGAGCCTGAGGCCATCTTTATCCAAGAACAAACCGAGTCGCGAGGAATGGAGAGTGAACGCACTCAGCCAGCTGCCGATTATGCCTGTGGCGATTGGAAGAAAAGAGGGTGTGGGCGTAACGCCGGGCGCTTTTAATTCAAGTTACCCTAGCCCGTAGCCCACACCCGACTCCCTCCGTCAGCTGCTTCCCGTTTTGATTTTTAGAATGGAGAGGAAAAGCGATAAAATCCTAACGTGAACGGTACGTACGTACGAATTATGACCAGTCCCTGCTTGTGGTTGCGGTACTATGAAGGGAGGGTTCAATGTCCGCCGAGTACCACGGCCGGACTCGGAGGCGCAATTTCTGAGCAGACGCGTTCAAGTCGCGTTGAGGTTTGGTTGAGGTGTGGCACAGTTCTTAATCATCAGGGTCGCGCGCACACGAAGTTGTGCTTGGAGCTTTGGCATTGGCATTAGGAACTATTTTCGGCGATGCTCTGTTGGCTATAAAATGTTTCATGACCTCGTGTTTGAGGCGTGCTCGCCGAATTAAGGACGAAATGCGCCTCGCCTGAGTACATGCAAATCTGTGCCTAGTTTAGAAATGCCACCACAGTGACTCCGGGTCCACCATGACGAGCTCGGACTCAATCTATTCATCCTCGTGGTGAAGTCTAACGAACAGCCGCGTCCTATGCAGGCCTCGAAACGCATTATACTACACATATATATTCCGAGGCGCCATTCCATCGACGAGACGACAAACGGCATGGGTAGATCTGGGTCATTCATTCCGCGTATATAAGAACCCAACAACGATGAAAAAAGAAACATGACACGGTGCACATCGTACAGTCTAAGTGACGGCGATAAGGAGGATATCATCGAGCAGCGGCAATCGACAAGCATAGCAAGCGCCGATCTAGACTGCCCTCGCATTATTTGCTGGGGACGGCTGAAGCGGCGCTCAGGCTACTTTGAAGAGCCAGCAGTTGCAGACAGCCAAAGGCAAGACGAGCATCGCCGTGACAATTCGAGAACACGGAGGTGAACTTGAACTGAACTGTGGTACTGACGAATGCATGAGCGAATAAGGTGCTAGAGTAACAATGTTGAGGAGTGCATACATAATTCGGCGGTCAACGGGCATACTCGTACTTATTGCCGCATTGCACCAATTCGAGTTTGCCCGCAGCCCAGATATTCGGACAGGACCCGACTTCATCCGTCGAGCTTCCCGATTCATATGCTGAGCATCGACATGGTTGTTTGGAAAGGAGGGTCATGAGCGGTAAGTGCGAGTTTCTGAGCACTGGTCGCGTTCAAGTTGCGTTGAGAGCTTGAGGCAAGGCACAGTTTCCAAACTTTCGGGGTGACCCGGAGTCGCCTGCGAGTTTGTGCTTGGAGCTTTGCCATTGGCATTCAAAAGGAGCATAGAACTATATTCGGCGATGCTCTTGGTTGCTATACAAACGTTTCACGACCTCGTGCCAGAGGTGTGCCAAATCGAGGACTAAATCCCAAATTTGGCCCGCAATCCAATGCTCAAACATGACTCCTTCACTCCTCGTGGTGACTCATTATACCCTAGAACTCGACCCTCGTTTCTAGAATAGACCTCGAATAAGTGCAAGGAAAAATAAATGGATACCTTGGCATAATTGGGCTTGACTCGGGGACTGCCAGTGGCAGCCATTTGAATGTTTGCGGTTGGTCACCGACCTCCGAGTCTTCTGCCAAATCTGAGTTTTGGACCTCTGATCAAGCGATCCAGCAGTGCAGGTAGCAGGTACGCGATATGGCGAAGAGGATAATATCGGCTGGGTGACAATCCAGATCTGAGCCTTGAGGGTTTGATACTGAAGCACACCCCGTGATGGATGGAGGGAAGTCAATACTTTGACGGGCCTGCAGGCCGTGACGTTTTGTTTTCATTTTGAAAGTCACTGACAAACCCGCATTTTTGGGTTTTGAGTTTCGCGGAACCATCTGCCAAGTGGCGCCGGTTCGTGAAGGGTTGCGTCTCGCTCACCGTCAACGAGAATCGTAGTGGCCTCTAGTAAACCATAGTGCATATGTGGTGCTTAACTACAAATGGACGGAAGACGGAGAGTGACGACAACGAGCCCAAAAGAATGGGGACCCTGAAAGCTGAGTCCCACAAGAACCAAAAGACAAAGGGAAATCTAGGTGAGCATGGCTTAAAGTACATAAGGTGGTATATCGCATGGTCATTAAGCATATGTAATACGTGAACGAAGAATATGATAGAGAAGAGAACGGCCATGACATGAGAAGAAGACTCGGAGAAAGGTGGCGTTGGCACCTGTCCAGAGGAAGAATCCCATGACGGCGTTCTATGATTCAATTTTCAGTCTTTATCTTGAAAGCCTCACAAGTCTTCATGTGCCTCCTGAGCGTCCCGTTAGCCCTGAATGCATTGTGGCAGCCAGTGCAGACCTGGTCCTTGATGTTATCGTGGGCTTTGATATGGTTTTTCAAGTTATGCTTCGCCGTAAACGTTTGAAAGCAGATGTTGCAGATAAACTTGGCCTCCCTAGTTCGCCGATCGTTACAAGCGGCTATTATGGCGTCCGATGCTACACGGGAACCTTGAGGGATGGCCCCAGAGGGAGCGGCAAGCCCACTGGGTTGAATAGTAAGGGCGGCGCTTGGGTTGACTGCAAGGTCGAACCCGTCAATGTTACCCATACTGCCAGCACCACGGACATGTGACGAGGACGGGCGGGACCTTGTCACTGCACCGAAGCTATGTCTTCGTGACAAGGGAGAACTGGATTCTCCCATCAGAGAGGATTGACCATGCTGGACCTGGGTGAGGGCCTGAGGCACCTCGAGGAAGTCACCTACTGGGTGCTTGGGATTTGGAGATCGAGACAATCGTCTATAGGGACTAGTCTGTCTCGAAGACGACGCACTGGGGGTGTGTCTGCCCCTCCCCACAGAGCGACCACGAGTGGGGCTGGTTGGAGCCTGGCGTGAACGTCGCATGATGGAGTCAGTCTTGAGGATATCCCCATCGTCGAGTGCACTCGTATTGGGCAGTGACACGAAGGAAGACGAGGAGGAAGAGGAGGGGATGCCGATGAGAGGAGAAGTGGTGTTAATGGTGTTGAATGAATAAGGCGAGGATGAGGAGGTGAGATTGTCAGAAATGGGAGAGCTGGTAGGTTGAGGGGAATAGGGCGAAGGGGGTGTAAGGGATGAGTAGGGTGAAACGGGCGGACAGGTCGGGGAGTTGGATGGAGTAGTGAAAAGGGCGGCGGGGAGATTGCGGTACTCTTTGTCTAAGCGTCCACCATGGTCGTTTTCGCCGGGAGGTAGTCGAGACTCCGCGGCCTGGCTAGCATCTGCTATCTGGAGATGTGCATTGTCGACCCGGGGGTACCACTGGGCAGTCTGCATCGGCGGCGGCCAGGCCGCAAATGAAGATGGATCAAGGAATGTGTCACCCACTTCCCCGGAGTAGAATGGCATCTCATCGAGGAAAGGCAGCGCATCGAGAGTGTTGGGTGCAGAGCCGACGTCGGCGCCCACAGGGAGGGTCTCATTTAACTGCAAATCCCCAATATCGATGTTGCAGTTCGTTTGGGCGGAGCCAGCTCCATCCGTCAACGTCCAAACGCTGTCGGCGGAAGGAACGGCGAGTGTATTGCCGTCCAGAACTTGGGAGACAGATGGACCATAATGAGTCACGTCAAAAGGATAGTGGAGCCACGGAGTCGTGGTATCGTACTCGTCCGGTGATTCGAGGGAGAGTGCAACCTCATCTCGAGTGGGTTGCTCGATGGTGATGGTAGGGGGGTCCGAAGGGGAAGACATCACCACTGGCGTAGCCTGAGGAAGAGGAGTGTGATGGAAGATGATGTTTGGCTAGAGCAGGACCCGCCTTTATACCATTTGAGTATGGGATTAACCTCCCCGGTCCAACGAGGCAAGGGCGCACCGCTTGATACAATACACCTGCTGTTGACTGCGCAGGATCTGGGCCGATGTGGTTCATTCGCTTTCATGATCAGTATTTTGTGAATGTATCGAGGAAGCGGACCCTGAAGTAAAGCATGCAGAGAAGTAACGGGGGCTGTGGAGGGTAAGGGAAGGAAGAAAGAGAATCTGACACTAGAGACGCCCGGCGCTTGCGCCATCTGAAGCTGCGCGTGTCATGAATTAGTCAGTCTTGCCCCAACGAATTGAAGCTCGCACCAATTCCAGACGCCCTTGGAACAAGCTCGTTTGACGTTCAAAGGCCGCTGTCGCTTCGGAACATATCTGACCAAAACGGCCATGGGAATGTGGTAGCACTTCGGGAAGAAGGATCTATTGAAAAAAAAAAAAAATTAAGTTCATCAGTTTTGGCGCCTAGGCTCCTGCCGAGCGCTCGTGGGGCTCCTCGCCGCCAAGTACGAACCGGCTCGCCAGTCAACGTCAGTGACATCGTGCGATTCGGCGAAGAAGGAGAGTGCGAGAGAGTGTAAGTGGCGGTAGGAAGTAACTGCTTCGGCTAATAGCCCTGAACGCAGTACAATATGACGGTTTTTGGGCTGGCGAGTTCTTCCCGTCCATTAGAACGATGGTGTAGACACCCTCGTTCATCTAAACCAGTCACAAAGCTCCATGCGGATGTACGTACATGGGTACATTTCCGAGCAGTGTCCTCGCTTTGACAGTTCGGGGTGAATTACTGGAAGTTTCAGGGGAAGCAGGAGTAGAGCATGGCTTACATGTACACCTTCGACGCGTCGCTAATTACTCGAGCCCTTGAGTACACGATCGAAGGATCTACTGTGACACTGATCCCGAGCCCCTCACTGTGCGGCTGCAAATTAGTGGGGGGCAATCCATCTGCACCCCTTTTGGTCAATCTGTCGCGTTTCACCGTGATCATTCCACAGATGAAGCGTGTTCAACGCGAGGCCAACAAGCCCGCTGAGATGGCCAAGTTAGGTTCTCCGACGATGAAATAGCCACATACCAATACGCAATCAAAACAAATCCTCGTGGTGACCTGGGTTGTTACATCTGTGAACGTTCTGAACCCTGACTCCATAAGCAAACGAAACGGTACAGCCGTGAAGCTCTGAAAAGTTAACGTTCATATGCAGGCCTGCATATGAACGTTAACTTTTCACACATGTATTAGGCCGACGCGAGGTTCTCAAAACACAGCGAATTACTGCGCATCCCGAGGTTCCCTGTAGCAGTGCCATTGAAAAAAAAAAGCGAAGAATGAAATGAGCTTAATATGTCTCTCCACGACCCCGAAAAAGCGTTTTGAACGGGGTATGGCGCGCAACTTGAATGCGGTTTAAACTCGGTGATAAGGTCTTGCGCAGCGCGAAGATAAGCCCAGTGACAACAATCACCACCGGCTCTGGGGTTGACCGGAGTCATCGATTCATCCGCGACACTGCATCGATCTTCCAGCCCTCCTCCGTACCCCCTTCTTGCCCCTTCCTTCCAAATTCATCAAGGGAGTAAATCATTCGGAAAATTTTCGACATCGAAGTTCATATACCATACTAGTTGACGTTATCAATTTAACAACGATGGAGTGCACTATCAACTTACGAGATTGCCTGACCGTCAACACAGGCTGACGATCGAGTTGAAAGCACAGAACGCACAGCAGAGGCACAGCGGGCCGTGGGTTGACTTTTGCATGGACAGCAATGTGAGCGCTTGAGTGGGGACGCGAACAAGATGAAAAAAAATACAAGAGTTGATTGATTGAAAGGCGATACATTGAGGTGTAGCTAATACAGTAGAGACGGACGGGAGGCTGAGTGCTGAGCATTGAGGTATAGAGACAGGAAGAGGAGGCGGGCGATTGAAAAGATGGAGTGAGATATAAAGACAGACAGACAAAACGCATCTTGAGAGTCGACAAGGCTTGGAAGTTCGAGATGGGAATGAAAATGAGTATAAAAATGCGATTCAATACGATAGGGTGGTACCGTGAGACGTGAAGAGCAGGGAAACTGGAAAAACTCGTTCGTGCCGGAAGGACGAGATAGGTAAGCAAATAATGGGGTCAAGGGTATATAGCGGAAGGGGTATAAATCGGGATTGCAAGAAAGCAAAGGTGGAAGAAAAACAAGGATAACAAAGTAAACAGCAATCTCGATTGTGGCGCGAAGTGTATAGGGTAAAGGGTTCCGCATCTGTTCTATAGGGGAGAAAATAGATTACGGATGGAAAAGGCGAAAAAGAAAGAAAAAGGCAAAAAGAGAGGAAGGATTCAGAAGATTCGAGGCAGTCGGAACGGGGAGGAGGAGGAAGGGAAGGAGCGCTATCAAGACGTCGCCTTACAAGTCTTCATATGCCTCGCCAACACACTCTGCGTCGTAAACTCCCTCCCACACTTCTGACACCCATGCTCCTTAATCCCCAAATGCACATTCCGATGATTCTTCAAATTATGGTTGGTCGTAAACGTCTGCTGACACCACTCACACACAAACTTGGCCTCCTTCGTCCTCCTCTTCACACTCGCATTGATCCCCGCCTGCGATGCCACTTTGCGGAGCGCACTTCCCCCGGGAGACGTAGCGTCCTCGTCGTGGAACGGCAATTGGCTCAACCCACCCGGCTGCTGCTGCTGCTGGTGCACCTCATACGGGGGCGGCGCGCTATGCGTCGAGTACCCCGTGAAACTGTGCCTTCTGCTAATCGCAGCACCCCCATCTTGGGGTACGGTCAAATGGTCAGTCACATTCGACGTATCCCAGATCTGACTCGGCGAGAGCGTGTCAGGGGAGAGTGTGGGGAGGAGGGGGGAGGGGTAAGGGCTGGATCGGCGAGAGGACGAGGCGCTGGTTGCGTGGCTTCGCATATCGGACCTTCCGCGCTCCGGCGCTCGACTGGAAGATCGACCTCCGGTATGGCTGTGGCGGCGCTGGACGGTGGTGGTACCGTTCCCGAGGAAAACGTCATCGCCTCCGTAGGGAGTGGGCGGAGACAAGAGGGAGGACGAGTTGGTGGTGGCGTTATAGTCGGATGGTGTGAAGCACAGCGAAGGGGAGGTGAGATGGGTGGAGGCGGTGTTGGGGCCGGTCCACGAGGTTCCCGCTACCGAGAAGCCTCTGTTGTGTTGAGGAACCCGATTGACGCGTTGGAGGTTGGGCTGGGCAGGGAGGGTGTCCTGCACGGGATACTGGAAGGAGGGGCTCAAGGTCTGTTCGACTGCGGTGAGGTTGGCCTCGTTTTCATCAAATTGGAAAATATCCTTCATAAAGTCATTGTCAGCGCCGGCGACCGGTGGGGCAGGGATCATGAGGGAGAGCGCAGGGTGGGTGGCGCTGTACCCGGAATCATCCTGGAAAGACGGGGCGGTGAAATCCAGAGACGGGATGTGCATGTTTTTGTCGTTGCTGTTAAACATGCTGTTTTCGTGGGTAGAGTAGCCATCGCTGAGGGTCAGACCGTCGAATGAGGGTGACAGGGAGCTCGGAGAGAAGGGGCTGAGAGGCGTCGACAGGCCGTGGTAATCGTGGCCCTCGGTCGGACTAAGATGGGTATCAACTGCGCTCAGGTCGAGCAAGGTGGTGAAAGGAGTGATGGGGGTCGAACAGCCTGGAGGTGAGCGTTCAGAGAGCTAGCGGAGGGAAGAGGGAGGGAGAGCTTACCTCCAGAAGAGTTGCCATCGTTGGTAAAAGAAGAGAGCTCGGGCTGCTCTGGACTGGCAGAGTAAAAGTTGTCCGAGCTGCGAACCCTGTGTGTCCGGATGAGGGGAGGACGGGTGGCAGCGAGTGGGGGACCTACTCTTTATACTGCTGGATGGCAATGGGCAGGGCCATCGTCGGCGCATCGTCAGGCCCGACGACGGTGATGTTGAGACTATGACTCTCTTGGAAGGACATTGTGGAGTTCCAGATTTGACTACTGGGAGGTGGTAAGGGAAGGCGGGAGAGTACAGGAACGGGGAATATATAAGCGTGCAGGAGTGAGGCGCACGAGTCACAGCCTCAAGGGTGCTGTAGATGAGGCTATGCCTGAATCCCGAAGATGGCGGGGCACGAGGACGGGCGGGCGCTTAACGATGCGTGCAGGAGAGGGTTCTCGGAAATACCGAGGAAAAAGGGCAAACGAATCCAAGGCAGTGAGGGGGACATGGGCGTCTAGCTTTTCCTGCCGCTGCTCAGTGCTGTATGATGGCAACCCCCAACTGCACCGCCACCGGCCCACCTCCCCCTCGGCTGTTTCCAGCGCACCACCCACTACGCATTCTTTCTCTCGCTTGTCGCTGTCCAGCACATCGCCAAGGCCGTCGTGGACGACGCTCTTCCCTCTTTTCCCCTCCATGCATCTCCGCCACTCCCTCAAGCTCTCCTGTCTTCTCCTTCTTTTATGTCACTGTGCAGCAGCCGCCAACTACCCTAGGCAGACCCCAGGGGCTAGTGCCTCCGCCGAAGAGTCTTCGACCTCATCGACCACATCCACGACGTCTGCCTCCTCGGCATCCAGCACTTCATCCAGCACCTCTGAAAGCACCTCCTCCACCACTTCCGCAACCTCCACCACCTCGGCCACCACCACCCCTCCTGCTCAGCAGACCACCCCTCCCGCTGATACTCCACCACCGGCCAACACGCCCTCCCAGACCACAGTCACCAACACTGGAGAGGTCACCCAGATCGTCACAAACACAAACTCGGCCACCAGCAGTGCCCCAAGCCAGTCCGCCAGCAAGGCTCCAAGCAACGGCGACGAGGACGATGGCGGTGGGCTCGGCACTGGCTCGATTGTCGGAATGTCAGTCGCAGGTGGCCTCGCTCTGATAGGTATCGTTGCCTTCTTCATCTGGAAGTTCACTCGGAAGCGCAGCAGCTTCGATGACAGTCAGTCTCATTCATCTCCTTTTCCAACGCCCCTTCCTCATGCTTGTCTATTTTAGATGAAGCAATCAAGTGGCCCGACCTCAACTCGCACTCCGGTGCTGGTGGTGTGGACTCTCATTCCCCGCCTGGCCGAGACGCCAATCGGGGTTTCGAGACAGCCTCTGATCCATCACTCGCAAAGTTGAATTCGGACAATTATTCCACGCCAGATTTTAACGCTGGGGATCCGTATGCGGTACCGCCTTTGCCACACCTCAACCCAAACCAGCCATATCGTGACGATCCTACAGCACCCAGCGGCTATTATGACCCTTACCGAGGGCCTGTCTCAGCAGATGGCAGTGATTGGCATAGTGGCGAGGCGATTCCTATGAACCAGATACATGGAGGTGCACCCGTCTACGACCAAGTAGGATTTGAACAGCCCCCCTACAACACAGGACGTGCAAGCCCTGGGCCCCATGCAGCATACAATGCGGGCCGAGCAAGCCCTGGCCCCCATGCGGCCTACAACGCCGGTCGTGCGAGTCCTTCCCCTCAAATGGCCTACCAGCAGACAGGTGGAGGCTATGACATGCAGCCGCCTTACTCTGAGGCTCCCCCTGCCGCTGGACGGATGAGCCCAGGGCCGCAGGCTGCGTATGGCGGAAGGATGAGTCCTGGACCGAACATGGCGTACAATAACACTGGCTACTCCCAGGCGGCTCCAAGTTACGATGGTTACGGACAGCGGTAATCTGTGCCGGGTGATGATGACGCATTTTTGTTCGTTGTGTATCTTGTAGTAGAGGATTGGTAGATGGTAGAGAAGGACGATGATCTTTGTTTTCAGTGCTTTCATTTCATTTTTTTTTCCTCCCTCGCTTTGCTAGTCAAAATCTAATTTGCTCACAAGTAATACATTCATACACACACACACACACACACAAGTCTTTCTCCCTCACCTGAGCGACGAAAATTGCGCAGCTTTACGCAGTTCTCCTCGAGTGACTGTCCGCAGGAGTTGGGAGCCACGTGATCGCAGATACCTGTGTTGGGAAAGACTGGGCAGTGATGGCAAGGTTCCATATAACTCTCTTCTTCTCGAGACACCACACCGACCTCGACGACCTCTTCACGATCTCTGACAAGACCACGAACACGCCTCCTGCTGCATCTATAGAATGGGTCTCCTCGATCGGATATCCGATGTCGTTGGCAAATTTGCGCCAAAGTCCTCGAAAGGAGGATCAGGACTGTCTGGTGGTATTGGAAACGGACATGGAATGGTTCCTTTCGACGATAATGTGAGCCCTTGTTCGTTTCACTTGCTCTCGATCGTTCCCTTCGTGTAGGGGGAGGCGATAGCAATTACCTAATTCATCCATGTTGGCCTAGTCCAACACAGAATGGGCAACAACGTCGATTCTGGTGACGGAGATCTCGTACTGTTGCTGCTCGTTCCTACCGTATGGGCTCTATGCACATGGGTCGTGTCCCTATTCCATACGTTTTCTCCCGCGTTTTATGTCGGATGATGCTGACTACCCACTTGTTATGTGCGTGCTACAGATGATCGTCTCGAAACCAGCTATTATCGCGCATTCCGGCCAGATTTTCTTCAACTTTCTCTGCATGGCATGTTATGCCAGCTTAGCTTCCTTCCAGGCGAAATGGGGTGTTGGTCCATGTGAGTGACCCTCTACCCCCCGCAAACCTTTTTCGCCAAGCTGACCTGCTGCGGTGCTGTGCTCTCGTCGGTCTTCCCTAGCCGGACTCTCGGGCTTTGCGATCTTTGTATCTATTGCTGGGATGCTCCTTAGCGCGTTTATGCTCTTGACGCCGCTGGCATACGAAAAGTATGACAAGTTTGTGCAGCTTGCGAGGACGTTGAAGGAGGTGCGCGTGAGCTTTATCCTTACGGGTACGGGTACCACGTTTGCACTTCTCATTGCGTAAGTTGGTTATTTGTGGTCTATGGGAGTCTATAATCAACTTTGTCTAGATTTATCTCTACGATTTCGGCATGGACCCAACCAGGGTGCAAAGACGCCGAGAAGGATCCCAGCGCTGAAGAGAAGGGTGATGATTTCAAGAAAGGGTTGCCAAGCTGGTGCAATACCAAGAAAGCCGCTTCCATCTTCTTCTGGTTTGCCTTCCGTATGTGACTTTTACTCTATTTTGGGTGCTCCCGCTGATAATTAATTCATTATTGACATGACATCCGGTCTATTCTAGTCTGTTGGGCCGCCTCTGTAGCGCTCCTCGTCCTCGACTGGCGTTCAGGCCGCCTCAACCCCCACGCGCACCGCGACCCACCCTTCAACCGGCCAACCGGTGCAGACGGCGAAGAAGAAGACGAAGACGCATCGTACACGCATATTTCACCTATTCGACAGACAGCTGACGGGCGGTATGATGAAGAATCTCATACATCGACCGCGGCACCCCATAACCCCTTCAGCGACCAGTACACTTCTGGTGGTGCTGCGTCGGCGATCCCACCTGTTACTGCAGCTGCGTATAATAGTGTACCTGCTGGACGACCTAGTATGGACGCGTATGGAGCGTTTTCGGACCCCGCGCCGTCTGGGTTTGGGGGATCGTACGGCGGTGCACCTTCGAGCGGGTATAATTCGTCTTCACAACCACAACAGCAGCAGCAGCAGCAAGTGGGTGGGTATGCTGCTGCGTCGCCGCATCGACAGCCGGGCGGTGCACCGTTGCTTCCTGAACCTGATTTGGGACCGAGGGTGAGTCGGACGATGCAGTATGCGGATCCGTATGCGGCTGTTAGGGCGTCGATTGGGGGACAGCAGCAGACGAGTCCGACGGGGGGTGCACCGCCTAGTTATGAAAATTATCAGGGATACCGGTGATTGAGTGCTGTTGTGTATACCTTCCATTGGAATCTTTCCCCCTTTTTTTTCCCGTTAATTTTTGACTTTTGTTGTAATGCAGTGCAAATGAGGAGGATAGAGTGTAGTGTAGTGTAGTCGGAATGCTGAATGGACCCTTTGTTTTGGGAACGTATTATTTACTTATGATTATGACCCTTTTCCCCAAAGTACCCTACGTTTGTCGTTTGATGTATCTATTCTAGTTTGGAAATTTCTTGCATTTGGACGTCGACGTCATGGCGCCCACTATCCAAGTTCAGCGTTTGGTAGTCGGAGGATTGGAGATTTTGGTCTACCGTACCGCCGAGCCGACGACTACGCAGTCTAGTATATCAGCTGCATTCCTTTTACATGGAAGGACGAGAAAGAAGGAGGATGTGGATGGGTTTGCGAGAAAGTTGGTGATGGGGAAAGGGGATCTTTGGGTTGTGTCGTTTGTACGAACTGATCCAGGCTGGTTGCTCGTCGTATGAAACTGACCCGACTCTTGCTTAGGACCTTCGGAATCATGGATCAAGAATGGTAGACGAAAAGGCGAACGATGCATGGAATACCAAGGATCCGGCCCAACATAACCCTCAACACGCGTAAGAGACGTTCAACCAGCTCGGAAACATGCATCTATTAACACGGAATGTGATTAGGATTGACATGTATGCCATTGAACGTAAGTTATCCCGGGCTCTCGGAACGTAGAGAAGGAAGAGAGCAATGACTGAATTGAATCCAGTGGGCACGGCAAGGGACGTTTCATTCCTGATCGACTTCTTGCCTTCCTATCTCTTTCCGAATGGCGAGAGAGAGATTCGCGAGTGGGGAGTCATCGGTATCAGTCTTGGAGGCCATGTAGCATGGATGGCTTTGTGTCATGGTAAGTGAGATGAAACCATGCTGCTGCCATGCAACTGAAAGCGCTTGCTAGACCCTAGAATTCGGATTGGCATACCTATTATAGGGTGCCCCGATTACAGTGCTCTAATGACCCATCGAGCCAAACAGCAAGGGATTCCGTTGGAGCCGCCTCATTTCCCCCGTTCGTTGCAGCAAGTCATCGAAAGGCACGACCCCGCCAGCAAGGACTACGGGTCTGTGGACCCACAGAGCAACCTATTCATCGGCAAGCAGGTGTTCGTGCTGTGTGGAGAAAAAGACGAGGATGTGCCGTGGACCGCTGGGGCAGATTTTGTAGAAGGGCTCGAGGTTGGGGCGACGGGGACCAAGCGAGTGCGAGTGTACCCTGGAGTGGGCCACAGCTGCACGGACGAGATGCAGGAGGACGTGCTCGCATTTCTTGTGAAGAATTAGTTACGTAATAAACTGGAATTGTTACATAATGTAGTGATGAGGTGGGTGTTGTTGAAAGGCGGGTTTGGGCGAGCAGTCATCCTCGACAACTCCGACGACCACCAATACACCCGTAGCTCCAGAGTCCCTCCGCCTCCTCAACAACAAAGTCCATAGGTTTACTGCTACCATTAGGCACGCGTCAAAGCCCAGGGCCACCCCCACTTCGCCCCCTCCTCCCTATGCCGCTCGGGTACATCTAAGCTCGCCTTCGCTATGCCTCGTCGATCGGCAAACCAAATATCCAATTCGCTTCCAGCAGACCCCCAGCACTCCCAGCTTCTCGCACCCACAGACCCCGTCTCAGAAAACTTCACCAGTCTCAGACGCAACTGGAAATGGGCTGCATTCTGCCAGTTCTTCCACATCTTCTTTGACTTGTTTGCAATTAATGACATATCAGTCGAGGTATGTCTTCGTTTTCGCGCTTTGCCACCCGGAAACTCACCGTTGCTATCCTAGGACATTGAAAGCGACCTCATTCATGGCACCGATGTGTTTCTGCCACGGATTATGCAGCGACTCCTCTTCACTCTGTCCTACGACCGCAAAATATCGTATGTAGCCTTGCTTTTCGTCTATTCGTCCCGTTTTACCGTCCATTTGCAGGGCGGAGAATTGGCAGAATGCGCTGCGACGCCAATATGACAAGAGAGACCCCGAATCCAATCCTCTGGGATCTCCATCCACGGTTGTCCATACCGCGGCCAACTCGCGCTTCAGCTCCATCGTGAAGGATGAAGTAGAGCATGCAGAGGACGAGCCTGAAGAACAGAACGGTGGAGAAACTGCAGGACAGGAGGGTGAGTCATCACTTTGTTCTTTGCTCAAACCTTCCTCATCCAGGTTCCGTTTACCAGACGGAGGTTCTACTAGGCACACGAGCCCTCAAACAGGCGAGAAACCGACAAATAAAGTCGATAAGCGCGCCTTCAACACCGTTGATGACAGACCTCACGTTGACTGGTCATCCCTCTCCATGGACCAAAAACTGGAATCTCTCCATACCCTGGTGGAATGGCAATTCCAAAACCCAACTCGACTGAGGATGATCATGAAATCAGACGACGAGTTTGCATCTTGGGTACGAGTTGTTCCCCTGACGATGTGTGTACCTTTTCAAACCTGTTTCTACAGCGTGCCGAGCCGGTTGGATACGACCGCGAACAAAACGCGTATTGGTTAATCGGCGGTAAGCGTGTCAATCATCACCAATAAACGCCCACAGAGCGCTCGCTCACATGGCGAAAACAATAGAGAGTCGACTTTGGATTCAACGGGCTCCACCGAAGCCACCTTCGCGAAAGCGGAAACGGAAAGCGCCCCCGGCTGACGAACCTAAAGGCCGTAATGCTAAAGCAGGGTCGTCGTCAAAGCGTCAGAAACTGACGAAAGCGCAGAGCAAGCAGAAGAAGAAGGCTGAACCTGTGCCAGTGCCTCCTACTCCGACTAGTGGTAGGAGTAGGGCGGCAAAGGAGCAAGCCAAGGCTAAACTAGACGCCCAAGCCAAAGCTTTGGCGGAATTTAACCGGCAAGCAGCAGCAGCGGCTTCGTCTTCTACCAGGTCCGCATCTGCTCGTTCTACAAGGAGCAGTCAAAGACAAGAGTCAAAGTCGGCAGGAGGGAGCAAAGCTTTTAAACCCACCGGTGTTCGCATGAGCGCGAGGTTACGCGGGTTCCAAGAGGACGATGATTGGCAGCCTGTTCCGGAAGAATGGTTGGAGACCGATGGATCGTCCAAGAGCGCGAAAACAAAAACGAGAACGGGTCTTGAAAGCGATGCAGAGTCGATTAGTGATTTGACCGAATTGAGCGATGATGAAGAGCGGCAAGATATGTCTTCTAAAGACGCAGAGGAAGAGGAAGAGGAGCCGGAGGAAGAGAAACCTGCAAAGCCCAGTGCCAAGGATCAGCTTGAAGATGAGGAACGAGATGAACCTCAGAACGAGCCGAACCCGAGTAGTTTCATTGAATGGGAAACGGTATGTCAAATCCAATTCGATTGCTGTTAATCTATCCGATACTCAATACTTTTCCCCGTTTCGCAGCTCTGTGTCACGATCGTGGAATGGGAACAATTCCCAGAGCGATTCGCAAAGTCGACTTATTATGCTGAAAAGGCGTTCTATAAGCTCCTCACCACCGTAATCGTACCACAGGTAGTCGGGGAACTCAAGGTAAGGAAAAGCACACTCGTTCTAGCAATTGCGTGTTACTCAGCATGCGTTCCTTTGTTTAGGCAATAGAGCAGAAGCGACGCCTAGAAGAAGCTTTGAATACCCGAAAACGATCGTCACGGCTTGCCACGCGAGAAAACGAGAAAGAGGCTGCGAGATTGGCAGCGCAGAAAAAGGCCGAGGAAGATGAGAGGATGAGTCGTACGCGACGTGCAGAGGCACGACAGAAGAGAGAGGAGGAAGATCGGGTGAAACGCGAGACTGCACGTGAAGAGAGGAGAATGAAACGTGAACGCGCTGCGGAACAGGAGACGGCTGGTGTTAGTGAGGAGCCTCCTTCGTACGTCGATTTTTTCTTTTTTTGACTTGCAGCATGAGTCCATGACCGTATGACGTATGACTGACTGGTTGTGTTTCCCCTGTGCAGGGAGAAGGAAGAAGAGGCACCACCGCCACCGCCTCCAGCTCGTGCTGAACCACCAGCTAAACGTCAAGCCTCTAAACCTCGACACAAAAAGGCGGCACCCGCTGTAAAAGCAGCAGTAGACGACTGGGAACTGGAATGCGAAGTTTGTGGCAGAAAGGGTACCAATCTGGTACGTAGGATGAGATCTCCTTCCCCACGTGTCCGACCTCGTTTTTTAATTTTCATTTTTCATTTCAGGACGATGGAACACCTATGATGTCCTGTGGTTCCTGTTCCAAGTGGCAACACATTCAATGCCACGATAAGCGAGATCGTGCACTTGGTCGACCGAAACGCGACTGGGACCGAATCGAGTTCTTTTGTCAACGTTGTCTTGCGCTCCGAAACAATAGCTTGCAGCAGCAGCAGCAACGAGCGAACGGTGCCTCGTCTCACTACTCGTCGTCTCAGCAGCACGTACAGACAACGATGCCCTATGCTCAGTCGTGGCAGAGTCAGGCGTTGTACAACCCCAAAGCTCATGGTCATGGTCATCATGGAGGGTACCCTGCACAGCAAGAGCCGGTGGCGACTTCGAATTATGCGCATCCGCAAGCATACCTGGCGCCAACGTCGAGTGTGCGATCTTCGTACCCAAGCCAGACGGCTTATGCCAATCCCTACAGCACGAATCCTATTTCGTTTAATCATTATCAGCCGCAAGAACGGTCTTTTGCTAATGATAGTAGAGGTCAGGTGCCTCAGAATCAGTATTATCGGGCGAATGGGTCGTGGGATCCTACGAGGTACCAGGTAAGCTCTTATGTGGCTTTGTTCTGTGCGGGGTTACTGAATGCGATCCTATCCTAGACGTATCCATCGCAAAATGCATGGAACCCGAACCATTACGGGGCTAACGGGTCTTCGTCAACTTCATCATCCACGGCGCCCAGCACTGCAGGACCTCCTGCTCCCATCGACCGCCGATCCGCGTATCCCTACGAGAACGGGAGCAGCGCACACCACCAGTCCGCGTATGAAAACCCTGCTGTGAACCGGGATGGTGGGTATCACGCTCACCACTCTTCCCACTCCCATCAGCAACCTCCGTCTATGGCGACGGCCACTACTGCATCTGCTGTGTCGTACCACCGAACGCCGTACCCTCCTCATTCATAGATCCGATCCCTCTGTTGTTTGTAAGTTTTGTTGTAGAACCAACCTCCTCCTCTGCCTGTACCATTCGTTGTCACCACCAACCAACACAGCTGAGCTTGTCTTGAGTAGATTGATTGATTGATTCGCGTTCGTCAGCCGCATTATGGGATCCAGTGGGAGGGGTAATACGAGTACTTGGTTACTTGGTATTTTTGTCAAGCTGTCGTATCGATCGTACTATCGTATTGTTATCTTTCTTATGTAGATAGACAGATAGACAGGCAGACAGACAAACGGACAGTCGATGGCCCTTTTTTTCTTGATTTGAACGGACGTCGTCCTCTCCTCCTTCCTTTCAGTTATGTATTAGTCTACCTTCTACTACACTTAATTTCCATTGTTTAGTTTTGTGAGATACGGATTTACTATCGTAATGTTTCGTATTGTTTGTATTCTGGGCTCTTGAATGCGAATATATCGTCTTCTGTACCTAGTTCGTCGCTGTAAAGTGGAAAGAAGTGGCGGGTGAGATTTAAGTGGGACAACAGGGAGGGAGACGTACTCTATGGGGCCTAACACCCGCAATCCTCGTACATGAGTGTCTTTGCCACTCATATGGTTCTGTGCCACGATGATGTGTACCACGTATGCGTATACCGGGCTCCTGGAGAAACGATGAATGAAAGAAACCATTGAGAACCAGCAAATAATGAGGAACAGGACAGCATGGATGGAAGACGTACTGTCCATCGCCGTCGTCGTTCGGTTCGGAAGATACGTCAAACGTTATCCACCCTTCGGGTTTCGTGAACGTGACGACCCGGACGTCTTGCAGGTCGCTCGGTCCTGTTCCAGCACGTATAGCCAGAGTAGACGGTGTGTAAGAATCGTCCTGCGAGAACTTGAGGAGGATGCTAATCTTCTGTTAACAAGAACCCAAGCATCCCAAGGAGGTAAGTCAGCCCATAGATTCCATGGTTGGGGATATCCGGGAAGAGCTAATCGCCTGCCTGAATTGCCATCTTACAGGGAAACTCGAGAGTTATGGAGTGTGGTTGTGGGCCGTCGGAGCTATGAGACTCAACAATCAGCTCCTTGAGATGTAATAGAGCTGGGATGCGCATACTGCCAGAAAGTGTCTGGGTCGCTGTCCCTGAGGCACTCGACCCCAAACCCGAATTTATAGGACGAGACAGACCACTTGGCACGGTTCGAAATGTCTGGCCACTGTAATTCGGGAGGCTTGGACAACGCTACATGTCGTCGTCAGTGATATCGTGTCGGATAGGTTTGGTAAACATACCTGAGTGCAGGAAAGGCCCTTCCTCGGTAGTCGCGGTCGTGTCTGCTTGCCTGTTATTTGTGGCCATGGTTGTAGAAAGCAAAGAGGTATGAACGCGTTTGATCGAACGCGTCGGGTGATTTGTGCCTCACAGCCACCAAGCATTCTCTTAAAGCATAACTTCCACCACGAAATGACAGACTTGCCTCTACCCTTGGAGGACTACAAGCGGTATGGTCGCCAAATGATTTTAGATGGGTTTGGTCTGCAAGGTGCGGTTTCCAAATACTTCACAAGATCTTGTTCACTGATCTAGCAAACAACCAGGCCAGGTCAATTTGTCCAAAGCCTCCGTCGCAGTTGTCGGCGCGGGAGGACTTGGGTGTCCAGCTTTGCAGTACCTTGGGGCTGCCGGGATAGGCAAGCAAACACGCCATCCTGAAGTCACAGCCAATGACCCTAGCCAACTGCGCAGGAAGACTCGGGATCTTCGACCACGATCGAGTCGAAATATCCAACCTTCAAAGACAAATTCTGCACGATGAACAGACCGTTGGTATGTTCAAAGCCGAATCGGCTAAACGTGCTCTACATCGGTAAGTGCTGAACACTCCCCCTCCATTATCTGCTGCGCTAAATATGTTCTGCACCCCACCAACCAGAGTAAACTCTCGGTTAATGATAGACGCTGTCACGACGGCCATAACCGCCGACAACGCCCTCACTCTCTTATCAGGATACGATATCATCCTGGACTGCACAGACAACGTACCTACACGGTACCTACTCTCTGATACGGCCGTTGCGCTTGGGAAACCCCTCGTCAGTGGGGCAGCCCAGAAATTCGATGGACAGCTCTGCGTCTATAATCTAGGCGAATTCGGACCATGTTATCGATGCATCTTCCCTGTCCCACCTAGTCCCAGTAACGTGGGGAGCTGTGAAGAGCTCGGTATACTAGGTGCAGTTACAGGTATTATTGGGAATATGCAAGCTTTGGAAACTATCAAGATCCTTACTGGGTTGCATGGTATGTACGTTTTGCCTGTTTTCTCTTCCCCTCTTTTTGGGTTCGTCTTATAGGGCCTGATAAATAGCTTTGTTGACGAACAGATAATGCGCGGGTAATGCACATCTACAATGCACTCTCTACTCCGCCTTTCCGAACGATCAAGTTGAGAGCTCGTAGGGAGGCTTGTCCAGTGTGCAGTCCGTCCGCTGAAGGGAAGGTGTCAATCCAGGTCACGGATTACGTCCAGTTTTGTGGGGGCTTGCCACCTGATTGGGAGCATCAAGGGCTTACTGAGGGTGAAAAGGGAAAACGGGTAGACGCCAGAGTAAGTTGCTTCCTTCATCTGGCTATTGAGCGTTACTGACAATAGTACTGTTCTAGACCCTCAAATCGTTGCTTGACTCGGATGAGCCTGTAAACATCATAGACGTTCGCCAGCCCACAGAATTCGGAATTTGCAGTCTCCCCCGTTCTCAAAGTAAGTCGTCAAATCATGGCCTCAAACTCACGGCTGTCTGTTCGTTATACTGATGGATCATTTTGCTATTAGACGTGCCTCTCAAAGAGCTAGTAAAGCATCCAAGCAAGTACGCGACCGAAAGACCAACAATTGTCACCTGCCGGCTAGGAAACGACTCCCAAATCGCCGCGGACGCTCTCCGAACCGTCTCAACGAGCAGTGGGTCAGTTCAGGATCTCATCGGTGGGCTCAGAGCATGGTCTACACAGGTCGACAACAACTTTCCACAATACTAGTAGGCGCTAATGTACATCCAAACACATCGCCGTCAAGGTGGTACCTGGGCATTGGATGATGATTCACTTCTCTGTGGAGGGATGAACAGGTCAACTCTCTGATCTCACCGAGAGGTAGCAGGAACGACTACTTACTTCCAAGCTTCAACCATTTGGGTATCTTCTTCTCTGAGCTCGTTTGAGTTGAACTTGTTGACGCCTTCGGACGTGAAGATTCGGCTTGTGGAGGAGCTTCTGGTGGAGGGGCGGGGACGGGAACGTCGACGGATTGTGCGAGGATGGAAGGTAGCAGTGGGGCTGGGGCCTTGTCGTCTAAGAGCAGGGTGAAAGATAGCACATGCATCCGAATCAGTCAGCATGCTCTAGACAGTGAAAGAGATCCTTTCTTACGATTCAGGCTCTCATCTTCAAACCGGAGTAACAGAATGGACGAAGGCGCTAATTGCAGATCCACCAATGACAGATCGCGGACCTTTGGGTCTGATACTTTGAGATCGCGTTTAGGGGGGGTTTGGTCTACATAAATCCTTTAGCAAGAGAGATGGGTATTGGGAAAGAAGACGAACAGAGGATAAACTTGATCGGTTTCACGTCGTCCCGTAGACACGCTCTCACAAACGCATAAACGGAGCGAATCTTATCCGTTGAAGGGAACTTTTTCTCCAACTGCGTCTGATCTGGGAACTTGACACGAATCCTAGTCTATATTCCATTCGATGACAAAGGAAGGCCTCATGAGCATACACATCCGTGCCACACTGTCTTCGATACTCACCTCTGGCCAACGATCTCGCTTGCTCTTCTCAGCAGCTTCGCGGGTAGCCTTTAGCTGCAGAGGAGCGTTCACCAACGCGTTCGTGCGAGCACTCAAAGTGGCCTGAGCCTGCCTGAGGTCTGCAGTAGTCGGTGTAAAGTAGTCATCTGATAGCGCAGGGATGGGTGCTGTCCCGACGCTATTGGGCGGCCTGTAGACCTTGAAATCAGTAGGAATCTGGCCTGAGGAGGCGGGAGGTTGGGCGCTGGTGGAAGGCTGCGGTGTGGCCATGGCTAAAGAGTAGAGAACGAAAGGATAGTGATTCAATCCACAGAATATACACGTCGAGAACAGCAGTGGGTTACATAAGCAATAGATGGCAAACTTTGACTACGGTGTGTAGGGGAAGGTCCTAGAAGGATTGAGCATATGAGTGGGTTTGCTTGAATGGGAGAAATGGAGGAAAAGGGTCAGGAAAGTAGAAGTTGTCTCAAGCCACGGGTTCCAGGATGCATTGGCGTATGATCCCTTAAATTGAAGTCCGTGACATTCGAACGCAAATTACTTGAAAGCATCATATACAATGGCAAAGAAACTGAGAGAACTTACAGAGGTCATCCAAAGAACGAAGAACAGAGCTAATAGATATCAAGGAACATGGAGGAGAACAAGACGCGTTTTCCTCCAACCGTAAATTTGAGCTTTGTTTGCCTCTGTTTTTAAATGACGTCGATGTCCTCCAAAAGCCCCTGTCTTCATCCACTGCTCATCCACTCACCTCCACTTCAACTTTTGCCATGGCAGACCACAATCACTGTGACCACCACGAAGGCTGTGGCCACGACCATCTCGGCCACGATCTAGGACCCGAAGACAATCTCTTCTCCCAGATCGACCGCGCCAACGTCGTCGCTTTGAACACCAACGAAGATGGCGCCAATGTCATCAAACCTTGGTCTGAACGCCTCGACCAGACAAAGGTACGTGACGCCCTACTTCTTCAGAATTTGACAAATCGTTATACAGCTTAGCTATAGCTCTTGGAATCCGATGCAGATGATCAAATGTACGTCTCCCCAGCCCATTTGACAGGAATTTTGACTTAGCGTGCTTGCGGCAGTATTCTTCGAATTCCGTTCACCGGCTCCATACGACTTCGCTCGTTGCTCATCAAAGCTGGTCCGGGGGACCAAACACCTTCCAAGATAGTACTCGTGCGTCTTTTGTGCTCCTCAGCTACGTTCCATACGCGTTAATACGAGCGATAGTACGCAAACCAACCGAATCTCGACTTTGACGAAGTCAACGAGCGTACACCCTCCCAAGAGTTCGAGTTGCCTCAGAGCAATGAGGTCGGGGAATACCCTCTCAAGTGAGATCGACTATCCAGTATCCCGCTGACCCTAACGCTGCTTTTAAGGACTGTCAAATTCTCAAATATCTCAAGCGTAACTCTCTTCATCCCAGCTTCACAAGGAGCAGATACCTCCCAAATATACTACGTCGGGTTCCTTGGGACGTGGTCAAAAGTACGATCTCCCCCATTGATTTGATTCAACCAGGAGATTCATCACGACTTTAGCGCAACGAAAACCCAGTAATAACGGTCTACGAAACCCAAGCCAACCTTGCAGATCATCCGAAGATTCAAGGGATGGACGGGACGCATAGCTCTCTCGGGCAGTAGCGACTGCATTCGCTCACCTTTCACGTTCAAAAACCAAAATATGTACTTAGTATGATTGTATCCTGCAACGAAAGACTTTAAATAATTCTGCGTTAAACCACGCAGACGAGAAGTCTACATCCACAAAGCCGGACTGATGAAAAGTGCGAAGGACCTGTAAAGAACGACAGGGGGTATCTACATACATACATATCAGAAAGGATGCGACCCCATCATCCCTGGGGGCATCCCACCCTGCTGCTGCTGCTGTTGATGTTGATGTTGTGCTGCAGCCGCCGCCTGCTGTTGTTGTTGCTGCTGTTGCTGCTGCTGCTGCTGCGCCTGTCTCATCCGCAACATCGCCATCACCATAGCAGGCGACGGTTGACCCTGACTCCCAGCCATCGCCATAAAGTTGTTCGGATTCGCCATACCATTACCCATGAAACCCATACTTTGAAGCGCCGCCAAGTTTTGCTGCTGCTGCTGCTGCTGCTGTTGTTGCTGTTGTTGTTGTTGTTGGTGCTGCTGCTGCGCTTGCTGCTGAGCGAATTGCTGCTATTTATAAGGAAAGAAAGGAGGAAAAAAAAGAATGAGAAAGTCAGAAAACGAACTTGAATGACAGAGCTCAGATGCGCGTACCCTAAGAAGCCGAACCCTCTCCGGATTCGAAAACGTCTGCTTGGGCATCTCCGGAATACCGGTCATGGGGAAGACAATTCCAAATAAAACACCATTGTGAGAAACGAAGAGCGCATTCCGCGTCTGAGACCCGGTCGGTGTCGTCCACGCAGCAGTCGCATACTAAAATTCGAAATCAACCGTTAGAAAACATGTCACATAGACAGACAGACTGCGAGGAACACATACCCGTTCACCCGAACCAGTCACTTTAACGAGATGCTTCCACGCATCGTAATTCGCTGGGTCCCTTGTCCCCTGCCACGGCTGGATAGAGCAAATACCCCCTTGATAAAGCTGCCTCCACATCAACAGCGCCTCCCATGACGGTGCGGTTTCTAGTGTGGGCACCAGCTGGAAAATTGAAGGCCACGTATTGGATTGGCTACAAGTCGAGTGATCATCGTGTATAAGCCAAGTAGAATGAAGGCAGAAAGGAAGATGGGACTCACCAAAGATTAGCCATGTTCGACGTAACCACAACCCTCATACTAAGTTCCTTCTTCTCCCCATTCGTCCCATTCCCTGTATACTTGAAAAAACCCTTCCATATCACCTCACCTCCATTCCCATTCCCGTTGTTCCCGCCGTTACCACCACCGTTATTCATGTTGCCTGGTGACGCAACTTGACCTTGACTCGGCCCTGGCTGCGGCTGCTGCTGCTGCCCGAAATTCTGTGGTCCTCCAAACGCAGGTCCCGGCTGAGGTTGCTGCTGCTGCTGCTGAGGTGCTTGCTGATTGGGAGGAGGAGGACCAGGCTGTCCCACCCTCTTCTGACTATTCAGAAGCTTCTGATACTGTAACATCACCTCCATAGTCGGAGGAGCACCACCCTGCGGCGGCTGAGGCAACGAAGGTGAGCCCATCATCACGGGCGTAGGAACACCAGAGGGTCCCGGTGCAGGTCCACCCGGAGTCGAACCTGGGTTTCCTCCTTGTTGAGAATGAGAGGAAGGCGAGGACTGCATCATCTGCGGTGGGATCATGTTCCCAGGTGCCTGCCCTCCTCCTCCTCCTAGCATACTCGAAATATCGGGAGCACCACCACTACCACTAGCGTTCGGAGGTTGCTGCATCGGATGAGGGTGTGAATCCGCATTTGGCATACTGGGAGACGAGAACCCTCTCAGACCCATCCCCGCCGGCGACGAATGCTGCTGGATCCCCTGCTGCTGAATTGGCTGCTGTTGCTGTTGCTGCTGCTGCTGTTGAGCCAACTTCTGCTTCTGCTGAATATTATTCGCATACATAAGCACCGTACCAAAAACCTGCGCCTTCTGCTGCTTCGGCCCCAACTCGGCCGCAATAGCCTGATACCTCTCCAAATTCCCCATCGCTTTCGCTTGTTCCAATTCTTGTTTGAGCTTCAAGACTTCCACGCTGAGTCGTTGAGTTTGTTGGGCGAAGTCACGTTTGACAGCGATGTTCATCTGCATGTAGCGTTGGACGAAAGTGGTGACTTGTTGCCGCATTTCAATAGACATGGAGTTGATCGGGATAGCAAGAGCGGTGGGAGGGACCATAGATGGGTTCGGAGTGGGGAGGGGTTGAGGAGCAGGAGGGGCAGGTTGTTGCGGTACTGGGGCGGTAGAAGTAGTAGCGGCGGAGGCGGAGGGTGCAGGAGCGGTGGGTGCAGGAGGAGCGGGCGTCGAGGTAGCATGAGGTTGGGTAACAGCCTGCGAAGGTGGTTGATGCTGTTGCTTGGCATTTGCAGCTTTCGCTGTCGCAGGAACAGCAGAGGTAGAAGCAGGAGGGTCAACATCCATTGGCGCTTCCGAGATACGCTGCCGTTTGGCCTCGAGCTGGGTTTGTTCCGCCTCGTTGGGTCGTTTGGGATTCGCTAAACGAAGGGTGAGCATGTTTGAGCGAGGTCAAACGACAGGAGAAACGTACCCTTCTTGACGGTTTGAGTGGGGATGCCAGCCAAGAGAAGGAGATGGTTGGGTCGGACAGAGAACCAAGGGTTCATCTGACCGTCCAGCTAGATGGTTATCGCGGTCAGTGTCCTGCGAGACCAGAGGCAGGAGACACTACTGACGGAACGATATAGTTTAGAGAATGGTTCCAGAGAGTGCTGTAGCCCTATAAATGAATAATGAATTGAGCGCTGCACAGACCGCGCGTCAGTATTCTGGAATGAGGTACGGAAGGTCCGGCAGCGCACTTTCTTGAACTCAAGATGAAGGGTGGGCCAAGTCACTTCATCAAGTTCTGGAAACTTGTTAAATGTCGGGTAGATAGAATCATCTGGGGGAGAATGGGCAAGGTGGATGATCAAGTTGGTCTTTTTGATATTCGCCGGGTCGTGCAGCATGGTCGTGAGGTCATCGTATAGCTACAATCGGAATGAGCACGAGGAGAAGCCGAGAGTATAGCAGAACGCACTTCGACAGCAGCGACAAGACCCTCAAGGGCGGCCATTCCTCGAGACCCTCCTAAACTGGTCGAACCTATGCCAATGCCGTCGATTTGCCTGGTGAGCACGCTTAAGCCATTGGCGACGAAGAAACGCCTAGCGATCACAGGGGAAGGTACGGTATCGGATGAGCCGTAGACGACGACGGCGCAGAGAGTCTAATGAACAATAAGCTGGTGGGGTTGAGTAGGGCAACTCAGGGGAAACTTGCCGCGATTTTATTAACAGTGGATTCATTGAAACGGGAAAACAAGGGGGAGAGATACTCCTCGATGATCTGCTGGAATTCAAGGAGGATAGTGAACGAGGACTCGACGACCAGAGTTATGGCTACGATCTCTGAAGGGCCAGACATTGGAGGAGAACGATGGTCATGGACCAGAAACAAGGGGCAGCGGTAGCATTACATACTTGATTTGGAGCAACATAATTGATCACATCTAATACCTCAACATAACGAACATGCCTGCCAGTATACTAGCTGTAATCGATAGAATGAATGAGGGAAGTAGGGGTGTGGCCGCCGCAGTTGCTGTGCCAAAGCGTGTAAGATAGTCGTCGTAGGCCATAATGGAGCCAGTGGTGGGGATAGTGACGGAGAGTGTTGCTGCTCTGGTTGGAGTAAAGATGTCGACGACCTGCACTGTCCGTCCGTTGACTTCTGTGATATATGTGTACGGTGTGGGGCCGTTGGGAGTTCCGGTCGTCGAGCTTGGTGCGCCTACGGGGCCCTGTCTGCCATCGCCGCCGAGGTCGGTTGCATCGAGAGTGGTGGGGCCCGGGCCTGCTGCTGTGAGGGTGGTGCTGCGAGGGGGTCAGTGGGAGCCTTGTGGACTAGGAGTCATTGCTACGGACAGAGTACGGGTGACTGGGCCTAGTACTGGGTCGCTGGTTACTGTTTGAACAATGGTTTGCCCTGCGCTGAAGACGGTTGAATATGGATGAAATTTCGAGGACGAAGAACGACATACGCATTGGTCGTAGTCTGTGCGACGACGAGAGAGATAAAAGCAAGAAAAACGTAACAAAGTCGTAGAATCATGGCTGGTCGTAATGGCAAAAGGATAAAGGCCCCTGCCAATGTTGGCGCGTTGGAGAAAGTTGAACACGTGCCTCTTCTTTCCTTGTGACCATGTTTTATCGATTTTTGCAGAGTCGCCCATCGCCGCTGCGTTTATCTCTCTCCTTCTCCACCACCGTCCCCGTCCGTGCAAAACGAAAAATGCCCCCAAAGAAAGCCCCAGTCCAGGAGAAAAAGGCCCTCCTTGGCCGCCCAGGAAACAACCTCAAGATTGGCATCGTAGGTTTGTCTACCCGTCGTCTGTAAGTCCGATTCAAATTCACAAAGTTCTTCATCTAGGTGTTCCCAACGTCGGCAAGTCATCCTTCTTCAACGTCCTCTCCGAAACAGGTTTGCCTTCTCCTCGACCCTCGCCTCATACCCCTGTAACCCGTCGTTCCAAGATCTCGGAAAGGCCGCCAACTTCCCCTACGCCACTATAAACCCTGAAGAGGCCCGCATCCCCGTTCCTGACGAACGATTCGAGTGGCTTTGCAGCGTCTACAAGCCAGCCTCTAAAGTGCCAGCACATCTTACTTGCATCGATATTGCCGGTTTGACTGCAGTACGCTTGCTCTCCTTACACCTTTTCTCGGTCCTCATTCCGCTCTCTCCAGGGCGCTTCCACAGGTGCTGGTCTCGGAAATGCCTTCTTGTCCCACGTCCGAGCCGTCGATGGTATCTTCCAAATGGTGCGCGCCTTCGATGACGCCGAAGTCATCCACGTAGAAGGCGACGTCGACCCTATCAGAGATATCGAAATCATTTCCACAGAACTCCGGTTGAAGGATATCGAATGGGTCGAGAAACATCTTGAAAACCTCAAGAAGGCCAACCGCTCTTTGAACAACACCAGCTTGGCCGACAAGGCGAAGAAGCAGGAGCAGGCGACGGTTGAGAAGATTTACAAGGTTTTGACGGAGGAGAACAAGGATGTGCGAAAAGCTGAATGGAATAACAAAGAGGTGTGTATCGTCAATGCGATTCTTCTCTTAGGACGAAAAAGAGTATCACTCGAAACCCAGCTCGTCGAGGCGGGAGTAACGCCCCAAATTGCCGCATGAGATACAACGTTTTCTGATCCTCACCCTCTTCAACTCACTGCTACGATGCTAACATACTCTCAAACAGATCGATGTTGTCAACAGCTTGCAATTGCTAACTGCCAAACCCGTGATCTACCTCGTCAACCTCTCCGAGAAGGACTATGTTCGCAAGAAGAACAAATGGTGCGCCTCCCTTTTCTGCGTTTATGTTCATCCTAACATGAACATATCCAGGCTGCCAAAGATCAAGGGCTGGATCGACGAACACAATCCCGGCGACCTCCTCATCCCCTTCTCCGTTGCACTCGAAGAGCGATTGGCCCAACTGGGCCCCGAAGAAAAGAAGGAGGAAGAGGCGAATGTTGGAGCTCAGAGTGCGCTACCGAAAATCACCCAAGCTGGATACAACGGACTTGATGTAAGTCTCCCAACACCGTGGTTTGTCTTGTGTTGACCACTGCTTCTGCGATACAGTTGATTCGATACTTCACTTGCGGTCCTGATGAAGTCCGTGCTTGGACGATTCGACGAGGGACCAAGGCACCACAAGCTGCCGGTGTCATTCAGTAAGCCTCTCCTTCTCACTCAACTGAACCGAAATAACGTTCGTTTGCAGCTCTGACTTTGAGAACAAGTTCGTGTGCGGTGAGATCATGGCCTACGAAGACCTCAAAGAGCACGGAAGCGAAGTGGCTGTCAAGGCAGCTGGAAAGCTGCGTCAACAGGGCAAGCCTTACGAAAGTGAGTTCTCATTTCTGCCTCCCGGCAGTGACTGTTGGCTAAACAAGCGTAGTGATCGACGGTGATATCGCGTACTGGAAGGCTGGTGCATAAGTCGCGTAGTGTGATGGAAAGGAAATGCATGTCGTACATAGAGAAGAAGCATGAATTCAGTAATACTACCTACCTACTACCATCTGGAACCAGGAGGAGGCCTTTGGTCCCTGTCCCTTTCACGGTATGAGTATCGTTCTGGTGAACTATCATGTCGTCGATCCGGTCCTCTGTGGTCTGAATCTGCTGGGTTCCGTCGTCGTGGAGGACTGGCGGATCTTCTCGCCGGTGGTGAGCGAGAGCGAGAGCGCAACCGATGCCGCCTCCGTCCATACTCTTCATCTTCGCTGTGGTCCCTTCGGTGATGCCGTGAAAGTTTCTTTTCTTCCTTCCTCCGCCGTTTCTCTTCTTTGCGTTCTGCCTTTTCTTCTTTCCGCTCTGCCTTTTTGCGTCGACGCTCCTCTTTGGCAGCCTTGTCTTGTGCTGCTGCTCTCTCTGGGTTGACAGTAAGAGGTATTTGGTTTGCGGAAGTCGCTGGAGCGTCCGAGTCTGTCTTTGGTTTCGTGGGTTCGTAACCCCTACGATTTAATCAGCACGAAAGCAATACGGATGGATATCAGGAACACGCACAAAACAGCCGCCAACGCCTCTGCTTCCGCCTCCTTCACCTTCCTGATTTCTTCCAGCCTTTCCGTCTCTGCGACGTCCTGGTCTCGAGAATACCAATGGACATCTTTATTCTTCTGCCATCGTCCAGTCGGAGCGTTGATGCTATGGCCCAAATAATGCTGCGTTGTTTCAGAACAAGGAGGACGATGAATGGACCGACGAGCTCACCTCCCTGTCCTTGTCCGCAGACACGTCGGACCACTTGAACTCTGCCTGCCCACCTCTTGTGCCTCCTCTAGTGGGTTCAAACATCGTTTGTGAAGTACTCAGTATCGTATTGCTGGACAAGAAAGGCTACCGTATTTGCATTTGTTTGCGTCGACTGTTTAAGCAACACAAGTGTCACACGCTTCGCCCTCATTTCATTTCGTGGCTCTCATCCCCGGTCTTCATGGCTCCTCCCCAGCCAAAACCACCCAGACCCCAGCTCAAACGCCAGAAATCGGGTCTTTTGACTGGTGTGTTCAATTTTGTATCACAGGAGGTGCAGAATTTCGTTGCAAATGCCACTGGGACCGTCAACGACCAGGTATTTGGTGTTTTTTTCTGGCGGTGATCTTGGACCCTTGTCTTGTATTTTGCTAACGCCGTGAATCAGGAACTGGTAGGAGATGAGGAGGGTGAGGAAGAGGAATTCGGCGATGAGGAGTATGGGTCGGAGGAGTATGAAGAGTATGAGGAAGTGTTGAATGGAGCAAGTCCACGGGTTTCTGAACCGTCCTCGTCGCGTCGTACGCCCAAGGCCGTGCGTCGCTCCCCGTCCCCACGTAAAGCCCCAAAGTCGCTTTCAGGTGCGTATACCACCAAATATCAGCCCTATCCGTTCCTGAAAACATGTCCGCCAGAACGAACACCGTCTCCTCGTCCCATCCTCACGCGCCGTCCAAGCAAACCTCAAATGCCCGGATCTCTTTTTCCTCTCTCGCCTTCTCCAGACGACGACTCGGACGATGATTCCCGTGCCAAACGACACGTTCATTTTGAAGGAGGGGACTCTCCAGAGAATGCGGTCGATCTCACAGACGGCGGTGGACCAAGTAACACCCGTTCGCCTTCGAAGCACCGCGGACCTGCGACACCGATTCAAAAGCCCAGATTCACATCACCCTCGATATCAGGTTCACCCTCGTCTGTACGGTCTGCAGTGGAAAGGTTCCATGACGCAGAAGCGGATCCTGCGATGTTGCTCCCGATTCACCCTTCGTCTCCTACGCGGCCTAGAAGAAGTGATAATCCCCTTCCTGAGAGGTCACTTGCGATGTCTGGACGTGCAAAGGGCAAGGCTCCCGCGAAACCTTATGATAGGACGTTTGGAACGTCCAAATCTTCTTCGTCTGTGCATCATCGCGACGACACAATATCCGAAATGGCGCCACCTCCTCCCCCACTTGACCCCAAACCAATATTGAACTCCGCCAGAGGCGGCGATGCAGAGCTCAAGATTCAAGAGTTAGAGCAAGAGGTGCAGAGACTAAGAGAAGAGGTAAGTTTCTTCTAGGCTCACACAGTTTGACCTCGCCTTGACCTACTCGGATTCTAGCTTGCGCGTAGACCGCCTCGTCAGTCGACACCCTTACTAAACAACGGTTTCGCTCCCCCTCCCCCTCCCCCCCCTCCACCACCTCCAACCGGCACCATTTTCCGAGTCCCCAGTGAGAGTTCGAACCTTGACCAAGTCTTTACTTCCGTCCGAGCAGCTCTCAAACACAACACGCCTCCTAAAGAGAAACCAATCAACAAAATGAACGGGAAAGCGTGCATAGGAGTCCCACCCGACAAGATGGCTGCGTTCTTGACCGAGTTGAAGACGGTACGCCTGAAGAAGGTGGTATCCTCGGATCGGTCATTTGCGAGTGAAGGCGATGTATCTGTCGGGGCACTTTCATTCAACCACCACGATAGGACGTTTGATCGTAGCTTTGGCGTTGCGAACGAAAAGCGGAAACGAGCGTTGAATGATGACCATACTTCGGGGGAGCTGGAGCGAGCTTTGAAGCGTCGTTCGATGTCCATGTCGAATTTGAAGGCGAGTAATAATGGGGATCGGAGCTTTGGCTCGTCCTCTTCCACGACCCGGAACGCCAGCGCCAATTCGTCTTTCGAATCTACCTCTACCTCCGCTTCGAACACCTCGTCGACTTCTCAACCTTCGACCTCGTCACAACAACTACTACTCCCCGCAGCCTTGTCTCGCTCGCATAATCACATACGAGAGTGGCGAACAGGCTCAGCGTCGACCTCGTCATCCCAAACTGACGCGCTTACGCCTTCTTTGTGTTCAGACCAAGATGGTGGGGAAAGTCACTGTGATGATCCTGGACCTACCACACCTCCTAGCAATATCTTGCATTTCCGACCTCCCACTCCACCTCTGAGGAAAGATGACTCTGTACGCGATATCTTGCCTGAAGAGCCGCAGTATGAAATTTCTCTTCGGGCGCCACCTTCTCCCGTCTCTCCCCCTCTTCCTGCGATTCCTCCTCCTTCGGCTGGTTACCGTCCACTTGGTCCACCTCCACCACCTCCTGCTCGAAGGACACCTGATGTTGGGAATGTCGGTGGGGACTCTTCGATGACAATGACGACCCGCCAACGGACCACGAGCACCACCAAATTCGACAAACGCCAACCCGTCTCTCCCCTCCCTGACAAATCGCCGCGTAGACCTCGTCCTCCAGCTCGCCCGCTCAATATTAGCAATAACAGTAAGAATCTACCAAGGAGGGTCTTAGTGATGTCCGAGGACGAGCACGAGCATGAGCACGAGGATGGAGATGAAGAAGAGGATCCGTTATCATTATCCTTTGACCGTACAGCTTCCCGATCCCTCCCTCTCTCATTCTCTCAATCGCAAATACAAACTCAACCTCAACCTCGACCGCGGTACTCTCTCCCACGTCGAGTAGTCGTACCACCCCCAGTTCCCGACGAAGCAGAAGCCGAGGCCGAATACGAAGCTACTCCTACACCAGCTCCTAAACCCTCTTTGTTCCCTCCACCACCGCCTCAAAGGGTAGCAGCAGGAGCAGCAGCGGGTGATGCTAGTAGCAGGCGTGCATCGACGTCTGCTTCGAGGTCGATCATTCGGCGCAGACAAACGTTGGACGAGGAGCTCCGGCTAGCAGCTGCGGACCACTCGTTGCTCCAAGATGAGACATTGGGAGACTGGGAGTATTTTGATGAGGAGGATACGGTGTACATGGGTTTGGGTACGATGGAACAACGTGGTTTTTTGGCTCATGGAGGTGGGGGTGGACCTGCGGTTTATATGGATCCAGGCTTTTGATTTCTTTCAAATTTTTCTTCTTCTTAAATTTCAAGTCAAGTTATTTGAGGCTGCAGCTTCTTGGTTGGTTTACTTATTTCATTTTTATTTTGTCCATCTCTATCTTGTTCTTTTGCATCGATTCGCATTCATCGATCATCTGTTGTTATTCATGCATCTGTCTGTCGAATTTATCCACTCAACTTTGTTGTATTGATCATCCTTGGCCTCGAGTCTGTCGTTCACAAAGCCTGATTCACATCAAGCCTGAATGCATGCATAATTTAACGGCAAGTGGCAAATAAACACACTCTAGGGCATTAATTATCTAGGGAGGGCATAGTAACGTATCTAAACATAAGCGGGCGATGGTGCAATGGTCCAGAGTCCAGAGTCAACGAGGGCGGCGCCGCGGGATCACCAACGTTCACTTCGGCCACCATATCCTCCGCCGCCTCCACCACCACCGTAACCTCCACCACCCCCGTAGCCTCCTCCACCTCCACCGCCATGTCGGTTGTAGCCTCCACCACCACCACCACCTCCGCGGCCTCGTCCACCGCCACCATATCGGCCTGTGAAACAACACGGTAAGCCTGTGTTCGTCAAATGTGAGTAGAAAAAGACGGACCTCGGCCACCTCCGCCGCCACTATACATGGCCATCTCCTCAAGTTGAGAAGGAATAGGAGCCTTAGCTTCACGAAGGATACCAAGGAGCTCACGAGCTTGCTTGGCATTATCAGTGGTGAAGTAGGTATACGAGATACCCTTCATTCCAGCTCGCTGAACAGACAAAAAGTCAGCAGAAACCCACAAATGAAGATGGAAAGGACATACCCCTGTACGGCCGATACGATGCACGTAATCTTCACAGTTGTTCGGGAAATCGTAGTTCTGCAATGGAAAATCAATGAGGATGCAAACATTGCACAGAGGAAGAAATGGTGCTCACAATGACATAACCGACGTCCTTGACATCTATCGGTCATGATCGAGGAGATGTCGAATAGAAATGAGCAATACAGAACGACAATACGATAAACTGATAAAAAGGGTACGATGCTCTTCATCGAAAAGCATCAAAAGGAGAAGCGCAAGCACCGAGTCCCAAGGAGCCTCAAACCCATGTGGGTTGAAGCCTTGCGCCACCAGATATTGAACAGGCACAACACACAACGCGCAGGGCTAGTATCGAGAGGGAACCCAGATTGCTTGTACCACAGGATCTAGCATTGATACGAGACAAAAGCCAAACGAAAGAACATTCCAAAAAATATTCAACGGGGCCGAGTTCGTATGCAGATCCGTTCCAAGACAAAAAGAGACCGTGGTCCTCTCGACCTCCACACGGAGCTTCCGCTGATACCTGTCCGTGTCCTGGAACGCCGCCTTGTTGTTAGTTACCGGTACCAGTGGCTGCTTGCCACAACTTCCCCCTAGATGGAAAGAAACCATTATACGTGAAAGCCAAAACAAAAACATACCAAGT
>JAMZDL010000017.1:0-286883 GCA_027579765.1 Candolleomyces efflorescens | reverse complement strand
GTGTGTGTGTTGGTGTTAGAGTTTGGTTCTGAAGTCTTGTTGGTTCCTTTGAGCCCTAGAACGCGACCTGCGCATCAACGTGCTTATAGTTTTCGATGAAGGGGATAGGGAACTTAGCCTGTTGGCTGTTCGCGTTGGTAATGATAGTCATGGTTGATGCAACAGAGACGAGAAGGAGGGCGTAGGAGGTGATCTTGGATGGGGGATGAAGCGATAGGTGAGTTCTACAACAGTTTTTATATTGTTCCACAAGCATTATCTATGCTTTCGCTTATGGGTTGAATTTCCACAGCTCATAGACAAACCAACAAGTTTGAATGGCCTGTTTCCCATCTCGGACCGATGTGATAAGGCATCACCGGCCATATTTCTCATCGAGATAAGAACACAAGTCAAGAATGATGCTCACCGACATGGACGGATATAGGTCTGTCATCGCTTCTTTTGGTAGCAACGATTTCACCCTTTTTCTGTTCCAATTTTGGATCCGCAGTTTCGGAGGGAAACAGATCTCCGTTTGCCACAGGGCAGGTCAGCGACGGCTATCAATGCTTTTTTGCTTCCGTTTTTCTAACCGGGGTCGGACTTGTTTATAGTTATGAGCATTCATTCACAGTCAGACCACACCCACGTTGGAGCCACTGTTTAGAAACGCAGAGAAGCAAACCAGTCCCGATATGCCTGGCATTTGATCAACTCCACAATATTGTTTTCCCTAGTACAGCAGATGACTGGGTTTCGGGCTCAATGCCAAACGAAGTAGCAGGCACTCAACCACTTCCACCTCTGGTTCCACACACTGATTGGAGTCACAGCGCTACCTCGGACCTCAGGCTCCAAATGTACTTCGCGACCAGCATTCCACGACTATGTTGTCAATGCAGTACAATCTTTGTCGTTCCGTTGCGAAATTCTGATAGGCCGATTGTATCGCGAGCCATCATGCAGTTGGTCCCCGATGCGGTTACATGTGGTATGGCTGACTCAAGACCTCAGTATGCCATTCAAACTGTGCTTGTTCTTTTTAATTTTTATACCGAGTCGGAAGGTGGAATCTCGATACGAGGCATTCACGGTCGTGATTGTTATGATAACCCTACTTATTTTCAAGATTCCGCAAAGGAGGTACTCTAGACACCCATGTTCACGTATATTGGTCACGTAACTGGCCCGCTGAAAACTAGAATCAATTTAGCAATTCTCACAGGCCTTTCTATCGACAGCTATTGACATTACCTCGGGCCTTTTCCGGTACGCTTTACCGACTTAAAGGTTGTAAAGATCGATAATCCAACTCAAGACTTGTGTCTAACCCCCCTCTGAGCTCAAGATGACCATCGAACTTATCACAGGCCCAGTCGGAAACAGCAGTGAGCCTTTGCCCACAGTGGCAAAAGTGGTTGCATCAAAGTCGGGGTACAGAAACCCGCCTATTCTTGCGTTCTTCAGCGACTTCGATGGCACAATTACAGAGTCAGTATATCCTCCCTAAGTTCAGATTGTACATTACGTGCTAATACACCTTCTAGCGAGGACAGTAACGACTTCATGATCGTAAGCTCTCTCATTCTTCTCGTGAGACCCGAGGTTGATGCTTTCTCGATTGCCTAGGATAACTTCGGGATGGGACGTCCTGCTAGGCGCGAGCTCCTGTTAAAGTGCCTTCACGAAGGTTTGACCTTCAGGTAAGCCCAAGGCTGACCTCAACCAATCCTCAAACCCTGGAGGCTTCAATCGCTGATCATGCTCTCAAGGGAGGCGTTTCGAGCGATGATTGACTCAGTCGCTCAAAATAAGTCGTTTAGCGAATGCTGCGAACTTGTTCGTGCCGGTGAGTTAACTAAGAATACATTGAACTCCTTCTTTCCTATCGCTCACGTACTTCGCAGCTAACATCAAGCTTGATCCTGGCTTCAAAGACTTCTATTTATATCTCAAATCCAAAGGAATTCCTTTGGTCATTCTCTCGAGGTATAGAGCTGACTCCCCATTTCTGAGATGGTTTAAGTTAATGCTATGTTTGCTAGCGGCATGAGCCCCATCATCCGGATTATCATCTCCAACCTCATTGGCGATGAGGAAGCTGACCGACTTACCATCATCGCTAATGATGTTGACCTCCGTGGAGGAGATGGATCGCCTGGGACCTGGGGTGTCCAATTTAGACACCCTGACTCACCCTTCGGGCACAACAAGGATGTTGCTATCTCTGAGTTCAGGCAGGAGAACCCCGGGTACACTATCTTCTTCAGTGGCGATGGGTAAGCATCACATTATCTTTGTGATCCCGGAGCCCTCGTAAACTAAGGTATACATGTGTAGAATTTCCGATTTGAGCGCTTCTCGCTCTGCAACGGTTAGTCTGGTCTTCTTCGCTCAAGCCCCCTGGTGATTTATCGGACCGATTTCTTTACAGCTTTTCGTAAAGATGAGAGAAGGAAGTGGAGACGACCTCGCGGCCCATTGCGAGAAGGTGCTTTCCCGTGCGATTCAATCCGCATTCATCGGCCTAACTCAAACTTCCCTCAGGAAAACATTCCATTCGAGGGGTTTCGTTCTTTCCGAGAGGTGCAGCTCGGGGTCGATGCTGTCTTTGGTGGCACGTTGACTCTTGACAAACTCTGCACTGGGCGAAATGGTCATGCTGAGTGGTACTAATCAATTTAATCTATGCGCACTTTGTGTAATGTAGAATCAGGAGGATCGCCAGGGTCGATGCGTGTCTCCCGAGGCCGCGAAACCCGATCCCAGAATAAACTACCGCTCGAGAAGAGCTGAACGTTGAGATCTGATCTATGTCCGCTCAATTTGATCCGTCGACGCGTGACAGATGTGGCGTTATCCTTTCGTCGACGACCAACAGGGGTTGTCAGTACATAGCACAACATGGTCGCCAACAGGGAATGTACCGAGTACGTACACACAAGACATGATAGGCTGATTCACTCGATCTTCTCCCAACAAAAGCTGGTTTTGGGTTGAGTTAATGGGTATGGCACCATGCTGCCAGAAACAAAACGCGCCTCGGTTCAGGGACCGAAAGAAACGCAACCCACCTGGTGTAGATAACCAAAAGGATAACCAGATGGATGGGTGGTATCGACAGCAACTTCCCCGTCTCGGATTTGATCGCCGCACCTAATCTTCTCAGTGGTATAACAATATCGCACCTGTCGGCGGGGATCTCATGCCGCGGTTCTTGAGCGCCAAACAAGTTTACTCGCAATTGGTCAGAAGCAGAGGGAGAGAAAATGGGAACGGTCATATTAAAATTTATTCTTTTATCCAACAAAGATACTGGCATTGACCATTAGTAGAAGGACGAAAGTGGTGCAACTACTGAGCCTTCTGCAACAAATACCTATCGTAACCAATTTCAGCATTTATTCTAGCCATACGCTCCTTATCTTCCTCGGAGTCTTTGCCGGAATCTCCAAATGCAACATCCATGTCCTGAAGGTGAAAAAGTACGGTGAGTTCAAAAGCCGCATTGAGGTATGAAAACTGCGAGATACGAACCTCAAGAGAGTGACCAGCAGTCTCTGGGATAAAGCAGCAGAACGCGGCGCCGAGGAAGCACCACCCGGCAAAGCTGTAGGCAGATGGACAGGCAATTTAGTGATCTGAAGTCTCAAGACAGGCGAAAGAAATCACGAACAAGATGTATGTGCCGAATCTCAGATTGGCGAGCATACTGGGGGTGGCCATTCCGACTGCGGGAAATAATGGGATTGAGAAATTGCTCGCCCCAACAATCAACGGAAAACTCACCAATGAAAGAATTTGCCCAGCTGCTTGAGGCCGTAAGGGAAAGACCTTTGCTTCGAGAGCGCAATGGGAAAATTTCTAGGCTTGATGTCAAGCCATTGTCAATGTGAAACGGGGATTGAGCCACTGACCTGCGCAGAAAACCCAGGAAACTGGGCCGAAACTCATGGCAAATGCCACTGAATAGATCCAAACGAAGACGCATGCGACCCATCCGGCAGCCTGGAGAATGATTAGTGACCGTCGGATGCAAGGAAGCTTCCTTGTAGAACATACCTTATGTGTCAGCCAGGAATCCTGATAGCTTCCACTCAGTCCTGCGATGATGGCGTGGCAGACACCCTGGAATGAGATGAAGATGAGCTAGGATAGGGTGATTCACAGAAAGGCCAACATACCATGGCGAGAGCACCGACAATGAGGGTTGGCTTGCGTCCGACCCCTAGATGAATCTCAAAGTCATGTACCGAGCATATCTACCGGGAGAAGGCGTGCTTACGGTCAAGATAGAGTACGGTAGGGACGGTGGCGATAAGCATTACAATTCCAACAACACCTGTTGCCAGAAGGGAAACGGTCGTGCCGGACAAACCGAGTTCCTGGAAAATAGTTGGAGCGTAGAAGAGTACGGCATTGATACCATTCCACTGCCTATAGTCGCTATTGAATATTTTCTGGAAAAGGGGATTGGTATAAGGCTTACTGGAAGAACATAAGGACAACTAAAGAAACCGGGACGTCAGCGGATTCGAGAAGCCCTAAGTAAGATCAACGCACCTCCAACAAGAATACGTCTTCTGTTAGCAGGTGTTTGGAAGAGATAAGACCATTGTTTCCAAGCAGTCGATAGAGAAGCACGCCATCCCGTCGTACTAGCTTGAGGATCTTTCTCCAATTCAACGAGTTCAGACTCAAACTTGTGCTGGCCTAGAATCTCAAGGTACTCCATTTGCACTTCGTCGGACTCAGCAGGGCGTCCACGAAGGGAAACAAGAGCCGCCAGGGCCTCGTCATTCCTAGACATGCTGACCAACCAGCGAGGTGATTCTGGGGCAAAAAGAATTCTGATCGCAAGGAGAATACCTGGAATGAGCTGCAAGGAAAGCTAATGAAGCATGAGTTTACCGGTTCAGTACTGTTTGCGAAACAACTCACTGGAATGCGCCACGCTGCTTCGCTCTGCCCTTCGCCAGTTCCCCCGATGCTGATGAACAGGTAATTAAGAAGCTGTTAATTAGATCGTTGCCGCCTACTTACTAGTTGGTACCGAAATCACTGTGGAGGCGGTTCATATTAGGCACATGTCACTCAGAAGAGGTGCGTTGTAGACTACTCACATCCAGAAGGCAACGAGCATGCCGAGTTCGGTTGAGAGCTGGAATAAACTACCAACAGACCCCCGAATGGAGCTCGGCGATATTTCTGAAAACGATTAATCAGAGTCAAGCTACTTGTGGAGGCAGGTGAACATACCAGTGTTGTAGAGCGACGTTCCTACAGATAGCGCGCCCACTCCAAAGCCCGTGAAGAAGCGACTGACAGGAAGACAGTTGTCAGAATGGCAGGCGTAAGAAGTGGCATGACGGCATACCCAACAAAAAGAAAGGCGGGGTTCCGTGCACCAGTTTGGAGTGCGGTTCCCAGGAAAAGGAAAAGGCACGCAAAAGTAATACTTCGTCTCCGACCGAACTTCTCAGAGGCCCAGCCGTTTTGCATGGCTGTAGTCAGAATCAGTACCAATTCGTCCCACAAAAACGCGTGACTTACTTCCTAACCAAGCCCCCAGATTCAGAATCTTGCAAAGGCACATCTCAGAACAAGGTCCGGGTTACTGATAAGAAAGGCGATACTCACCGAACTGACCAATCCTCTCATTGTTGTCGTGTTGATTGAGGGGAAGGCTTTTTGGAAATTTGACATGACGAGAATGCCACCAAATATTCCAAGGTTGTCTATTGGATCCTTGGTGTGAGATTACCAACAAGAAGACAGAAACACAACGCCTACAGCCATAGAGAAAGCCTCCAAGGGTACAAACTGCAAGGAAGGGCGCCGTTCAGCATGATTGCACCATTCCGATTTTAAGAAGACCTTACACAACGCCAACCCGACAATGCGTCGCTCCTCCCACAGTGCCCGAACAGGGTTGGGAGGCTGCTTTTGCTGGGGAGCCTCGATGGACGAGCGGGAGGGACTTTTTGACATGATAGAAGGGGACAAAGGAACAAGAGGACGACCTCGGGACAGGGCTTGTTAAATTGCCCCGTGTGGGCTATTTCATTACGGTAATACGTGTGATCGCCCCACCCGCAGCCGGATACGGACCATGGAGCGAGAAGCGTTCAGAGAGTATATTTACCATCTCCCTTCTCTGCGTTCACGGATTACCAAGAAGCTTAACCCGGTGGCCATCGAAGCGTTTCAATCACTATCAAATGAAAGCGCACCCTTTCATGCGTCTTGTTCCCTAGAGGAGAGGAAGTGCTGCCTTCGACTTCGACCGCCTCCAGGACAAAATTTCTGCCCCGACTGCGATGCATTTTTTTGGGAAGTTTTTGCCCGGGAGAGACAGGCTGAAGCCTTAGCCCGGAAGCGGGGAGGGAGAGGGCGGAGCTCATGACGATGGAGCACGCGCAGCAACTCTGGAGATGCCTGGGGATGCAGGTACGGGGACGGGGTAGATTAAGGCTATTAGAGGACGCGAGGGCTACACGAGGACGGCGGAACATAGATGCGACCTGGCGGGCGGTGCCTACCTGTCATGTTCCCACAGTTTCGGATATCTCCGGTCTACCGGAGATGGACTTCAATTCCTGTCTGACAACGACTTTGCTTCCGAAACGGAGGAAGATGTGCATACCGCCCAGTCACAATGAGATGTTTGCCAGAATCTCCATCTGGCTCGGGATTTTCTCCTATCGCATACTCTGGGTCTCATCGTTGGCAAATTGTTCGCGCTCGCCAAATGTACAGGCGTCGCTCGTCGAAATTTATATATTGGGCCACCCTTACGCCACAAGGCTCTCCATCTCTGACACCCACAACCCAAACTATGGCCCACGTCCCTGGCTCCTCATTTGCTGAGAAGGTCTTCACCACAGACCAGATCATTCGCGTCGGAATCGTTGGTGCAGGCGAAGTTGCACAAACAACCCATGTGAGTATGGACTTGTTGTCCAGAGGCCGTACTCACGGAATGTTGTTCATCAGCTTCCGACTTTGGGCCTTCTTTCGCACTTGTACAAGGTTGTCGCTCTGTGTGATGTTTCTCGGAATCTACTTGAGCACTGTGGTGCCAAGTTTCATCTTTCAAAGGAGGATCTCCACCTTGAGGCGTAAGTATATGTGTCCCTAACTTTCTACACTTCTCGCACCGATGATTTACTTCCAGGTCCGACTTGATCAAGAGAGCCGACGTCGATCTTGTGCTCGTCATTGCTGCCGATGAGTACCATGTCGGTTCTGGGGTTTGCTGCGCCCTGATCACTGTACTGATCACTCTTGATAGGCAAGTGTTGCCGTTCAAGCTGCGGACGCGGGCAAGCATGTTTTCATCGAGAAGCCCATGACCTTGACCACAAAGGATGCTCAGGATATCATCGATGCCCAGAAGCGCAACAATGTAAGTCACTCATCGAAAAAACTCAACCGATGCTAAGCGTCTATCAGGTAATTATCTGGATCGGATACATGAGAAGGTACGCTGCAGCCTTTGTGGAAGCAGTGAAAATCGTCAAGTCTATGAAGAAGATTGAATACGCTCGAGTGCGGGATATCATCGGTTATGTGGGCTGATCGATCCCTTCGTATCGCGTTCCAATCTAACTGTTATCTGTCTGTAGAACTTCCTTTTTGTCAATCAGAGCGGTTTCTTCCCTGTCCGTTTCTCGGACATACCAGACTCTGCCAAGGACGATTTGAAAGCTCGCTCTCAGGCTGCCGCGCTCGCCAGCCTTGGAGAGAAGCGCGCTTCCAATCCTGAAGAAGTCAGTACCTGGCGTCTCCTTTGCAGTCTTGGATCCCATGATCTCTCCGCTATGCGTGAGCTTTTGGGCCCTCCTAAGGGTGTTCTGGGTGCAGGAAGGCATGGAACCTGGATCACTGCCCTCTTCGACTATGGCGACTTCGTTACCACCTACGAGACTGGACACGACTCTGTTGGCTCGTTTGACGCCCGTAAGCGGACTTTCCTCGGTTGTGTGAGGTAACCTATTATGTTGACTTACTCACCTTTCTACTCTAGACCTGGAAGTATACGGAGATGGAAAGCGGGTCCGCGTTGATTACGATACTCGTAAGCACCGTATCTTCGTTTTCTGCGAGATCAAGCGATTTGACTCTGTGATTCCCGCTTTCTAGCCTATGTCAAGGTTCGCCGTCTTCTTTTCTGAAATAGAACCTCGATTGTTGACTCACCCACGTTGCAGGGACTTCCCATTACTTTAACTGTCGCTGAGAGTGATGCATCAGGTGCCTATGTGGAGCGTGTTATCCGCCCAACTTACGAAGATTGCTGTAAGTTTCGTATGGGTTGATCAGAGCCAATGGCTGATGTTTTCCCGTGTCTGAATACAGACACTTTGCAATACCAAGCCCTTCATGACGCGATATTTGGGAATGGCCAAGTCAAATGCACCCCAGAGGACGCTGCTCAAGAGCTTCGTACCATTGGGCTGGTCATGGACGCCATCACCCCCCCTTGAATTTCGTTTCTCAGTGTTCTCGAGCTCCGTTCAATTTTGCTGGGCTATTGTCTGAGGAGCACGCTGTATGATAGAAAGAATAGGGAGCTGAATCAGAGTTTGCAGTTGATTACTACCATTGCCTGAAGACGTGTCCTGTGTTTACAAAAGTGCTTAGTGCTCCTGAGAGGCACTGATTTCTCGCCATGTATCGTCCCAAATCCCAGATAGGCTACCCTCGCCGGTCCTGTGAAAGCAGCGTTCTCGTAGTTCATTACAACTCTGATCTCCTACCTTTTTCTGTGATAGATCGAGTTCAAATACCTGGATTAGCTGGGTGAACGTTCCAATAAAACCCCTGTGTATCCAAAATAATGCAACACACCGTTCTCTAGATACTAACTCGCCATGCTGAAGGGGTTTACCTGAGGCCAGTATTTCGGGGATGACTGGCAAGTAGAGCGCCCAAAAAGCCCGGGTTCGCCGCCGTATGGAGTACGGTAGCCACTGTAGCCGGTCTAGGGATGGGCGCATATGCTAGCCTCTCTCCAACTTACGTTGGCTATGATAGCGGGATTTCGAGAACTCGGCGTCCTCATCCGATCGACGTAGCCAAATTCAGAACCCAGCAATCGGTTATCAATTGGCGGAGTGATCGATTCGCCGACTTTCGGATCAAGATCTCAATGCTTGTTGCCACTTCGCAGCCTTTCGCCACCTCCCTTCACGGAGTTGCTCCATAGGAGAGATCAACGGACACGTTAATATGAGGGTGCTTCGATACCACCGCTCTCCGTGGTGGTCGTAGAGTCCGTTCGGGTAATGTTCTATCTCAGGCTCCTTTTCATTCAGACTCAGCGAAAGAATTGTCACTTCCCAAAGCTCTCTCAGATACGGGTACTCGTAGGGTAACCTGATCCCGACAGATGCGTGTCGGAAAATCCCTATACAGATGAGTACCCTTTGATAGTAAAATTAGCCAATATGTACAGGGTTTTCGCTTTATCAGTAGATATCACAATCACCTTGCTTAGTAGGGCCGGCGAAGACACGAAAACTGGCCAAGATAACCCGCACCAACGCACCATTGAGGCGATCGGACCTGACGTGCGAAGGACACCTTCTTTACCCGTCCCCAAGTGCTACGCATGGGGTATATGAGTGAATTATTTTGCCCTTGAATTCTCTCCGTTTTTGTTTCTGTAACGAGACGAGCAAAATCAGGCTGAAAACTGAATGAATCTGCGACCCCAAATCGGTGAAATCTCTCTTACTCTGCTACCTCGCGCTGTAAAAGATCAATGACAACAATGAGTTCCATCTCGGAACCTGCTGTGTCATTTTTGCACCAGTGACTCTGACAAGGATGTCGACCGATACCTTGTGAGCTGACTCTGAAACAGAAGAAAGGGTCTGGGCTTTGTCAACTCACACCATATAAGCTCACTTCCTACCCCGCCTTTGTCTCCATCACGCTATCCCTTGCACTTACGGATAGAACTATGGCCACAGCCGACGTCACTCCAGCTCCCTCCATGGCTTCTATGTTCCAAGTCAGTGTCGTGAACAAGAAGCAGGAGGGAAATATCTCTGCGTTCTGGAAGTCCTTGAACGGGGACAAAGAAGACGCCCTGCCCAAGCGCTACTCTGACCTCAAGAAGAAGCTGGTCAGTACGCCTGAGGAAGAGCGTAGCCTTGTAGAGGGATGGAGGAGCATCCTCGCGTCCCTCAAGGAAAACAACCCAAAGTGGGCTGCCAAAGGTGTAGATGTGAGCGAATTCGTGATCTGAAACCGAGAAGATGGATACTGACGGTGAACGTAAACAGAACATCCCTCAGGTCAATTACAAGGACCTGATAGAGGGAGATAACAACTCCGATGCCGCGAAAGCTATTCGCGAGTGCGGTAATGTGGTGGTAAAAGGCGCGGTGATGCGCAGGTCGCGTTCTAGGGCTCAAAGGAACCAACAAGACTTCAGAACCAAACTCTAACACCAACACACACACAACAAAACACACCGATATCTTCGGAAGATAAAAGGTGGGCAAGGGTATAGTGGAAAGCTCTAAGTCTTGAAGGACTAAGGCTTCTGAACGTTTGCTTTGCGATCGCAAGTTCGAGGGGGGAGCTAAGGCTCAACCAAGTTCGACTTAGTGGTTNGGAAGCGATTTGCTTCGTGGACACAACGTCTTTATCAACAACTCTAACTTCAGAAGAGAGGGCACGACCTCAACGCGACACAATTCGATAAACGATAAGGACACGGCCTCGGAACGACTTCTGAACTTAACAACTCGACAGATAACAGAAAGGCTCTCGTAGATTCTCGATGGGCACACNGACCCGAAACGAAATACACACGCTAGCTACCCGCTATGTAGATTCTGAACTAAAACAAGGCATATATATACTGTCCAAAGTTTGGCAAAAGNTAAATCAATAAACAGATGACACAGGCAAAAATATCACATAGATGAGTAAGAAATCGCAATCACATGAGGGTATCCAAGGCCAAGAGTTGCGTCTCGACCTTCAGAACTCGGTCGAGGCTCGTTCAGAACCTGAGCCGAGGGCGGCAAGTTATCATTCCCGCATGGCAAGGTACTTCGGAATGTCTCCGGAGCTGAAGTCCTCGCTTCCGAACCGCTATTCGTGTATCCGGTTGGCCGAGACCGCGACCAAGCTCTATCGCAAAATGGCCTCACTGCTGGGCAGTCTATTTTGGATCTCTCTTCCGCATGCTCGCTCTTGCTGGGTTAAGGGTATGATCAGAACCGTTCCTGGTAGTTCAGAACTGATCGCCAGCCACCATCATCAACTCGTACCGGTTNGCTTCTCGCTTCACTCCTNCCNAAGCCATCAATCACTTCATCACTCNTTCCGCATTGGGTAAACGCAAAGTTAAAAGACTTAGGCGATCTGCAATCAACGCTTCTGTGCCACTGGGTGACGTTACTCCTTCCGCTTTCCGAATGTCAGGGCGAATAGTCCTTGTAGTGTGCACAACTCCTTCTCTAAGTACCGTACCTCGCCAGGTCAGTCGTACCAAAGCAGTTCCGAAGTAATATCATCCGTTTCAGATACGTTTGTCAGGCCTTCCGAATTAAAGTGCCATGACAGAACTGTCGTACTATGGCTTCTGAACCCTTTTGTCAAGAGCCTGCTGAGTGAAAGACCAGGACATGTCTCCACTATCTTATTTGATAGGTTCTGAAGACCTGCTTCAATAACCAGGTGGGTTGAGATCACGAATACCTAGCTTCCGAACCCTGAGGGTTGAAAACAAGTATGTTTCGCGATTTTCTGAGGCCGTTCGCAGGCGGGCCGCATCATCTCCCCCCAACTTAAAGTATTCACTAGTGCTGTTGCTTGATTGTTGAGTCGAGCTTCCTGAGCTTTCTTTCAGGCTGTGTGAGCAGGAATATTGAGTCGCCGTCATTTTAATGGAGGAGGTGGGCAAACACCATGGCTTTCTGGAACAGGGCGTCGTGCGTGATTATGATTTGCCGTTTTGAGCAACTGAGAGGGGCCAGAATCTGTGTGTTGGATTTGTTCGATGGGTGATGTTGCTGGTAAATTGGATAGAAGGGACTGAGTGGTGGATTCTTGGTGTTCTTCATCATCACAGCCTTCGCCTTCTTTGTCACTAACCACCACTGAGTTATCGGACAAGTACCCTGTACAAACATGCTGCAAAATATCGTCAGGAAGCTGGTATTGACTTGGGGCATCCACTGCAACATATCCAGCTGCACCTGGTTCCACCTGAGGCAAGCCTAAAGGCAGATTGTCTTCGCTTTCATTTGGATTAAGGTAGAAGAAAGAGCAAAATGCTCCTGCTGTTTTGCTGAGAAAACTCATCAGAATTGTTAAATAAGAATCGAAAAGACTGTCAAACCTTTTCCTTGAAGCTTTGGCTGCTTCAGCCTTATCCCTTTCATTTTTTTTCATGAAATCTCTTGGTGCAATCAGACATTCCATTATACCCAAGACTTCGGTTTGCTTCTGCCATCTTCTAGTCCTGGACTGACCTTTTCCTCATTATGGTCTCGTATGGCGTTGGCTTGAGCAATTTTTTGACCTCTGCCTGCACCTCCAGCATACTCTGTTCCCACAAATTCTGCAAAATCTCCTCTTGGCCTGATTAGATTTGTGACGCTTGTTGGGGGGCATTTTGGAGAGAGAAAACAAGAAATTTATTTTATTGTTTACATTATACAGGACATTCCACCATGCTTGAGACACGAGGCGGCAGTAGGGTCCTTTGGTATTTTGAAGACCACCGAAGTGAGCTCGAGTCGCGCTCACTGAGGGCGGGAGCTCGCTGAGTATGAAGTCAGAATTTTTCCTTTGCCGCTGTCCCACATAGGTGCTGACTAAGCGACTCGTAAAGACTGGTCACCAAGCCACGTGATAGGCGATTAGATGTGTGGCAAATGACATCGTATCGCGCTACCGTTGCACCTTTTTCACGCCACAGTTCAGCTCAAAATGCATGCCAGTCCACCTGTTTCGACAACACATCGCACGATCATCCCTTTCGAACTTGAATGGCCACCAACATTACCTTTCACCCAGGTGCAACGCGTTCTCTTAGTATTTTTGAATCAGCAGGCTGATGCTGTTCACAGGCTCCGTCACGAAAGAGGAGAGAGATGGGCTCTTAAAGCAAAAGGGTGTAACTATATGGCTCACCGGGCTAAGTGCCAGCGGCAAGGTGCGAACGGCCTACCTGTCTTGATGGCCGCGGCTCGAACTGAACTAAATGTTCGAAACAGTCGACGATCGCTTGCGCACTTGAGCAACATCTCCTCCATCTCCACAAGTTTACCTACCGGTTGGATGGTGATAACATCCGATTCGGCCTGAACAAGGACCTTGGGTTCGATGAAAAGTCTCGCAATGAGAACATTAGGCGAATTGGAGAGGTGCGATCCTCGCACCGAGTCTGTGCTAATTTTTTCACTGATCGTAAGAATAGGTCGCCAAACTCTTCTCCGACGCCTCCGCAATCACTATCACTGCCTTCATTTCACCCTACCGACAGGACCGCGATGTTGCTCGCGAATTACACAAGAAAGCCACCATTCCATTCATCGAAGTATATGTCGACGCACCGCTCAGCGTAGTTGAAGAGCGCGATCCTAAAGGGCTCTACAAGAAGGCCCGAGCTGGGGAAATCAAAGGTACACACTCGCGCTTTGACTCGTTCCCTTCATCTTGCTTACGGCGAGTTCCAGAATTTACGGGAATTTCAGCGCCGTACGAAGCACCCGAGACGCCTGAAATCCATATCAAGACTGACGAGACTTCCGTCGTCGATGCTGTCCAGAAGATCACGGATTACCTTGTTAGCAACGGATACCTCTCCTAATACCGGGAACATAGATGCAAAAAATGTAACCTTAGCCAGTTAATGCACAACATCGTAATCCCCCAACTCGACCCCACTATCATAAGAATTGCCCCCAATATCGTCGTACAAGTCTCCTTCCTCCTCCTCACTAATGATATTGGGAGGCGGCTGCTCCATCAAAGCCGCAAAACCCTCATCCACAGTCTGTAGCCAATTCGACAACGCCTCAATTGTCTTCATCAGCTCAGCCTGTGGGTTCCTATTCGAAATCAAAGCGACGTAATTCAGGGGTTCGATGACTGATGCTGAAGCTGCCAAGGAGGAGGTCACGGTTATGGATGACTGAGATGCGGCGGCGGCGAGCTCACGTTCGCCTGCGTTCGCCATCGCCCCAAAGTCTTGCGCGTGAGCTTGGCCTTCCGCGAATCGTGACACAGCTGGGAGCCCAATACCCGGGCCACCAACGATGTGTGGTAGCTGGGCATCTCTATCCCGGCTCTCGAGGAGGCCAAGTGACTTTCCCATTTCATTTTTGGAGGATAAGGGGGTCCCAGGTGAGGATCTGGTGGTAGTCGCAAACGCTGACGGTGAAGGGGGCAATAGATCTGCCATTCCTAGCTGATGGTCCGTCGTTAAAGATGGAATCTAGTGTAGCACAAGGTCAGCAGAAGGCTGAGTCAAGTTATGAGAGGGTCATACCTTCAAAACGTCCTTCAATCCGGGAGTACCTCGACTAGTCAGCTGATCGAACCCACCTTCCAAGCTACCATTGGTATTACTCCGACTAGGCACCCCTCTGTGATGTTGCTTTGTCGAATCAACCACAGTTCTTAGATGAAGCGACAAATTCAGCGGTCCTGGTGGATTGGAAATGGCTGTTGCTAGAGTCGTCGCCGATCTTGTTCTCATCATTGGAGGAGGCGAGAGGGTTGTAACTTCACCTTTCGCAGCGGTCGGAGAGAGGTCAAGAGAATATGCACTTTGGTGAGTTGGGCTTGGGTAAGGTCGCGAGGATGGAGTTCGGGGAGGCGGAGAATCTGTCCGTGGTGGTAATGTAACATCGCCACCGAACCCAGGGGTGACACCGCGACTAGGCGGAACGGGGTCGGCAGAGGAGGATGGTGGGGACGGCGAAACGGGATTCAACCTCGCCTCAATGTCTGCGAACGTGTCGTCCATGAGACTGCTTCCTTCATCATCATCATCATCATCTTCTTCTTCTTCTTCTTCCTCATTGTTAAATGCGTCGACTATACCGGAACCTTGCTCGTCTGCATTAGAGATTGTGATAGGGGGCTTCTCAAACTCTGGAGGCTCCTCATCGTCGTCCTTTGGAACATGAGGTGTCGTCGGTCTGGGAAATGAAAAGGGTGTCTGTAAACCCAGGCCTTCTTGTCGTGGGGCCGGCGAGCTCGCATCCTCGAATAGTGCACGCAAAGACGATGGGACCGTTGACGCTCCTGGAGAACGGACCGTGTTGAAGTTCGGGGTGGTCGGATCTTCTTGGCTGTCAGAGGGATCGCCCAGGTAGCTGGGCGCGCCTCGCACAGTGTCGAATTCCCAGTCATGTTCCCCAGAAGCCACACTCAAGCGACTAGAAAGAGGGTCCTAGTAAGAAAAGGAAAAAGCAGACTAAGCTGGGGGACTCGTACTTGGCGTCTTGTTCTTCCCAATATAAGGGTCCGGCAAGGCTCGCACGAGGACCTGACTGCTGCAGTCGAAGTACAAGGTCTTTCAAAATCGAAACGGGAACCTTACTGATCGTCTTGATCCACTTGGTTTTTAGGAGCTCATCCGCTGAAAAGCGCTGAAAGCCAGCCGTCGATTCAGTTGTGAAGAGGCTATTAGATGTGAAACAACGCTACCTCTGACGGTGACTCTTTCAAGGAGAGGGCCATAAAGTCTCTCATGTCTTTGCTCCCGTCGGACTCGAGCAATCTCGGCGGTTTGGCTCTCGGGATGAGGTCCATCACCTGGAACTTGTCCAAGTTCGAATGAGGAGGGGTGCCCTTGATCATTTCGTATATCATAATGCCCAGACTCCATATATCTGCCTTTGTATCATACGCGTTGACGCCTTGGATAACTTCAGGAGCCATCCAATACGGGGTGCCGGTCAAGGTGTTGCGCTTGCTGGAGACGGTGGTGAGCAGGGCGGAGACACCAAAGTCGGCGATCATAACCTTTCCAGTAGCTGTTACTAGGATGTTGGCAGCCTTCATGTCTCGGTGGATCACAGGAACCTTGTGGAGATAGGCCAGACCAACGAGCACCTCGCGGATGATGATGGAGACGTATTTCTCCTCGATGCAGTCGTTCTTGGACGCCTTCATGAGGGAGAGGACACTTCCTCCCTGAGCAAACTCCATGACAATCCAGACACGGGGGCCATCCATATAGCAGCCGTAGTACTTGGTGACATTGGGGGCGTCTCGTAGCTGGGTGAGGAGGGCGATTTCACGCTGAATGTCGGCAACATCGTCGTCTGGGGTGTCGAGGTCGATGATCTTTATCGCGACGACGTTGCCGGTGTCCTTCTCCCTGCCCTTGTGGACGGAGCCATAGGCACCCTTGCCGACGGTTTCGAGACGTTCATAGAGGTCGTGGACGGAGGGCTGGGCCATGCATGAAGGAGGAGGGAAGGGAGGGCCTGATGACTAAGCGACGTCCCTTTGCCTCGACGCCGATGGATATCGACGACGTCCAGCCAGCATTTGCGAAGAGGGAGTTCCTGGCCGTCCTCATCGCCGGCTTTGGCAACGAGTACGCATATATGCCTTCCGCCGCCGTCATCCCTGCTCACCACACCCCAGACTGCTGCCGTTGACCAGCGATAACGGCGACGAGCCAAGCCCCAAGCCGCTCCTGCCCGTCGCGAACAAACCGCTGCTGGAATACGTGCTCTCGTGGCTGGAGCAGGCTGGGATAAAGGGTATGCTCGCCCTGCCACCGCCTCAGCCGCCCCTTGACCCTCCCTGCCCCAGATGTCCTCCTAATCTGCCCCGCCATCCACCAGCCCGCCCTCTACCATCACATAAACTCGGACATCTCCTCCTCCTCCCTCCGCATCGATCTTCAAACATATGACGAGACCCAGGAGGACACTGCAGGCACCTGTGCCCTTTTGCGCCATTTTGCCTCTCGCATTACCGAGGATTTCGTCCTCGTCCCCTGCGATTTCATCACTCCTTCTTCCCTGCCGCTCTCTACTCTCCTCAACCAATTCAGGACAGAGACCACATCGAATGGTGCCATCATATCAACCTGCTGGTACCCCGCGTACACCCCCGAGAAGGGTGCCTTGCTCGATGAGTGGGGCCCGGTACCCTCCCCACCTGCCATCATCTGGGATGCCTCGACAGAGTCTCTCCTCCACATCGATACTCCCGATGATCACGACAAAAATGCGGAGGGCATGGAAATTAAGATGGATCTCCTGGCGCAGTGAGCATCCATGTCCATTTTCCAAGCCGTCCAGTCGACTAACAGGCCGATCAGACACCCTCGAGCAAAATTGTCCGCTTCATTGCATGACTCCCATGTCTACATTTGCCAACGCAGAGTTCTGACACTTCTAGAACAAAAGCCACACTTTGAATCGTTCAGAGAGGACTTCATCCCGTGGGTATGCAAAATCCAATACCAGCGTAGAAAAAGAAGAAAGTATTCTGCAGGTACGCACTTTTTTTACCAAATGACTCATTCAGCCTGCCAACAACCCGGGCCAAGTCCTGTCAAGCACCCAAAGCAACCACATCTCACAAAACCTTGCACTCAAGCACTCAACTTTGAACAACGGCAGCGACAAACTTGACGAGGACGACGAGGCTCCCAAATCATCGTTCAAAGTCACCATCACCATCCACCAACCTAATAACGGGCTTGCGCTCCGCATCAACAATGTCTACAGCTTCTTGGAGATAAATCGCTCCGTATGTCAGAAATTGTTTTCGCATCTTATCATCCGACTGACCATTCGAATCAACTAGTTCTTGTCGACCACCGTCTATAGCCTTCCCACTGATCCCAAGAACCGTTCCCTGATCGACCAAAGAGCCCAAATATCAACCGACACCATCGTCGGGGACTCTACCCAGATATCCGAGCGGACTATCATCAAACGTTCTGTAATCGGGCGTCATTGCGTCATTGGGAAGAACGTCAAGATCTCAGGATGTATATTGTTCGACCACTGCGTCGTGGAAGACGGGTATGAAGGCCCCTGCTTGTTACCGAATTCGTTCCTGAAACCAACTCTTTTCAGTGCAAAACTCGACGGCTGCATTCTAGGCAAAAATACAAAGGTCGGGTCGAAATCCGAGCTCACAAGGTGCATATCTTGTGGAGGATTCGAGGTCAACGCTGGAGGTAAGTCGCATACAAATAGCGGCGTGCACTCCTCTAATAGGCCTTGAAAGACACTCTCAAGGGCGAAAAATTGGATATATCTGACTGGGCAGCAGGAACGATCCACTCTGCCTCAAATGACGAAGATCAGTCAAGTGACGATTTCTCTGACTGAAAATAGCGGCCAGAAGAGCAGAAAATAGATTTCGTATTCATCGTATAATATGTGTCATACGTACAGAGAATACAACAAGAATAAAGAAAAGAAAGTGCCTAAGCCTGTCGCTGTGTGGATTGCCCAGACATTTGATTACCCAAACCCTGTGCGAAACGCGCCCCACGTCCACCTCGTGCACCACCTCTCGCACCTCTTGTACGCTCTCCACGTCCTCTGCGTTCTCCCTGGGCCTGTTCACCCCGTTTGTCGCCTTTAGCTCCTTCCTGCCGTTCTCCCCAGCCGCTTCCGCCGCCAAATTTGGCGTCCAAAGCCTTTTCGTTTTGATCCACCATGGTGCTGAGCTTTTCAGCAATCGTCTGTGCCAGTTGCTGCTGCCTCGAAAGGTCGATGCGATGGAACACGACAACACCAGCGGATTGGTCGAGGGAAGCTGAAAGCTCTTCGCTCCAAATCATCTTTGATACGATGGAGGTCACAGTCCGGAGGGGAAGAGAAAAGGTTCGCGAGAGCAGAGACAACGAACAGCTACTGTAGTGGGGCGCATATGTGAATAGATATGTTCGGAGGCCCTGTTCTTGAATGCGTCTGAAACAAAAAAATGCCGTGAGATCTCTAGCGAATGAATTCGTGAAAAACAGAGGAACATACTGTCCGAGCATCTCCTTCACGCTTGCTGCCTCGGGCATCAAGCTCCAAATCTTGATACTCTGTACCAGATCCTTGCACTTCTCCCAATCCCCGTCCTGCAACGCTTTGCTCGCTTGCATAATGTGATCCCTGGTGCTTTCAGGCGGGCCAGTGAACACCTGCCTCTCCGCAAAGTCAAGTAAACGTCTGAAAGGCTTCGAAATCGCCTTCCTCCGTTGCTCCTCCGAATCAATGCTTGCCAAGAGAGGAATCTCCACCAACATGCTCGAGACGAGGAACGCAGCCTCCAATAATTCAGTGTTGATATGCATATGGAAAGGAAGTTGTCGCTGCTTCTCAGCCTTCTCCTGCTCAGGGCTGAGCGTTTGGAACCGTTGCTGGTGAACGCCTTGTGCGAGGAGCTCCTTCACCCGCTGGGTGGTGAAGATCTCCTGGAGGGTAGCCTGGGCCTCTTTGATGAGCCCAAGGCGGAAGGCACAGAGACCCAGCTGAACAACAGTTCGGTTGTACAGAATCTGAGTGGCCACATCTGCTGAGTGAATCGACTCTTGCAGATGAGACATCAAGAGCATGTCGCGAGCGGTATAGTAGTTGTTGTAGAGGGCGTGGTGATAAATGTGACTGAGCATAGCGCGTGTTCGCAAGAGCGTATTGCCGGATTTGTAGAGATATACACAGAGAGAATGAATGAGGGCGGAGGTGTCTGGTTGGTTAGCAGGGACTGTCGATGGCTGGACCTGGGGCTCGTTGGCCGCTGCTTCAAGAGCCTGAATCACGGCGTTGGGCTGCAAAAGAGAGGATCAATATGAGCGTAGGCCCGGGATGAAAGTCGACATACCTTGGAATAGATATGCTCCAATCGGCGCATAATCACTCGGGCCAGAGGATCCGCCTGCTGTGTCTTCTCGTAGAACGCCTGGGCTCGACAAATAGTGCAATACAGCACTTTCTCGTCCTTCAACCGATCCACGTACTCCGTTCCATGAGGGTCAATGTTTTGTAAACTCTTGGTGAACTCATCGTCTAACCGATCAATGAAGCTGATAATCGAACCGCGAATTCTGACAACGCCGCCTTCGGTTGCTGGTGACCTTTCAGCAGTCTCATCATAGTCGTCTGTGATCTCTTGGACAGAGTATTGGGTGTCCGAAGCGACGATCGATACCAGTTGGTCAACTTCCCGCTGGGCGGACAGCCATAGTTCGGGCGGCATATGCGTAGAGACGGCGGAGTTGTAGTCGAACCTGGAGGAGATCAAAGCGAGGAGGACTCTGATGCGCTGATAAGATGTGACGGCGACCTCGAGCAATTTTTCCAGGATACGAATTTGCTCTGCGCGGTCGGTGTTCTGTGGTTTTACGTTGGTGAATGTACATCGACAAGAAGCAAGATAAAGCTGACCTTCTTTCCCCTTGCTTCTTGAACAGCTTGAAGATTTTTGAAGATTGTCTCAGGGCTGAAGGCCATCGCCTTCCCTCCCTTGCCCACAGTCGTAAACTCTTCGTCAACCGGGCCTTGGGCGGCGGCTCTCGTTGGAGCAGCAGGGGCAACAGTTTCTCCACGAGCAGTCTGGGCAGCATAATCTCGCTCGAAAGCTTCCGGATCCTACAAACCAGTTCAATGCCCTGACTCCACCTCGATAAAAGTCAAAACAGACCTCCTGGTACTTTTTGATCTCGGGCTCGTGCTCCTTCAGCGCCTTTTTGATCTTTTGCTTCATCGCGGTCAGGGCCTTGGCGTTCAAGGCGTTCATCTTCTTCTTCGCCTCCTTCTCCTTGGCAATCGCGCCGTTGACCGAGGATTCGAGGTTGGTGATCGTTTTGAGGTAGAAGGGAGCCACGGGCTCGGAGACATTGTGTTGGCGTTGGACCATCCGCAACAGCTTGTCGAATTCTACTCACAATCAGAATCTTGTCAAGGCGATTGAGAAAAAAAGAGTGCCTCACCTGTAGAGATGACCGACCAATCGTTGATCTTGAGTCCATTATCCATAGCCTTGCCCGTGGCCTGCATCTCCTTGAGCCTCTTTTCCTGGGCACTAAGGATTCGAGCACCGGGCTTGTCTTCATCGTCTCCACTCTCCTCATCGTCGTCGTCGTCATCATCGCTTCCCTCGTCGCTTTCGCTAGAACTCGAGTCTGAGCCTGCGGTTTTCAGGAAGCGAGCCATGGCTTGTTTTGGGGCTGGTGCCTGTGGCCGGGGAGCCTCATCCCCGCTGGACATGATCTCTTCCTCGGACTCGGAGGACTCTGTCTCTGAGTCCGAGTCTGAATCGCCTGCTTGCCTGAAGAATCTGGACATTTTTGGGGCCTGATAAAGGGTAGATTGGAGGAGGAGGAGATCAAATCAAATTTATTGCAGTTCATTGTCCAAATTGCGCCAAACACATCATAACATTATAGGCTAGATACATTCACTACTGCTAATGTTCCAAAACATACCTTCAACAGTCGTTCAGCAAAAATAGTAGAAAACATGTTAAAAAGCTCACCCTTCGACACCGGCCAGAGCCAAGAGCCCAGCGGCGATCGAGGAGACGGCCCTCTTGTCCCAGGGTCGATCACGGTTGATGTACCCAAGATACCCAACGCCACCCAGCACGACCGTATTCACTACTCACTCGAGTTCAGTTCAGTGGTAAAGCCAGGGGAAAAACGACGCATACATATCCCAATCACCCCTTTTGTTGGGTTCGTGCGAGCAGCAAAATCGTGCAGGTAGTTCGCTAGCCAATGGCGCCTCTCCCTGGCCTTTTGGATGGCGCTTTGACCCTCAGGGGTGTGTGCGTATTGTTCTGCGAGACATCCCTCACCAAGAACAAGGACCAGCGCTGCTGAGACACTCGTCGTAATCGCCTTTGTGCTGGTGCGGAGGTGCGGTCTCGAGTAGAACGCGTACCCCACCCCGGCGATGAGGCCAACGTTGACTGCAACATACGGTCAGCTTTCATAGGATTGCCCTTGAAATAAAACCCTACCTATCCCCACTAGCCCGCCAGCGACCTTGGGGCGCATCAGCGTGTCACTGACCTGCTCCCACAAAGACGCCGCCTCTTCTCGCTTCCTCTTCTTGTTTGGCTTCTTTCCGCTCGCCACCGGGAACCTCTCGTCGTCTGCAGGGATCTGTTCGACGTCGGTGTGCGGGTGTTCTTTAAAATCGGGTGCGACAACATTCAGTTTGGAGGTGCTGTCAATGATGGAGGAGCCCGTGGGGGCCTCTGTGGTCAGCAGGGCGGGGTCTGGGCGAGGCTGGTTATCGGGCGAAGGGGCATTGCGGGCAGCGACTGAAGCGTAGGACATGTTGCGAGGACGAAAAATATTAACATTAAAGAGTGCACTTGGAGGATATAAGTACTGGAATGTGATGTCATGGTGACGTAATTAAAATACTTCCTGGGAGTGGGGACAGTCCTTCGCGAAATGGCCATGAGTCTCACAGTCTTCACAGTACGGCCCCGATGACGATGACGACGTCGACGTCGACGTCGGCTTCGAGTCTTTCAGGAGGTCGCAATTGAAAATATCATGCCCTGGCCGTTCGCAGATTTCGCACACACCCTCCATGCTGCTCAGGGACGACGTGCTTAGCCGGTTTGTTGCCCCCGTCTCAGCAGGCGTCTTGGACGACTTTTTATACCGCGAAACTTTCTCCTTTAGCCGTTCAATCTCTTGTTCAAGTTCGTCTTCTCGGTAGATCTGGACACAGTGTGAGTACAGCGCATCGTGGCTCCTGAAAGCTGTTCGTACCTTGGACTCAACAAGTGCCTCCAGCTCACTGATCTCCTTGTTGAGATCGTGCACGGTCCTTGCATGCTTCATATCCAGCTCAGAAAGCTTCTTTCTGAGCTGCTCCAGCTCAAGGCTTTGCTCTTTGATCTTTCTCTGGAGAGACACGACGTCGTCCGACAGATTTGACTCAATGATGCCATTCTCCTCGTGCGTCAGGCTCTTATCGAGGTTCTCCTCCAGGATCGAGACCTCCTGCGTTACCATCGTCAGCATAGGCGCAGAATTCCGAAAACCCAACCTACTTGGCGCAGTTGTTCAGTCTCTGATTTCAACAGCTGGTTCTCAGATTCCAGCAACTTGATCTTGTGCAGAGCTGCCGAGTTCTCTTTCTGTAGCTCTTGCACAATATGCCTTGATAACTTCATTAGCCTGGCGGCACCGGCAGTAAACTTTGAGGGACTCACTTCATGCCAGCCAACTCCTCTTTTGCGCCGTCTTTCGACCCAGGAGACTTTGAGGTGTCGAGAGTTCCGTTCACGACAGGAACATCCCTCATCTTCTTCTTCATCTCCTTCAGATCCCGATCCCTCTCCTCAACTTCAACTCTGACTCGGACAAGCTCGTCCTCCATCTCCTCGTTCAGGGCTTTCAACTATCACGGTTGCAGTGTAAGAATCCGCTGAATGACAGAAAGGGGAAAATACACACTCGAGCGATCTCTTCCTCCAGAGCCCGCGTATTACTGCCAGGCGGCGATACCTCCCTGTCGTTCAGAAGTTCATTGAGCCGTATAATTTCCTTTAGATTCTGCTCCCTCTCCGATGCAATCCTCCTGGTATATTCCACGACCCTCGTGGACAAATCATCGCTATCCCCACTACCTTCGATAAGATTATCCAAATCCTAGAGTAATCTTCATCAGTGTCATTTAAATATGATGGCTCGCAGGTACTCACCGCCAATTCGGTCCTGAGTCCCTCGGTTTCCAATCTCGCTTCCTCGAGCGCATACCTGCTCTCTCTCAGAGCCTCCTCAATCTCCTCCACCCTCGCTCTCGCTTGCTCCTCCGCCCTGGCCATCCTCTCTACGTCCTTCTTACCCTCAGTGACTTCCTTCTTCATATTCTCCTCCTTCTCCTTCAGCCTCTTCATGCGCTCAAGGAGATTCGCTTCCTCCTTCTCCGCGTTGGCCCTCGAGTCCTCGATAATATCTTCCATCATCGATATCTTACGTTGCAGGTGCTGTACCTGCTCAGTCAGAGTTTCATTGTCGATTTCCGCCGCGGAGGGGTTGCTGGCGTGAGTGCGTTCCTTTGCGGGAGACGGTGATCGTGCAGAGGCCTTCTCCACAAGGCTGTTCAGACGCGTTTCGAGGTCATACCGCTGGTCTTCCACCTCGCTGAGGCGTTCTTCGTACAACGCAATGGTTTCCTACGCGCGGAGAAGCCTGTTAGCACAGAAATAACATCAAGAAATTGACAAGGCCTACCTGCCCAGCTGTACGCAACTCTTCAATCTGGAGTCCCAATTCCTTCCTCTCCTCTTCCAACTCCAGCGTGATCGACGCCAAGCTATCCTTGAGGGATTGAACCTCACCCTCCTTTGCTTGCAAATGCCCCTCAACCTCCGCTAGTAATGCTTCTCGTTCCTCGCATACCTTTTGCAGGTTTTGCGACTCTTTTGAAACATTTTCTAGTTCAGTACGAAGAGAAGCTATGGCGGAGCTGTCCGAGGCCTTTTCTTCTTCCCTTTCCTTTGCCGACTTCTCTAGATCCTGCTTCAGGGCCCCAATCTCCGTCCCCTTTATCGCCGAGAGAGCCATCGACTCCGCTAGTTCCTTCTCTAGGAGCAAGATCTTTTGCAAAGCCTCTTCGTGTTTCCCTTTCAACTGGTCCAACTCTGCGTTGTCTTCCTGTGGAGGTGGGGGCGGTGGTGCTTCCTCGACCGGTTTCGCTTCTGTGTCTGTCGCGGGCTGAGGAGCTGGGGGTGCATTATCCGCAGCCGCCCTCAGCCTCGCATTCTCGTACTCCAGGGCATCCAACCTTGATTGAAGCTGCGTAATCAACCCTGTTGCCCCACCCTCACCTCTGCTTGCCGACCTGAACGAAGCCGAGCTCCCCGGCCGCGAGTAGGATAACTTTCCGGTGAATATCTGCGTATCTTCGTCCTCCAGATCGTCGCCGGGTAGATCCTCGTCCTGCAACGATATTGATTGGGATCTTGAAGCTGAGAACGGAGAAGCAGGCGGGGGCATCGCAACACCACTCGGTACCCTTGCACGGGGAGTCCCAGATGGCCTGCCCTTCCCTTGGCCGAACCCAATTTTGGAGTTTGCTCCTAGTGCCTTTGGGGTGGTGAAGGGGGACCCAGGGCCCCTCGTCGGTGATGCTGCCATTGAGGCTCGCGAGAGCTGTTTCGGTGAAGTGGCTGAGGTAGGGCTAGAAGATGCGAGCGGAACGGGAACGGGCTTGGTCTTTGGCCCACGAGAATTGTTGAGGTCTTTCGCTGTCATGGTCATGTACTTGGAAGCCCTCGATCCTTCAGATATTTTCTCTGATAGAGCTGCATTAGGAGTTTTCGCCTTGGCAGCAGCAGCGGTAGGCCGCGGTCTCGCGGAAGGCGTATTGAAAGAAGGCATCCTAGTGGTCGAAGCTGAGGGAGTCGCACGGCCATTTGCAAACGAAGCAGACGGTGTCCGGGATGTAGCGTAGTATGAGGAAGTGGAATAGGATGGCGTTATCCTGCCAGATGGCATCGCAGGAGTCACTCGGCCATTATTCCGGTTCGACGCAACAGAGGGTGGTCTTCCAACTGTGGGTGGGGAAAGTTTGGAAACGGCCACAAAGACCCCACAATTCTCCGGGCATTTGAAGTACTGGACACTATCAAGGTGTAAGAGGAAGAATCTTTGAAAAGAGCAGAGAAGAGACACGCACCCGCCGACACTCCCATCGTTTTTGCCTTTGCCTGCAAACCCTCCACCGAGCTGCACACCAGCCCACTGCCCGGGTTTCCCTTCAATCTCCCCTAGGTATCTCAGAACACCCTCATAGCCCAAACTCTCAATGCGAACATTATCCCCAACTAGGAATGTCCTTGGTGACGATTTGGTGGCCGTATGCAATGCGTCGGACTGTCGACTCTGCGCACGGCTAGACGGCCTTGTGGACGCTGAGCTAGGGGTCTTGGCACCCGCCCGAGTAGAGGCACTCAGAGCAGATGAGCTCGATGCAACAGAGGACGGTCTCCCGGCTACAGATCGTCTCCCAGATTGGAGTATGGACGCCGATTTTGGAGACAAAGAAGCGGACGTGGAGAGGGCAGGATTGAAACGGTGCAGAGCTGGATCGTTTGCTTTGATAGCGTCCTCAAATGCACGCGACATCTCGTTCGAGGTCGAGGAGGAAGCGGGTCCGGGCTGGTACACGCTGGAAGCGGATCGGGGCCGCCCTGGAGTGGGAATGCTGGAACTGCGTGCGAGGGGCCCCGGGATTGCAGACTGGCGGGGCTTTCCAGGGGTGGCCATGGCGCAGAGAGGGCGGGAATGTGGACGATATGGGGTATGCGGGGGCGGGTATGAGGAGGAGATGGGGGCGGGAGGCAAGGGACATTGGCGACGACAAACCCAAAAAGTCCAACTGTCCACTTTCGCCACGGGAATCATGTGACCGCACTTGATATTCTGAATCTCAACGACATAACATATGATAGAAAATGCAAATGAAATGCAATTCAACAGGCTCATAGAGGCGACAGCATAGACCATATCCATACAGTAATGTACACAGCACCCGTCTAACCACGCTTCTTCGACACACCGACGGTCTTCCCGCGACGACCTGCAAACATTTCGTCAGTACTCTCCCAGCCAGCAGCAAGAATTCTCCAGATTCACCAGTCGTCTTGGTGTGTTGGCCACGGACACGGAGGCCCCAGAAGTGTCGGAGACCACGGTGGGCACGAATCTTCTTCAATCGTTCGAGATCGTCGCGGAGCTTCGAGTCCACACCATTTGAGAGGATCTGGTAGTTTTTGCCGTCAACGATGTCCTTCTGTCTGTTGAGGAACCACGTTGGGATTTTGAATTGCGTGGGGTTTTGGATGATGGTGACAATTCGCTCCAACTCGTCAGAGTTCAGTTCACCCGCTCTATAAAATGCTTGCTGTGAGGCCGATAATTCTTCCGAAAATCAAGTCGTAACCGTACCGCTTGTTGAGGTCGACATCGGCCTTCTTGCAGACCAAGTTGGAATAACGACGACCAACACCCTTGATCTCGGTCAAGGCATACATGATCTTGCGCTTTCCATCGACGTTGGTGTTGAGGAGACGCAAGATGTGCTAATCGTTCCAGAGAAAAAAATGAGCCAATAATCCAAATCCACCAGGGCTGCCTTGTGCGTACTTGGAATTGCTGGTGGGCTTCGGGGACGACGAGAGACATGGTGGAGGATCTAATCGAGAGAAATTTGGGGTCAGCACCGCGATTGACATCCAAAGTTTTTGGACCGCATCCATCTCCCGAACCCATTCCTCCCATCCCAATCCTTCACGAACCGACATGAAGACAGCATAGGAAACGCATACTCACCGAGTTGGACGTGTTCTGTGGCGGGAGGGGTCTCGTAGTCGACGCTCGACACCGTCGGCACTGTGATGGATGAGTGCCTGTTCTGTTTGCCCTTGTTGCCAACACCTTATGTAAGCAGTCCTCATTGAACGTTCTATACTACTAATATACAAACACTAGCCCCAAGATAAAGCATAATCTAAGCAAACTGTTGAATGTACTGCTGTGCAGCCGCAACAGCGTCGTCTAGTTTCTCAACCTCCGTACCGACACCCTGGGCACTGTCCTCCTTGCCACCAGCCTACAGGTACAATTTCAGTAAAGACGAATGGATTTCAACGACGAAGACGAACCTTGCCGGCAATGAGGTCAGTGACCTTGGATGCCCAATCACGCGCGTCAGCACCCTTGTCCTTCAGTGCAGGGGCAACATAGTTGACATGTGCAACTTTGTTGTTCTCAGAGTCGACGCTGAAGACATAGAGACCCTTCTGAGCCTTTCTCGCAGCAGATGCAATGCCTTGCAGGAGCTAAGTCGAGAAAGTCAACGATCGATATTCGGATCGCAGAGGCACAATCATCCTACCTTGGCATTCCCCTCAGCCTCGACGACCGCGACATACACTAGAGCTGCTGGATTCTCCGCAAAGTAGTTGTTAAAGTCCTCGAGAGCCTGTAACACACTTTAGCCAGCCCGTCCGTGTGAGTAAATGGCGAACATGCCTTCTTGTTAGCAGCAGCCTCCTTCTCTTTGGTCTCCTTGTCCAAAGCTTTCCTGACAGTGTTCGCCTTTTCCTTCAGCTCTGCTTTCCTGAGAACTGAAATATCGGAGCGTCCAAGTTCCTACGAACAACGTCAGCGATTCTTAGCCCGAATGTGTAGCGGGCGAACATACCACAGTGAGAGCCTTCAAAGCAGCATCTTTGCTCTTTCCGTCAAGACCGTCCAACTGCGAGAGACGTTCCTGGAAGCTCTCTGCTTGTCGTGTGACCTCCTGCGCTTCATGGCCCGTGACAGCGACAATCCGTCGAATACCCTTTGCAATACCCGATTCTTCAGTAATCACAAAGCCCTTGATATCGCCAGTCTTTGCAACGTGCCTGTATAAAGGTGAGCTTGGTGTCGCTTGGAAAGTTCAGTACTCACGTTCCACCACAGAATTCAACACTCGTACTACGCCACTTGGGATTCTCAATATCATTCGAGATCTCCGCAACATCATACTCCAGAGTTACCACGCGAACAGGGTCAGGATACGTCTCCCCAAAGACAGCACGAAGACCGGGGATCTTCGATGCAGTAGGAAGGTCGAGCTCTTGGCTGAAGACCCTAACGTTCCGCCTGATCCAGTCGATGCTCATCGACTCGATCTTGGCAAGGTCGGTAAGGTTGATCTGAGCCTTGTGGGAGAAATCGAACCGCAGCTTGGAGGGAGCAACAAGTGAGCCTTTCTGGTCGATGTGGTCGCCAAGGACTTCACGAAGGGAAAAGTTGAGAATATGGGTGGCGGTATGGTTGTTTCGCAGAGGCCAGCGTCGGAGCTGATCACAGGCGTCAGAACGCGGAAATATCGATATAAAAATGCGACACCCACTTCATCGTACGAGGAGATGACCTCACTTCCAACGTCGAGTTGCCCATACTTGAGGCTTCCAGTGTGCACCACGTAACCCTTGTATGCCTGCACATTGGTGACTTCGAAATCAGCAACACCGTCGATGACAATGTTACCGGTGTCGTATTCCTGACCACCAGACTCGGCGTAAAAGCTCGTCCGATCCAAAAGCACACCAAATGTAGCGCCTTCCGGAATATCCTTGGTAGAGGAATGGAAAGCCTTCTCGTAGAAGATTGCTTTCACATTGGCAGTGATATTTCCAATTCCTGGGGGACCAGTCAGAAAACAAAGGCAAGTGAAAATGGATATGGCTCACCAAACTTGGCAGAGTCATCAGTCTTGGGAACGGAATCATCCTTCTCAAGAGCTGCCAAGTCATGGACATCGAGCTTCACGATTTCGGCGGTATCTTTTTTGGTGGCACCCTTGCTCGCCTCCTTGGACTGTTGCTGAGCTGCTTCAAATTCGGCATCGTTGATACCCAATCCCAACTCCTCAGCCATGAGCCGAGTGAGATCGACGGGGAATCCAAAGGTATCATAGAGCCTCCAAACATCCTTGCCGTTGAGCTCCTTGTTATTTTGCTCCGCAGCACGGGTGGCGAATTGGTCAAAGAGCTTCTCACCACGGTCCAGCGTGCGCGAGAATGACTCTTCCTCCTCATCCAGAATCTCCTTGATATCGTCGAATTTTTTCGTAATCTCAGGAAACACGTCGCCCTGCAAGTGGTGAGTGGGCTGGTCAGATGGAGGGACTACGAGTGAACGTACCATGGTTTCTACAACGATAGGCACGAGCGACGAGAAGAAAGAGCCGATTGGAACGCCAAGCTTCTTGCGGGCATACCTGGAGCCACGTCGGAGGATTCGTCGAAGAACATAGCCGCGGCCGACGTTATTGGGAACTCCACCATCGCTCAAAGCGAATGTCAACGTTCGAACGTGGTCGGCAACAACACGGTAGGCCGTATCGATGCCATCCACATCCTCAGCGCCAAACTTTCCACCGTAAGGGCGAACACCAGTCAGCTCCTGGATCTTGGAAAAGATGGGAGTGAAGACGTCGGTATCATAGTTGCTGCGCTTGTCCTGGATGACGGACACAAGACGCTCGAAACCCATGCCAGTGTCCACATGCTTTGATGGCAAAGGCTTGAGTGATCCGTCGGCCTCTCGGTTGAACTGGATGAAAACGTTGTTCCAGATTTCGAGCACGTCGGGGTCATCTTGGTTGACCAGGTGGGCAGCGTTTCGACCGCCTATACGATCAAAGTGGATTTCACTGTCAATGGGTGAATACGTGAACGAGGGTTTAGTCGGAGAGGCTCTGCCAACCTGCAGGGTCCACAAGGTCCGGTGGCTCCCATTTCTACAACCTGTCTTAGCGGAAGCGGAGGTGGATGGAAGAATGCTACACACCCCAAAAGTTGTCCTTTGCATTCCCTGGCAAGATGTGGTCTTCAGGGACGCCCTGGTCAAGCCAATACTGCTTGGCTTCGAGATCGGGCTCCAATCCGTTGGCGGGGTCGCCTTCAAAGTATGTGACGTATAGACGGTCAGCGGGGAGCTTGTACACATTGGTCAACAGGTCCCAAGAGTATTCGACGGCTTCTTTCTGCAGCAGAGGGTCAGACGCGGTCGGACGCTGGGGGTCATCACACGACGGACCTTGAAATAGTCTCCGAACGACCAGTTGCCCAGCATTTCAAAGAAGGTGTGGTGGTACGAGTCCTTGCCGACATCCTCGAGATCTAGCAGGCATGAGAGGCAGTTGGGAGGGAAAGTGCAGACGACACACCGTTGTGCTTTCCACCAGCACGGATGCACTTTTGGGAGTTGAATGCACGCTTGAGTTTGGAGAGCTCGGAATGGGGATCGACGGTGCCGAGGAAGATCGATTTGTACTGGGAGGGGCGGTGAGCAGCTACGGGGGTGTATGCGCACGAGACGGACCTGATTCATGCCCGCATTGGCGAACAAGAGGGTGGGATCGTCGAAGGGGATGGTGGGGGACGACTGGACATATGTGTGGTCCTTTGCGCTGAAGTAGTCGAAGAACTGCTGGCGGACGCGGGAGGCGGTCCAGGGGCCAGAGTAATGTTGAGCAGCCATTGTCGAGCGATGACGGGCAAAGAGAAGAGGACGAAGCAGCTGCAATCTCATAAATAATCAAATTATATGTTTTGGCCAAAATGAGCTTCCGCTGACTCGACCAATCGCGATCACCTGCCGTCACGTGCTCTCTCTGTCCATTTTGAGCTCTCCGACGCTGGCCTTGCTCCTTCTCCAGAAATACGAGGATGCCCCGCCTACCCCAGTGGCTCGCCCGCCTCCCCCGCCTCCTCCCCGCCCCCCATGTGCCCCGCTCAGCACCCAGGGCACTCCCAAGATGCGCCCCGCCCTCCACAGCCAGCACCCTCCTCACCGCCTTCAATCCCTTCAAGGCGGCCATGACACAACCCCTCCTCACATCCTCCTCTCCCGTCCTCGGCGCAGTCCTCCAGGCCCGCTTCATCCAGAAGGGTGTCGAATACCAGCCCTCCCAACGCAAGCGAAAGCGCAAGCACGGTTTCCTCGCCCGCAAGAAAACACAGGGAGGCCGCAACGTGCTGGCACGCCGTCGCGCCAAGGGCCGTCGATATCTCTCCCACTGAGGTCGGTCAGCTTCCTCCTCCCCTATTTCACCGTCCTCTGACACGTATGCAGGTCTCTCCCATAGCTCGTCTCTTACTGTACTTTATCTATAATCCAAAATCATGCATGCTATTCAGCAACAACTATCTACGAACAAGATCTAAAATAGCGGAAAGCTAAGGGGCTGCGTCTCCCCGTCATTCCCAGTCAGGTAAGTTTGCGGGGGCGAAAGAGGGGACGTCGGAGAGTATTCAAATCCTTGTTGGATCGAAGTCAACAGCTGGGAGATTGGAGTTTTCGCATTCTGGATATTCCATCCCAGTGACTTGATTTCCGGGTTGAGCGGTGTGTTGGGCAAGTAAAACGGCTCAGAACCAGTCACAACGAGACCAATGGCAGCGGGCTCGGCTACAGGAGATTCCTCAGCGACAGCCTCTTCTTCTTCTTCTTCTTCCACTGGCCGAGGGTCTTCTTCTTTGGGTGCCTCCTTCTCTTCCACTGCGACTACTACCTCAGGCAGAGGAGCGTTTGTTTCTGCGACAGGTGATGGTGGCAAAGGAACCGCTTCAGCGACAACGGGAGCAGGGGCCTTCAAAGCCTTGCTGCCTTGAGCAATATTGGCTTTCGACGACTTGTGGAGAACAGTCGTAGGATTCGGCCGCGAGGACGGTTTAGCTGGAACCACCGCAGGCTTTTTCGGCGCCTTCTGAATCACGAGTGCCTTGACCTTTGCGAGCTGGGAAGCCGTAGGCTGCGTCAACCCGCCCGCTCTTGCTGGTCGTTTCGAAGCTTCCGGAGCAACCTCTTTCGCAACTGAGGGCCCAGTACTAGACGCTTCCGCGACGCGTTTGATTGGCGGTCTACTCGACGACGCTTCACCAATCCGCTTGACTGGTCTACCACTCGCTTTTGAAGCCTCTCCAAGGGCGGTCCCATCAGCCTTCGTTTTCGGTGGGGGCATTGCCCTGCTCGCCTGGGTGCTGCTACTACTGCTTGGTTTCGTAGCACTGGTCGATTTGCTCGTTGGCCTTATCGGTCGACTCTGCTGAGATTTGGGCCTCCCGCCCCCATCCGCCCTGTTGCTCTGCTGCGACGTAGGCCTGCTCACCGGTTTCTTCGCCATCATGGCAGGCCCCGTCGACTGGGAAGAGTCAGGCAGTGGGACCCGACGAGGTCCAGACGACGCGAGTGTCGTCGAAGATGTGCTACTAGCAAGCACTGGCCGACTGAGTGTGCGCTGGGGACCCCCTGGTGCGGGTCGAGTACGACCAGCTGCCTGCTTCGAGGCGTCAATTGATGAGGAAAGCACTCGTGATGGGCCACTGGTCGATTTGGAGGATGCTGCCATCGCTGGCCTTGAAGATTCCGGTCTTACAGCAGGCCGGGACGTTTCATGAGAGCGAGCAGGTCTGGTTGCTGCCATTGAGGAGGCCGGCCTGACAACTGGCTGTAGCGCTGGAGCGTTCCTTTCTGGCGCCTTGGTAGAGGTGGCGTTGGCCGCGACAGAATTGGTTCTGCCGTGTTTGGCGGCTGGTCTCTTGCTTTCCTGCGTTGCTGCAGTGCTCAATGCACTCATCGACTTCACTCGGGACAGTGCAGGCTTGGCCGTAGGCTGAGACGCCGTCGATTTGATGTCGAGGTATTTGCGGATGGTGGGGGTAAGAGGGGCCGCGAACCTGGGCAGGAATGTGAGAACGCTAGCTACGTCGTTAGCTCGTAGAAGGTACATACTTATCAACCCTGTCAGGTAAAAGTATCTTGTAGGCCCCGAAAATCTCTCGTCCCACCCTCCTCACATCGGGATTAGCATCACGGGCTGTCTTCCTCAGGATGTTTTCGATCTCGAGGGCACGACTTTCTTTCTCGAGATCCGGTGGGTTGCAGCAGTTGATGTATGCCAGCGCACATTCGGCCGATATCAGCCGGACTGTTGCAGACTTCTCCTGGAGGTAGGAAGCGAAATGAGGAAGGACTGTGGGGGAATGCGTGCTCTCTACGAGTTGAAGCAAGCACGACTTGGTTCGGTTGATAACGACCTTGTTCGTGCGTCCAGTCAATGTCATGAGTGTCGGAAAGACTTGGGCTAGGAGGGGTTCGGAATCGGCGTCGCATGCAGATGCCACTGACTCTATGAGGTCGAGGGCAGCCAAGCACAGACGAGTGCGTTCCGACAACAACGATTGGTTCAAGGGTGAGTGAAAGGATTTGATGATTTTGACGACCTCGGTGGTGCTTGAGAATGCGCCATTCTGGCAACACATCTTGAGGGCGATGAACCCCTTGGCTATCTTCTCCCATGAGTGCTCTGTCTCTGGCAGAGATATGTCTGCTCGATGTTTCGCGGCGACCAGGTCGATAGAGTCCTGTGATATCATTAGCTGGCTGGTTCACAGCGCATGTAGTCGGGGCTTACGGTTGCGCTCATCGTGAATGGTGGAGAGAGACAAGGTGAACAACGTGTTTTCACCTCCAGCACATGAACTTATTGTCACATGACCGCGTCAAGCCACTCTTGATCCGATTCATTAACAGACACAGGGGCTCGTGCTCTACGTCTACTTGAATAAGTGGTGAAGGAGGTCGAATGGACGCATGTGAGGGCGTCCACTGCGCTCCTCTGGTATATATACCCGCATACTGTTGATAGTCCAATACGCGTCCTTGAACTTGTCCGGGTTCTGGTCAACGTCTATGACGATGCAGATTTAATTCCGTGTCCGTGGCGAGAAGACAAATTGGACGCACATTCTTCGCAGGAGACAACTCCGCATCCAGAGCTCAGAAACGTGGAGCCAGCCCAGTCACCCTAGAAATCATTGAGGACGGATCCGCAAACAAGTCAAAGATCAGACGAACGCAGAATGTGAGATCAAACAAGACCTGGTGCGCATCAAAGTGCGCTTCATAATTACAGTTGTCGAACATGAAAGAGGCCTCTGGCATACCCCATTCAGGACCAACATTTATGTCTGAGGACCCGTATTGAATAGATGGTGGAAGGGAAGGGTCGTTTCGAGGCCAAAACCAAACCTTGATCCCAGCGGCTGCATCCCTCTGTACAACATACCAGCCACCATTCTGGCGGTTGAAATTACTCCCGTACGAATCATCCCTTGAGAACTTTGTCCCACATCCTTGGTTGGAGTTCGCAGCGACATCGCAGTCAGTGGATGTGGCGGCCCTACGAACAGTCGTTCAATACCCAGAACTTTGGCGAGCTAATTCAGGAACTGTTACTATACCCTTTCTGGTTTTTCGGGTCATCCATGGAACAGGCAGACGATGTGTGGAGAGTCGCGGCATTATTACTATTCAGGTTCACTCCTGCGAGAATTGGGATTAGCTTCGAAGAGGCGCAACCTTGGACAATACGCACCCTCGATGATATCAATTTCCCCTCCTACAGGCCAGGGCCCCTTTGCGCTCAAAGTCCACCAGGCAGGCCAAGTAGCACAACCTTCCGGCATGTGAGCCAAGTCAAGTACCATGAGGGCTGCGTCGTACGCTGCATTCGATTTAATTCGAATACTGTCTCGTCCTCGACTCTTCGTGTCAACGATAGAGGAAGAGTCGGCCCTCATCACAAACTGGTTGTCTATCACTGGAGATGCCGATAAGCATTGGAAGCGCGAACAACACTTCAACTGCTCACCATAGGACAGATTCTTGGCTAGAGCAGTGGCTTGGTCGACATAGTTCACCCTTCCGTGGGTTGGGTCTTGAAACGTCTCCCAAGTCCAAGAATCGTAAAAATCTTGGCCAATGAACACATCTTTGATGCGATAGTGTTGAGCTGACACAACCGAGGCAGTGGCGACAAGGATCAGGTGAACGAGCAGCCCAGAGTGGAAGGAGCGCGGGAGCATGTTGACCATTTACGAGTGTCACAAGACATGGCGAATTGGTGTTCTTGACAGTTGCGGGGCCTGGTCTAGTCTATTACGATACCCACTGGCAGGCCCAATCCACATGCTAGGGGTATCGATGGATGCTATCGCAATCCAGCGGCAAATGGGTTGTTAGGAAGTTGTGGAGATTGGCACCGAGTGTTTGTTAGACGAAAATAGGTTACTCAGTAATTCAGCCTTTTCCAGGCAACCTGAGTTCTAATAAAGCCGATGAAGGTTCACCATTCTTCCCCCACCTATCTTGCTGACGTTCCCCTCGGTCAGACATCGAGATGGTCAGGCTTATCGCGCTCGTTCTTGCACTAGCGCCCGTCTTCGCATGGGCTCAGACGACCACCAATCCGCCCCCTCTGGAGACCAACACTGGGGCTGGGGCGGTCACATCCCGGCCAACCACCATACGCCTGAACACAGGTACAGGCAGGACCTCCACAACGTCGGGCATCACCGGGTTCACAGCGGGCTATCCCATCGTTTCGAGGTACCCAGTACGGGTCACGCAATCCGGAGTGGTCTACATCTCCACTGCGACAATCACCTTGACTCCAGCTACCTCCATCTCCCTCCCCAGAGTCTCAGTTCAGCCAGAAAGCGGGACCAACAAAGGTGCTATCGCAGGAGGGGTCGTTGGCGCTCTCGCAGTGCTGATCGCAATCGCAGCAACTCTGCTCTGGTTCAGACGACGATCGCCCGGGTACTGGAAGTCCAGGACCGGCCGCGGGTGGAAGAGCATGGGTGATAAGCCCCCTCTGCTCCCGTCCAATTCTAGCCAAGCCAATTTCGCTGCCACGGACGACAAGCCCAAAGTCCCCGAATTCCAGAGGCCTTCTGGTCGTTCTGCGACGGACTTGCAACAGGAGGACCCATTCAAGGACCCAGTCAACCGTGGCGTAGAGGCGCCGCTCCCTGCTCTCTACATTAGAGAGCATCGGCAGCCCGTCCACGATCCGTTCGCAGACCCCGCGGAGAGTCCTACCAGTCCCGCTAGGCCCACCCACAAACGAGGAACTTCGTCTGTGAACCCCCTTCTCCCATCAAGCAACTAGCTACGAGTCCTTACGCGTGTCTCGTATGATTCAATCAACGACTGTATGTATTTTAGTTACGAGACTCCTCACCTTTGCCCATCTCTCAATGAACCTAAAGCAAAGCAGAAATATTAATTCTAGTCCGGTGGTGTAAGTACATTTGATCAGGAGGATTTATTCTTGGGAGGTTTAACGGGCCCAAGCACTTTGCGGCGCTGTGAGATCATGTAGGTGTACATGAAATACAAACCTATCCATGGCGTCAGCTCATTGTTCCCCAAATCGGATTGGAAAGGAGACGTACCTGGCCACCAAATGATGAAAAGAATCGCCCTTCCATAATCGCCCAATGACCATGCGCCCGTGAGTGTGGGTATCGAGTGTGCAAATGTAACAGGTGCCGCGTCCGGAAGGGTGAAATACATGAGGAAAGCCTCTGAGCCAGCGCCGAGAGGATAGAGGAGATAGAACGTGGTGTATCTCAACCACAGCAAAGACGGAGGGTTGCATCCAAGGAGGTTGAGCGCGTAAAACGTATACCGAATCACTTCGGTAAACGACCAAGCGAAGACCATGGACGCGAACAGGGCATTGGTGCGAACCTAGACCTGATTGAGAAGAAAAAGACACGATGATGCTCCAATGAAACTTACACCGGTAAACTGGGCCATAATGCCCCAAACGAGAAAGAGACGACTCGCCACTTGCATTGCGGTAGTTGGAACGGGACTCCTCACCCACCCTAATGCTGCATGGAGCACCTCCAGAGCGGCGAAGCTCTGTACGAATGCTGTCGCTGCGCCAGCGCGACTATAGGAAGTGGTTGCCCTCGTGTGGATGGGTTTGAGCCAAGGTGGCAGGTTGGATTGAACGGCTCCGGTCTTGGAGTCGAGGAAGGGGAGGATGCGGGAGAAGAATCCTGCCGTGCTTTTGGGAGCTGGTGTATAGCTCCCGGACTTGCCATCCACGTCGAAGAGGTGAATGAGGAGGAGGGTCAGGACGTAGGCCCAGCCGATGGCGGACAAAGCATTGTAGGTGACGAGGTAGACTTTGACAGCGGTTGGTGTTGCTGGCACGGAAATGAGTGAGGTTGTCAAGACGTGGAACAAGATTGCCTTACATTTCTGGGGCTTTTTGGTGGATTTCGACTCCTTCGCCATCGTGTTGGAAGAAAAAGAGAAAGAGCGCGACGCGCCCGTGGCAAATTGCAATTCACATGATCCCCGTTACCACATGTATTCCAGGTTTCTATGTAGACAATGGGAGGTGATAAACAAACGAGTGTAGTGGATGTGCGTATAGAAATATGATGAAAATGCCAACAACAACAACAACAGTGAAAACCAGACAAGTTGTACAGAAAAATTAGAACAGACATCGGAAATCCCGCAGGGTGTTGCTACATATACACTGCGACACAGGGGTACAATGCGCAGACAGAGGGTATACAAAGGGAGGGATATCTTCTTCTTGAAGGGAAGGAATGTGGGGGTATGTTTCACCGGTGTCCATCCAGGATTCCACGGATATCAGATACAGAGGTCAGGTCAGCAAGGAAGGGTATTAAATCTGTTAGCTCGGCGTCGTGGGGGTCATTAAACCAGGAAGAGACGGGGACAGCATTGTTGGGATGGAAGATGTATGAAGCGGGTGAGTTGTCTAGGATAATGGTGTCGGCAATAGGCCTTCCCAACTGGGACAGGTCCTGTGGGTGGTTGTTAGAGACGATCAAGAGACAGACAAGGATCTATACCTTGACATAATTGCCCTTGTGGTTATAGCAGCTCTCTCGGAACAGTCGATGGGCAACGACCCGGTGGATGTCTAGTTTATCGAGCACAGGATCGGCGTACTGGAGAGAGAGCGTCAATATCGCTACGAACAAGGCAAGTAGAGCAAGTCACCTTGCTAAGACTGGCAGTAAAAATGACAATCTCGTATATTTCGCCCATCTTTTTCATAAAGTTGTCGACGCCGGGGCGCTTCAAGACATGGAAATGATGCCAGTGGGATTCTATTTCGACAGGAACAATAAAGTCCGCCGAGTTGACAGGCTGTAGGAAAAGTTGAACGCCATCAGCTGTCCCATGTTGATGTAACCACGGACCTTGAAGCTACTGTGAACCAGGGTCTCGTCAAGGTCCAACACTAGGCACTTTCTGCCAGCGTGCTCCGGAGCAATGGGAGGCAGCAGAGGTTTAGGAGTACCGTCCTGTAAAGAAAGATTAGGAAAAAGAGAGGCGAGAAAGCCGCGTGTCGAACGTACGGGACCAATGGGTATGCCAGAGCCACCTGCCTTGATGAGTCGCTCTTCCTCGTCCTGCTCCTGCTGGATGTGATGGATCTCCTCGTCTTCAGAGGTGCCGTCTGAGTCCTCAAATGAATCGCGTGTAGGGCTGCGGGTGATCTCAGAGCCGCTGGAGCCAGGTGGTTGGACAGCCCCAGAGGTGAGGCCGTCGGTCTCTTCCTGTGGAAGGACGTGGGTGTGAGGAGGGAGGGGGACGACGACCTCGCTGTCGGGGGTGGGAGGTTCGTGGGACGCAGGAAGAGCTGGAATGAAGCCAGCAGAGATTGCAGGAGACTCTTGGTCGTCTTCCGGGCGGGGGGCATCCTGGGCGCCTAACTCGCCAGGTTTTGGGATGGTGAGCTCACGAAGGGGGACTGGAGAGGTCTGATCTGGGGATGGCTCGTCTTTCTGGCCATTTTGGAGCTCTGCGGGGGGTGCTACGCAGGGCACGACCTTGTTGAAGGCGCGAGAGAACAAAGAGGGTCGGGAGCGGGCAGGGCCTGAAAGCTGCTTGACGATGGAGTTGCTCGAGGAGAGGGCATCTGCGGAGGCACTGGACTTGTTTGCTTTACGACGATAAAAGGGAGTCCTGCGAGCGTTTGCGCTGGCGCCAGAGTTGAGAGAGGCCTGCTCGCGATCCAGCTCTGAATCCGAGGTTGATTCTGCCTGACCTGGGCTGGGTGAGTGAAAGCGGAGGCAGCGAGGGCGATGGACATACCTGGGCCCTGTGCGTCCTTCTTGGGCTTGTTGAAGAGTTTCTGCCTGAACGAGACCTTTGTGGTCGTGGTCGCCATTCGAGGTGGATGGAGTATGGAGGTCCCTGACGGTCCTCGCTTGCGTTCGGAATCTATTAGAGTTTGTATTGCATTGTATTGTACTGTATTGTTGGCTATCGACTCTCTGTGGACGGCGCTGGACCGTGCACGACCAGCCAGGACGCTGAGGAGGCAGAGAGACGGGCATTTTCTCGTCGTCGTCGTCGTCTGCAGCTCCCAGAGCCCAAGCCTCTCGCCTGCGCTGCCTGTCACGCGCGTGACTGGCTCTCTGATAAAGCGTGACAGCGTTACCGCGCCCCCTTCTTACTGACTAATCAACTTAAGGGACTATGCAAATGTCGTTCCTAGCAGGGAATGTCGCCCAAGCCATGCAGCAACAGGCCTCCCAGGCACAGCAGCAGCAGCAGCAGCAACAGCAGGCCCAGGATCCAAATATTCAGAATAATATACATTTGCAGCAGCAGCAGCAGCAGCCCCCCCTCCAATCCACAATGCGTCTCCGCGAAGACCCCCCCGCGATAACTCCTCCAGCTCGCGGCTCAAAGAAGCGCAAGTCCCCGCCCAACAACCCCTCCGACGCCCCCGCCCAGCAGCAGCAGCAGCAGCCTCCCCCTCCCCCGCCACAGCAGACCCTCCAGCATGTCCTCCCCCCGCCCCATGGCCTGATGCATGCCCACGCCATCCCGGGCCAGATGCCTGCTTTCCCCTACGCTACCGTCGACTACACCCCTGGCGGTATGCCTCCCGGGATGGCCCAGCCGCAACCAGGGGCTCCGCAGCAGCCACAGCAAGCTGCCCCGGCACAGGCGCGCGGTTCCGCAGACGCTGCAGCTGCTGCAGCAGCAGCCAATGGCGGTCGAGCTCTGAGCAACAGCAAGCGAGCAGAACAGAACAGAAAGGCCCAGCGTGCGTTCAGAGAGCGTCGAGACCAGTGAGTCCCCCTCCCCTTCCTTCTCACTCACAAAGGCGCATATTGAGACACATGCCACCCCAGACACGTCAAGTTTCTCGAATCACGGTCACAGCTTCTCGATGCCGCCCTGCAGTCTGCCGACGAAGCGAACCGTCGATGGGAAGAGTGCCGTGCGCTGGTCGATCAGTTGCGGGTGGAGAACGCTGCGCTGCGAGCCGCCCTCAGCCAGGCCACGCTGATTACCGCTGGCCCACCTCCTGGCCAAACATTCGAAGAGCAGAACAAGCCCCCTGGCAATCTAGAGACCAAGACGGACGGCGGAGCTGCTCCAGCGGTCGCTGCAGAGCAAAAGAGCGAATGAGGGTCGAGTAGGGTAGCGCCTAGAGAAGGCTTGTTTCGACCTGTGGATGACGTTTCCTGTATCAATAGCCATATGAGACTGCGATAGGACCTGCAGACGAGGTGTGCTGTATGAAAAAGAGAGGCAGAGACTCGCTTCAAGGGCCATGACTTTTTTATGTAACCGCTTTGTCAACATGTTCTTTGTCATCGCTGAGGCTCCATGTACAGTCCGCTGTGTTGCCAGAGGGAGGGAGAGCCATCCAGTATCGCCCTGGTGCTGCTTTTTTCCCCCACAGAGAGCCACCCGATCCTCCCAAGCCCCGTACACGTTCACATCTGCCTTTTCCTGGTTCCACAGGCCTCAACGTCCAACCCCCAATGCCCCTCCTCGACCTCCTCTTCTCACAAATTACATCACGTGCCCATATATCAACAGTCGCGTCGAGCGCGTCTCGAGTTTCACTCCAACCACCATGCCCGACATCCTCAAGCCTTGGATTGCTGTCTATCTCATCCATATCGCAGAGACACATGGCGCCGACTTGGCTGGCGTACCTGTCTCCTCAAAGTCCCAAAAGGCCCAAATCATCCGGGTAGGTGCCCCATGGCCCCCTTGGCTTTCGCTGACCCGGCTGCGGCAGTTCCTGACAGACGTATCCAAACCGGGCGCGCTATGGGGAATGCTCTCTGACGGCGCCCTATCCTTGCCCGTCAAACTGGCCAAAGAGGCCGTTGACGACGACCGAGAGTGCGCCCTGTTCTCCGTCTCTCATCTCAGTGCCTGCCAACTTTGCTTGCTAGGATCTACGATGAGCCTCTCTCCAACAACTGCATTCTAGCCGTGAAAAAATATAGAGTGATCTTCTGTCGAGCGCCACTGGGTACGGGTGCAGGCATGACCTCCGACGCCCGACTCGTCATCGAATGCACCGCGTTTGACCGCTCATCCAGAGTCCCTCAAGCAATTCTGGGAGAGCCCAAGCCTATAACAGGGCATGTTGACCTTCACGCATGGTCAGAAGCCCTGAAGCAAGACGGCGGAGCAGGGTGGGTTTACACTCAATCTTCCATGTGTTCCATTCTAAATTTCCACAGAAATATTCTGAAACAGAGGAAACGCCAGGCACCAAACTCTGGTGCCAAAGATCCCCCTCCGGTCATTGAGAAAAAACCTGTACGTATTCTGATGATGCTAGATACCCTGATCTCACTGTTCGCGGGTAGACGCTCATCGCTCGATCACGGGCGCGTATCCCGACTGAACTCCTTCTGTCTTTTGCTGACAAGCTTGGTGAGCTGCGACCTGGATTTAGTGGCCAAAATGTTGATCAAAAGACAGTGTATAATGACAGAGAGCAAAAGGATCTGCCCAAGTCTGGCAGGGCCACGCCGTGTAGGGAAGACACCTCGAAGCGATCAGTGGAATCTTCTCCCGAAGTATTCATCGAAGAGTGGTCGCCCACTCCAGCACGAATTCGTTCTCCATCCCCTGCACCGCTCACACGGTTGCGACCTTCACAGCTGCTACTGAGCGACTGTGAGGACGAGAAACCCGAGGAATCACAGATGGCTCCCTCAGTGCCAACACAAGGCCAGGGGGAGCCAACACTGGACGAAGACAAGATGGAGATCGACCTTGAGAGGCCAATCTCGTACGAACAGCCATACCCCCCGGAATCGCGCAAGGTGCCCAAGCCACCTTCTCCGAAGAGTTTCCCCAAGAACGGTGCTGGGATAGTCCTGGTGCCTAATTCTGATGTGTCGATGGCTGGATCGTCGCAGCCTTCGCAGGGTGTGGCTTCGCAAGAAATGATGCCACTGAGAAGGGCGCTCTCGCAGCGCGATCTCAACGTTGTGCCGGGCGAGAAGCTGCGGGGCAGCAAACGGACAAATGCACAGCTGAGCCAGGAAGACCACTACTATGACGGGGACGAGGAGTCGGGAGGAGTGCGGGCTGGGAAAAAGAATCGGCTGGATTCATGTCGATCTGTGAACAAAGAAGAGGCCCCTGCCAAGCAACGCCCTGAGAGCAGACACGACGCAGAGGCGTGGAGAAAGCCCAGCTTTCTCAACAGAAAGAGAGAGCAGTTTTTTGGCGAGTATCCATGGCCCATTGTTTCTGCGAGGCAAATACTGGACATCATTGCCGAGTCGGATGCCCGCCGCCGTGTGTAAATTAGTAAATAATTGGAATTACATAATATGCAGAGCAAGTTGTGTTTTTGCCGTTACATATTTGCCTTTGCTCGAGCTCATCGTGCCCCACGACGAGCAGCCCTCTTTCAACACCCTCCACCCCCGCTGTCTCCCCCACACCGTCCACACAGCCTGCACGGGCCCCGACGGCGAGCGTCTCGTCGTCCATCGGCAAGCTGTCCCCCCAGATATCTCCTCCGAGTTCGCTTGCAGCCCAGAGAGCACCGTCTGCGACCGCAGGCTCCTCGTCGAGGGATCTCGTTTTCCTGCTCATGAGCGTATCCTTTGGCTGCCTCAGCCTCATGTCCCTCCGCAACCCCTTTGCAGAGCTGCTGGGCCTGGTGCTGGGCAAGAGCGATCTCCAGTCATTCTTCTGCCTCGTCGTCTTTTCCATCGTATCCCTCGTCCTGGGCACGTTTTTTTCTCGCTTTCTCGTCCCTTTGTATGCTCATCGTCTCCGCCACTCTAGCATATCTCACGAACCCGACCGAAAACTCCTTCCGCACCTACCTCACCGAGCAGTCCTTCCGCCACCACCTCAGCCGCCTCGACGACAACCTCGACAGCGAGCAGGCCATCCACGATGCCTCCTCGTCCCGTTCCTTTCATTCAGCTTCTTTTTCGCGCTCAGTAAAGGCCTCCACCGCTGATCGCAACGGTCCTTTCCACTTTGCCAACCGTGCATCGATATCCCTCCGCACCCCCAAGCACGTTTTCCACAGTTTTGCAATCTTCACAATCGCCGCCATGGTCCCCGTTCACAAAGGAAGCCGGCCGTCAGATGAGCAAGATGGATGGTCGATATCGGATTCCTGGTATATTGGAGCCTTTGGCAAATGGTGGAGAGGTGGTGTCTGGGAAACTTGGTATCAGGACGTTATCACCCGGTCAAAGGATGAGGAGAGCTGGAGCTCTGGCATTCTCAGCATGAAAAATTTGGATATGCTGTCCGACTTTCATGGTTCGTTCCCATTTTTTCACACTTCACCCCAGCTTCAACTTATCGCCTGCCTCCCTCAGCCCCGTACATGCCAAAGACTCTCCCGTTCCATGCTCTGAGGCAGTCCCCGCCAAAGCTGAGGAATCGTGACCACCCCATGCACAAGTCGGCTCGGAATAACAGTCCTCCTCCTCTGGCCAAGTCGGCTTCTCTTCCTCTTCATACCAAACGTCTCCCGATGTTGCCCGTGGAACGTTGCGATTATTTGTCTTCTACTGCACCGTGCGCACCGACGTCCTCGCTTACTCCTCCCGGCGCCTCCGTCTTGTTGACACGTTCAACCGTGTTTGATCAATCCCCTCTGATCGCTGAAGTCCTCCGTCAAATATCAGCCGCTACCGCCGCCGTTCAAGACGTTCGCGCACAGTACAGCGACTATCAGAAAACCGCGAATCAGTCGCACGACACTCTGAACCTTGAACTCGAGTCATGTCGCGAACGCAAACGGCAAGAGGACGCTTCCCGATCAGAAATGAAGGCCAAAACTAAACAACTCGATGATCAGAAGCGTACCGCGGAGGGGCTGAAACGAGAGGCGGAAAAGAAACTCAAGGCTGCGCAGTCAACTCGGGACAATACACTTGGTCGGATCGATTTTTTGGACAAGGAAATAAGCACATTGCGGACCCGTACTCAGCACGACCACGACTTTCTTGCACGGAAATCGGCGGACAAGTCCCAGGTGGAATTGGAATTATCTCAAGCTTTGGAACAGAAAAAGAAGGAGATCAAGACCACTGAGGACCTGCTGCTCAGTTTGAATCGTCGTTCACGGGAATTGGAAGAAAAACTTTCCTCGGAGCGAGAACGATTGGAGTCACTTAAGCAAAAAACTGAGCTTCGCAAGCAGGAATATTCGCCGTCGAACCCTATCGCAGCGAGTGACGACTTGACCATCCAGTATCCATACGGCGCTCACGATCAACCGCCAGTATACGGAATGGATTCCCCATCGTCCCCAGTCCATCCTGACGGCATCCACGGTTCCATGCATCAGTTCGGAATGATCACCCTTCCCCATGCTAAATCCTTTTCGCAATACGACGCAGGCATATATCCTTATAGCGAATTAGACCTGTCTTCTGCAGTAAGACGGACTCAAGCATACACCAGCATCGGCACCGCATCGGACCATCATGTTGATCTTTCCAGACCCATTCCGTTAGACAACGACTCAACTTTAAACCCGTCCTGGAGCAACAACTCGTTGTATTCGCTGTCTTCCGCAGATAGCACCTCAACTACGGCCTCTCTCTTCAACACCCTGAACGATTCCGATTTGCGGCCGTCCAGGGTTTACGATAACTTCCATGATTACCCTCTCGATGGAGGGTTGAACGGTCACTATCCATGGTCATCTCAACAAGACATCAGCTTAATGGACGAGATGGGGTATCTCCGCGAAGACCACAAGTCTTCGAAATCTGCGACCACTGCCACTGGTCGTCAGAAGAAAGGTCTCAACCCAGATGCAAAGGTGTTCAGCCTTCCGAGGAAGCTCTCCCCTCCCGGAACCCTCCACATCCCATCCAACCCGGTCACCTACGATGCTCTCAATCCCAACGGCCTCGTCAACTCCATGCTGCCTCCTGCAACCTCCACCAGCAGCTCCCTTTTGCGCGCATTTGCTCCTTCGCGCGCAGAGCGGGAAGCGTTACAGCGTGCGTTGGGTGGATCAACGAATAGCAGCCTCGAGCGCTTGCCAAGCTTGAGCGAAGTTGGGAGCATACCGTCCTCGCCGTCGCACGCCCATGCAGAAGCCTTCAATCTCACTCTGTCCCACCAGACGACGAAGGAGTCAGTAGCAGCAGCGGCACCCAAGACGTTCAACCTGCCCTCGTGGTTGACTGTCCTCCCAAACATCAAGAAGTCTCGTTTCAAGCCATGGGACGATGATGAGCCGGTATCCACCACCACCGCGTCAACCGTAGAGGATGCCGTAGCTGCCAGGTCGTAGTAGAACATAATTTTTTGGAGAGATGAGTTAGTAGTCTTCCCTTAAGGTGCAATCTAATGCATGTGGTATAAATATATAGCCAGATGTATTGTCAAGAACCCTTTCTTGCTGTCCTCATTGTGTAAAATCAAGTAGTTGAAATCCATATATTTCTTGTGAAGTTGATCCCTTCTCAGTCTGCACACTTGAATCGTGGAAAGTCATAAACATTCGTTATCATCGTAAAAAATAGGACTGTAATCAACGGTAGACAAAGTACCCTGCCTGACCCGTCACAGCGCCTGCGGACGACGAGCAAGTATGGGTACATCTACTACTGAAGGAGAGAAAAGGAAACAAATGAGGAAAGGAATGACAGGATGGGTGGATGGATGTACCGTACGGGAGGCCGTCAGATTATCTGTCCATGAAATGACGAGAGGATTATAGAAGTTGTACAAAAGCCCCAAACGAAAACAACCTTCGACAGCTAGGGTAAGGTAATGCGAGAAAGACAAGAAAAGCACAGCGATACAAATGTTGTTTGTGTGTTCAACGCGAATCCAGGTCTTGGTATTCGAAGGGATATATATCGATGGTATAATCAGGACGATAATAATGAGCTGATAAGACAAGAGAATCGCGGGTTGAGGCGGGAAACGCCAGTTACCGGGCCCCGTCAAGGATACCACGCACATCGTCGACTGTGGCTAGATCGGTGAGGAAGGGCACGAGGTCGGTTAATTCGGTGTCGTGGGGATCATTGAACCAGGATGAAACAGGGACGGCATTGTTGGGGTGGAAAATGTAGGATGCAGGCGAGTTATCCAAGATGATGGTATCGCTTATTGGACGACCAAGTTGCGACAGATCCTGTTTAACCAGGTCAGCACCAGCGGGTTATGTCAATGCAATAATCGCAACTACCTTAACATAGTTGCCCTTGTGGTTGTAACAACTTTCCCGGAACAAACGATGGGAGACAACCTGATGGATGTCCAGCTTGTCCAACACAGGATCGGCATACTGAAGATCATGATGAGAATTGAATGATGTGATCAAGCGGAAAGCGTACCTTGCTCAAGCTAGCCGTGAACACGACGATTTCATAAATCTCGCCCATCTTTTTGAGAAAGTTGTCGACACCAGGGCGCTTGATCACGTAGACGTTGTGCCAATGATATTCGATTTCTACAGGCACGACATAATCGGCTTGAGATATTGACTGGCCAAAGCCGTCAGTAAAGAGGACTCTCGTCTTCGGAAATCAGCGACATACCTTGAAGCTACTGTGCACAAGCGTTTCGTCCAAGTCGAGTACAAGGCACTTCCTGCCGGCGTGAATCGGAGCGATAGGGGGCAACAAAGGTCTTGGGACACCATCCTTGGGAAGGACAGGGGTCAGCACAAATAAAAATACCAGCTGGAGATGGACGTACAGGTCCGATTGGAATGCCAGCACCCCCGTTGAGAATGAGTTTGTCCTCTTCCTCATCGTCGTCATCCAGATTCACGTCGTCAACGTCTTCATCTGTGAAGCTCGTCGCATCCGACTCATTACCGTCAAGGGGGTGATGGGGCCGTTCGGGAGTAGGTGGAAGGCCAGTGGATCCGGGGGCTTGAACAGCACCCGACGTAGCACCCTCTGTTTCCTCCTTGGGGAGGAGGGTCGGGGTGCTTGGGCGAACGACAGTCTCCTCCTGCTCTGGCTCTGACTTTTCAGCCGGTGGCGGTTGCTCTTCCTCGGCTTTCTTTTCGGGTTCTGGCTGGTGTGCTGGCGAAGAGGCGCTTGCCTGAGGAACCTGAGGCTGCTCTTCGTCGACAGCGGACGCTACGGCCTGCTTTTCCTGCTGTTGAGTGGTCGGCGACGACTGGGAAGACGATGAGGGATAGACATCGACGTCGATGTCTAGTGCGCGGGAAGGAGCGATGCAGGGAAGCAGTACGCGGACGACTCTTGACAAAAAGGAGGGTTTTGGAGGGCGAGTGCTACCTGGCTTGACGCCATTGACCTTGGGGGCATTTTCGTGGGCAGCCGAGGGCGACTTGTTCGCTGTCAAGGTCGGCGACATGGACGCGTCCTCAGACCTCTCTGGTTCATGCAAATTGTTCTGTTCCTCCTTGTGGGGAACACGTGTTGACGGCTCTGGGAGAGAATTCGAATCTGACAGACCAAAGGGTCCCTGAGACGACCGCCAATGGACTGGAGCAAAGCGGGAGCTTACCCTTCTCAAAGCCTCCCTCGGCCTGGGCCGCGCTCGACGCCTGCGCCTGCGGCTTGGAAGCCTCTGCTGACGCTTCGTGCGAGGGGTTTTCGTCGTTGACGTGTCCCGGGCTCTCTTGCGAGGTGCTGGAATGCATTTGGGACGACTGGGAGAGGGCACCCGACGAAGAGGACAGCAAGGGCTGTGGTGTGGGCTTGGAGGGCGAGGACGACGTCGAGGAGAGGGGCGGCGGTGAGGACGACGAGGAGGCGACGGCCATGAGGGAGGGTCTGGGAAAAAGGGCGGTAATTCCCCTGAAAATACGAATTTATTGGGAGACGGAACACGTGATCCGACGCGTCCGTTGACAGCGGGCGCGTTCAACAATCCTCCGCTCTCCCATGTTCGCCAAGGGTCCGCGATTCCACATCCCTGTCCGTGAGTTCTCTGCCCATTGTTCTATGCGACGTCGAGCTCAAAATCACAGCTAGGCCCCACAGACTACAGCCCGCAAGGTGTGTCTTACAGTTCTTGTGCCGAACCTCGTGCTTAGGTGGGTATTTGACTCGTACAAACGAGGTGCCTTTCTCGAAAAGGCGCAAAGATTCCAAGAACCAGAGCCCACCGCCGAACCTGCACATCACATGAACCGCACCAAGCCCTCTGCCTCCTCCGTCGACCGCTATGCCATCCTGCAGAGAAAGGTCGAGGAGCTAGAGCGTGTGCACCTCGAGGGGAAGAAGACGGTAAGCCCTACGTGAGACAGACAGCAAGCCGAGCCATTCACACCCACTTGCGACAGCACCAAGCTGAGGTTGAGCGCCTCAAAGGTGAACTTGCCAGGCACCAGAAACAGCAAATGGAGAGTACGGAGCTCGTCGAAAAGCAAAAAAAGATGAACTCCCTCCTCGAGGCCCGGATCCAAGACCTCAAGCGCACGACATCCTCTGAACAGACAGAAGTCAAGGACCTGCGATCCAAACTGCGCGTCACCGAAGCGGAGCGCAACCGGTTACAGCTCGACTCCTCAGTGGTCCACGAACTCAAAGCGTCTCTGCACTCCCTTGAAGCCAAGCGCCGAGAAGATCTCCGAGAACGGGACACGCGCATCTCCGAGTTGGAACGGTCTCTGGCCGCAGAGAAGAAGGCGCGTGAGACCTTGTCTCGACAGCACCAACAGCTCAAGGAATCATCAGAATCAGAAAGCAAGTCCACCACCAGGAAACTTCAAACACTTCTCGATCAGAAAGCAGGTGAGGTCACCAAGCTGCAAGGCGATCTCGCCCGAGTTCAGGAGGCCACTACTTCTCGAGAGGAGGAGCTTGTATCCCAGCTCGAGCAGCACAAGACCCTTCTTTCCGATGTAGCCTCCCAATTCGGAAGGCTGGCGTCCCAGTCTATCCGTATATCTTCCTATGAGGATCTTCAGTCGAAGCACTACGCCGCCCAGCTCCAGAAGTTGAAGCTCGAGCGCAAGCTGGCAAACACAGAGGCCCAAGTCAAAGAGCTGGTGCACCTCATCCGTCACATCCAAGATTCCAATTCCCTCCTCTCCCGTCAATTAGAAGACGCGGTTCAGGAAGTTACTCTCATTCGCCAGCATTACGCCGACAACATCATGAACTCGTCCCGAGAGCTTCACACGCCTCTTCAACAATCGCTGGACTCAGATGAAGTCCGCCTATCTCAGATCAACGAGAAGACAGCGGAACTGCTCGCGTCCTTCTATCAAACACATTCAACCAACTTCGCAATCACCTCTTCCCTCCTCACCTCGGAACTCACATTGACGGACCTAATAGCGGATCAACATGCCAATCATCTCTCCGAAACCTTAGCATCGCATGAAGCCATCGCCAGTCGCCTCGAAACCATCGGCAAGGAATATGTTCAACTCCAGGAGAATGTCGGCAGAGCTAATTGCGAGAAAGAGGCTGTGGAACGCGATCTTCGCAACCTTAGCCTCAAAATGGAGGCTCAAGAGGCCGTTCTGAACGAAGTAGAGTCCAAACATAAGCTGGCCTTGAGAAAGGAGCGCGATACAATTCAGCGTCTCACAGGAACAATCCAGAAGACCCGCATGGCTGAAGATGCGCTCCGACAGGAGATTGAAAAGTACGTCTCCACACACCCACTATTAAATACCGCTTACCGACACCCTTTTTTCGCTCAGACTATCTGCCGATGTTACCAGTCTCGAGTGTTACGAACAAGCCTACGCACAACTCTCGAATCAAATCGCATCCCTCATTGCACGCAACCAGATCGCCGAGGAAGAAGCTACCCATCTCAGCGAATGCAACGCCCAAATTCTGGGTCACCACAACCCTGCTCAGCGCATCATGTACGTGGACCGTATCCGACGCGAACTCGCGGAGGCAAAACAGACAATCGCCGAACTTCGCCTCGAGAAAGAGAGGGTCGAAGCGCAGGGAGGTCAGCTGCAGCAGGAGCTTCAGATGTACACATCTGTCATGGTCCCCGCAGCCAATAAGCCTCGGACAAACATGACACGCGTGACGAGGGTACCTTTGACGAACATGACAGAGAACCTGAATCACTCTGCACTCCCAGCGAAGGCGGTGTCTCAGAAGGTTCAAGATGAGGCCTATGCCTCGCCCATCGCGGATTTAACCATTGATGAGCTCATGTAACTTTGTTCTACTACATCTACATTTCCTTTCCACATTTACTCGCTGTGCATGTATTCTGTAGCGTTTGTATTTCACTTGGACGTTATTTCATCATGGTCAATCATCGGTCAAAACGCAACTAGCTGTAGTCTAGGACCATGCTGGGGGAACTGGGATACCTGGAGAGGCATCATCATCATCGTATGGCCGTCGCGTCTGAAATGCAACAGAGGTTTAGAAACAAACCATCTACAAATATACTACAAACGAGGGTATCTCTGCAAGAAATACAACGAAAGCTAATAAATACCATCCGTGTTAAGGTCCGTAAGATATCGTCATCGGTCATAAAACTAGAAGCGTACTACCAAACTGCCTCCACCCTCTACCGTCCACTTGAGATTAGCATCTCTTACTTCATCTCATAGGAGCTCATCTTCTTGTGTGTCGCATGCTTCATGAAGGGAGGGTCGGCCAGCGGTTCAGCGTCCCATTCCGAATCGTTGTACAGTATCCTCTTGTATTCGGCTTCCTGGTTCTTTCGCTTCTTCCACCACAGCCTAAGCCAGCGATCAGGACCCCATCTTACCTATAACAAACAAAACACTTACAATCCAAATGTAAGGGCGGCAATAAGCACAACCAACCCAATGGCAGCACCGATAAGAGCAAACTTGCTCTTGCTAAAGAACCCTCCAAGTCGGTCTACGCCCTGCGGATCCGGGTCCTCAAACTCGAGCTTACGATTAGGCAGCTGGGATTTATTCGTTGGATTTGCAGGGTCGTAGCAGTACCGCTTGAAGCACTCTGTGCACTGCGCTGAACGGGGTACGTTTGGCGTGACCTTGAACCGCGAACGGTCGATGGCAGCGCATTTCAAGCATGTTCCCCAGTTTGGGTCGGCGTCGTTGGTGTTGGGGACCCATCCAGCCAAGAGATTTTTGTGAATTTGGTCAAACATTTTTCGAGTGTGTTTTAGAGTGTAGGTCAGCTGGAATGTCGCCGTGCTAGGAGTAAGAGTGACTGCAGTTAGAAAGGTTCTAATTAACGGATGCCAATACCGTACTTTGCAACTGGGACCTCGCCATTGAAAGGAGGGGCGTTGGGGAGGTAGATGACCAGTGGATAATCAGATGGTGACTCGGGAAAACAGCCGAAGAACGTCGGTCTCGCGTTGATACCCAACTCGACGAAGTCTTCTGGCTTGTCAGGAATAGGAGGGAACTGCTGGTGCGAAATTCGAAGCAGCGTAGATTGCCTTGCCCTTGTCATAATCAAGCTTGACCCGCTAGACATGCCAAAACAGTTCCGTGAGTCAACCATGAAATGACCGCCGGGATCTTACTTACTTGGGCCAGTTGAGGACAGGTATGTCGGCGCTTCCCTCAGCAGTTACAATAACATCAAGCGCCCTGGCCTTGACGAACAACGGAGCATATGGGATGTTTTCACCATTAGAGGACCCGTCAATCAGTTCAAGCCAATTGGCCTCGCTGTCCTGGAATTTGCCCGCGTTTAATCCTGTAAACGGACTCGGCCAGTTCGCGACATCATCTGCTCTCGTCCGCACAGACCGCAATAATCGTGACAAAACATAGAGCATTCCTGCACCATCTTCATCCGAGAAGTCCGAAATGGTGTTTCGAGCAAAATCCACAATTTGCTGAGAACGGGATGTCAGTACTGCGTAAGGATGTTTTTAGAACTGTGACAACTTGCATTGAACAGCCCCGCACTCGTGCCCATCACAAACCCAGCTTGATCAAGGCCAACAACACATGCAGTCCCGTTGTCCGGCCTCCCTTCTGTGAGCCTAGTCCCAACAAAGGTTAAATTCATGCCCGCAGACAAGCTGGGATCATATGAGGCCAACTCCAGGGGCGTAATCTTTGAAAAGAAATGAATAGAATGGATCAGCTGCTGCTGATACAGGAAAAGCCAGTTGCGGTTACCTCGTAAACAGTAGCCTCCAGGTCGAGGGCTGTGGTCAAATTTGATCCTACAGGACGTGCATCGGCAACGACCATCGGAAAGGGCGCTTGGTGGTTTTGGTATGTTGGTAGCGTGGGTATATCCGACCACAGTTGCCCAGCACCATGAGCAGTACTGTTATCGAAGAAATTACTGCGCGTCGTCTGGTTCAGGAAATGATACGAAATCATCCTGGACCACGGGTCCACCAGGCTGGTATCACTAAAGCAAGCGCTTGATCGTGAGCACAGGCAAATATGGCAGACTGAGAGTGCATGGATCACCGACTTACATACCAGTCTGCGCCTTCGCCATGACACTCCAGAGTATACTGCCAAAGAACCACTGGTTCTCGTCCGAGAAGAGGTTGGAACCATCAGGTGTGACGAATGGAAGGTCCAGCATCCACCCGCTCAGATTCTCATCTCCAAACACCAGCTTTTCAATCGTCGGCCAATTGTTGAAGAACAACGAACCGGTGATCCAAGAGCCTCCTGCAGTGCGAGGAATTGCAATGCAGTGTGTGTGCGTGAGTCAGTCAAAGTCGAGTGAATGAATGAATGTGACACACACACCAGAAAGACCGGTCATGTAGGAAGCAACCTGAAGCAGCCCTCCGGTGCCTGCTGCTTTCGCACTATCGTTGCGTGCATCCAAGGCCTCGAGACAAGCGGCACCGTATTGCGCCGCTCTCAGTCCACCTCCTGGGATCGCAATCCCAACCTTGGGGAAATTACTCTGGAAATCAGATAGTCTGTATCCCAGAGATGACCCATCCCCAAGCCAGTCTGCCCATGCATTAGGCAACACGTTCTGTGAACGCGTGTTCACATATTCCACCTCTTGGGGATGTAGAGTCTGATTCTCCGCCGAGAATGTCCGGAGGAGTGGTTGAGTCGAAATGTCCGGGCAGTCAACGTTGGTGAAGGGTTTGTAGTCCGTTACGTTTACTTGTAGTATCTGCGGTAAACGCTGGGAGGTCGCAGGGAGGGAGAGTTGGGACAAGATCAAGCAGACCAATCCAGTTGGAAGCAGCGAGGGCATGGTCTCTGGGAGAAGGGCTTCGAAACCGCTTTACGGTATTTATCAGGCTCGTTACCAAGTGGCAAGGATGAGGCGGTGATAGTTATGTTTGTTGTTCCATTCTGAACGCTCGAGATTGACTCTGCAATCTTATTGTGATTGGTGAGAAGCAAACCCAGCCTTGGCACAAAACCGATCTCTCATTGGTACGTGATTGAATACAGGGTGACTTGGAGTTCAAACGTTCAAACGTTCAATATTCAATCCGCAGGCGAAATGTACCTGCAATGCGATCTGAGGCTGAGTTTGCCGGTAGAGTGCAGCTTCAAGGCTGTGATATGTTTGCCTCATCCTGCCCCAACTCTGCAATCTTGAAACCCTCAGTCGTTCTCGTTATCGCTTCTCATTGGTATGCAATTAAACATAGGAATACAGGACCACATAAAATATACCAACACAACCTTAGGCCTTAGAATTAGAATACTTTATGAATCTTCGTACCCATTTTCGAAGAGGAAATTGGCTGCTAGTTCTTCGTTCTTATCGCAAGCGAAATATGCCTGCAAGACGATCTCTCTTGGGAAACCGAGGGATTCCAACTGTTGAAGTGATGCTCGTTATTGACACTAGTTTCAAAGATCGTCAACGACTTACCCGTTCGATGGCTGCGCGTTCTTCCTGAGTCACGCTGATCACCTGGGCGCCCGGTGGGATGTCTCCATCATCCAAAGCGGGCTCGATGCCCAATAGGTCGGCAAGCATCTCTGGGTTCTGGGCGAGCATCTGGGCGATCCCAGGGTTCTGCATGGCGAGCTGCTGGATCATGGTCTGAGCAGCCTCTGGGTTCTGTTGCAATTGTTCTCGCAGTTGCTGGATCTGAGGGCTATTCCTGATGGCGTCGAGGTTCAAACCGGCATGCATTCCCCCACCACCACCAGCAGCGCCTTGTGGGTGTTGCTGTTGTGCGAGCTGTGAAATGCCGTCAGCAATGGGCTGGGAGGAGTCAGTAGAGAGCACCAACTTGGAATAGATTCTGAGGCTGAGCTCCTTGGGCCGGTGCGGCACCAGCTGCAGCAGGGGCAGTCTGTTGAGGCGCAGTTGGGGCAACACCACCTGCAGGTGGCCCTTGGGCCGGAGCGGTGCCAGAGGCTTCGGCCTCTAAATGGCTAGGAATACCCTTTGGATGGACGATTCGTAAGATAAGTGAAGAAAAACAGTCGTCTTGACTCACCGTCATGAGATACTCTGCAGCACGATCTGGATTGTTGAAGCTAGCACGCATCGCACGCTGGACCTGATCCCGCTCGAATCCCATTTCACAGAGTCCATCGATGGCACCCTGGAGGGCGGGTCCAGAAAGGAAGGATCCTGACATTCCGATGGGACCAGTGGGTTCGGGAGCGGCGGGGGCTGGAGCTGGAGCAGCGGGTGCAGTTTCAGGTGCGGGGGCGGCAGGTGCAGGTGTTTCCGCAACGGGAGGGGCAGGGGCTGCGGGGGCGGGAGGCTGTGCGGCTGGAGCGGGGGTCGAAGACGACGCGGCACTGGTGTTTGCAGCAGCAGGTGCTTTTGGCTGTTGGGATCTCGAACGGTGAGGAAAGGATCGGCGCAGAGGGGCAATTAACAGCACCTTTGACACCATTAGTACGAGAAAGTCCTTTTCCTTGATTCCGCAGGTCTCGATGACCTTGTCGTCAGCCAGAATCTTGCCTTGGGAGGAGGATGAGAGAGAGATGGGGACTAGCGTCAAGATCCATACCAGAGTAGATGATCTTCTGGGAGGAGACGAGATGGCCGTGGGCAGCCTCGATCTTGGCCTTGAGAGCGGCGACGGACTCTGAGGGCTCAACATCGACCTAGAGAGGCAGAGGGTTGTGCACTGGCGACGACGGGGAGAGAGGAGAGTGTGGTACCTGGTAGACCTTCTGCTGGGTGGTCTTGACGGTGATCTTCATGGTGGCAGGAGGAGAACTGGGATGGCGTCCAGACGCGTAATCGGAAACTATTAAATTAGATATTACGTCAGCGTCTGCTAAGGGGCGCGTGGGGCAATGAGGCAGCCGGCGAGCTCTCCTCCTCCCTCCAACCATGGAGCTCGAGAAGGGCGACGACTACCTCCGCCGTCTTGCAGCCTACATACGGGAGAACGAGCGGGCGCTGGCAGAGGCAGGGCTCTCTCGTCGTCGCCCTGCACAGCGACAGCAGCCCTCCGACGCTCTCTCCTATCTCAATCCCCTTTCATGGCTTGGCTACGACTCTGCAGCAGGAGGCCCCAGGCCAGTCGTCCTCTCCACAGACACCCACCACCTCTTCTACGTCCTCATGCGGCTCGAGGGCCTCGAGTATCCTGTCGGCACCCTCGACGTCCAGATCGACAACCCGTCACGGCCCATGACGTTCGTCAACCTGTTTGTTCCCCAGGACAAATCGGACACCCTGTCCCTGGCCTCCTTTCGCTCCTCCCTGTCCGCCGTCTCGAGGCTCTCGCTGGGTGCTGGATGGTGGGCTCGTGCAGAGGTGCCGGCCATCGATGCCGACCTCAAATTCATCTACAGCAGCTTCACCAAGCTTCCCGCTCTCACCATCCATGCCCCCACCAAATCCGCCATCGAGGAGCTGATGCAGGATCCGCCTGGCCAGAATGCGTTACCCCTGGACTCATTCAAGAATCTCCAGACCCTGCAGTGCATCGACATCGACCCACGCACTCTCCTGGGTTGGGACAGGCTCGCCGAATCTCTGCGAAGTCTTACCATCAAGAAGAGTGGGTTGGAAGATATCGCTGATCTATTCATTGGGGCCGTTATCGATGACCAGGCGCGGAGAGAAGGAAGCACGTCTCGCAAACGCAAGAGGAGGATACCCCAACGGTCGGGCCACTCTACTCCTCTGCCCGAGGCCGTCCACGAAGTCGACGAGGAGCCCTCGGAAGGCAGGACGGACCACCAAGAACCGCCACCTCCACCCTCCCCATCCCCAACGCCCCAACTCAGCTCATTGAAATGGGCTTTTCTCAAGTTTCTCTCCCTCTCCGATAATGCCCTCACATTCATCCCTGCTGAGCCGCTTTCCCATCTCACATCTCTAACTCATTTGGATCTATCGTCAAATCTGCTTGTATCTGTCCCCCCTGCTCTCAGCTCGCTTTTCAACCTCGTTTCGCTCAATCTATCGGACAATATGATCGACTCCGTGCTAGGAATCTACCTCAATCTCGGCCAAATTTTATATCTCAATCTTGCTTCCAATCGGCTGGAATCCCTCTGTGGACTCGAACGTTTGCATGCGCTGGAGCGCGTGGACCTCCGGTCCAATCTCATTGATGAAAGTTCCGAAGTGGGACGACTAGCAACGCTTCCCAACATTTCGCAACTCTGGATCGAAGGGAACCCATTTGTAGAATATGAAGAGCAGTACAGGGTCGCCTGCTTTAATTACTTTTATTCGGAGGGCAAGACGGTGCTCCTCGATGGAATGCCGCCAGGATTCTACGAAAAGCGGAGCCTCAGTGCCCCGCCGTCCGGATCCCCCTCTTCCAATCCACATCATATTGCCCACTCACCCCCTGTTGTTGCCATTGGCAACCCGCACCACCGAAGCCCGCCCTTGCAGCCTTCGGGCCCTCCTGATGGTTTGCCGCCTCCCTCCAATCCTTCGCCCCTTCTCCAGCCACAGAAAGCGGGTGGAGTGAGCGAGAAGAAGAAACGAAAGCAGCAGCGACGGATCGTGGACTTTGACGGCGCTGGCGGACACAGTGCCGAGGGATCGCATTCCACTGTGCGTTCCGACAATGCGACAACTCGAGGACGGTCCAAAATGTCTACCAGAAAGGACCAGCGCCACGAAGACAACTCTATCACGCCCACGCCTTCAATGTCGACGGCAGCGCCGCCCAGGTCGCCGTCTATCTCGAGGATCAAGGATTGGGAGCCGCGCCCTGTAGCCCGCCCGCGACACAGCCGCCACCAGACCGAGTTCCATCCGGCGGACGAGAGCGAGGATACCGTTGCTCGGTTCTCGGCGCGACCGACGAACTCGCGCTCTGCGACGCTCTCGTCCAAGTCGGCGATGCGTCGGGCGCGGATGAGTGCGTCGATGTGGGAGCCCGGGCCAGCGCACGGGGACGAGGAGCAGGAGGGCGGGAAAGACAATGCTGAAGGGTACCGACGACGGATCGAGGCGTTGAAGCAGGACATGGGCGACGGATGGCTCAAAGTATTTAGCCAGAGCGGGATAACTAGTTAATCGGAACACGTGATGTTGTGTTTAATTGATGAGTTTATTATTTGGGAAAATAATTGAAATTGCGTTGTTGCTCTCGTCCTCGTCCTCGTCCCGTCGACCGCCTCGTCTCTGCTTTCTTCACCATGGGCGCAAATCTTTCAAAGGCGTTGGGTATGGCCTCTCCTCGTCCCCGTCCAGCCCTGCCACTGACCCCCGCCCCAGGCAAGATATTCGGGAACAAGGAGATGCGTCTGCTCATGCTGGGCCTGGACGCTGCTGGAAAGACAAGTATGTGCTGCTGCACCCTCCCCCCATCGCCCAGCCTGACCTCTCCCAGCTATCCTCTACAAGCTCAAGCTCAACCAGTCCGTGACGACGATCCCAACAGGTATGACACCAGCGGCATGCACACACATGTCGGACCCTGACCACCTGCAAACCCAGTCGGATTCAATGTCGAAACCGTCACATACAAGAACGTCAAGTTCAACGTCTGGGATGTCGGAGGACAGGACAAGATTCGGCCCCTCTGGCGGCACTACTACACCGGCACACAGGGTCTCGTCTTCGTCGTCGACAGCCAGGACCGCGAACGTATCGACGAGGCAAAACAGGAGCTCCACCGCATATTGAGCGACCGTGAAATGAAGGACTGTCTTTTGCTGGTGTTTGCCAACAAGCAGGATCTGCCAGGAGGTGTGTGTCCCCTGTTTCGTCCATGTTGCGTCGCGTGCCAACCCCTCGCTAGCCATGTCCCCTGCGGAGGTGACGGAGAAGCTGGGCCTGCACAGAATGCGGGACCGTTCGTGGTATGTCCATCCCAGGTATGTTTTCCTCCACGCCCTCCCCCTCGCCGTCGCCCAGGAAGCTGACACGTGCGTCCAGCTGTGCAACGACCGGAGAAGGACTGTTTGAGGGGCTGCAATGGCTGTCGCAGAACGTGAAGAAGCGCCAACCGTGATACCATCCACCATCCACACAGGTCGGAATTCTTATTCGCTCTTGTATATCTCTCTCTCTTTTTTTCTTCGTTGAATACCCAGACCGCTCCAGTCTTACCCCCTAGTAGTTGATATCAGTACTCATGGCAATGCACGACCCTCTCCACGACACATGCCTATTCCCGTTTCTCTAGCACAGCTTGCTTCCGTGGCTATCCTCATAGTACCAGCGTGGTCGGTCGTATCGTCCCTCACTAATACATTTTGCATGGGCATTGGGCTTATATAAGTGGCGGGCTCAGATCATGTTGTTCGCCTGGTCTCCGATGTCGTGCTCATTGTCAATTCGTCATAAACGCCGCCATGGCTTTTTCTTTCTTTCTCGCCATCTACCATGTTGTCTAGCCTACGAGCTGCTGCCATTCGCAGAGGATTCGCGACCCACTCCACCGTCCGAGGCTTTGACGGTGCCATTGGCAACACTCCTCTTGTACGTGAGACGCGGACAACCCCATCTCGATGGGCTCACTCATGTGCCCTAGATCTACCTCAAGACCCTCTCGGAAAGGGCTGGCGCAAACATATTCGGCAAGGCTGAATTCCAGAACCCAGGGGGTAGCGTCAAGGACCGTGCTGCCCTTGGTCTCGTCAACAATGCTGAGAAGCTAGGCCTGTGCGTTCGAGTACTCTACTTCCACCCTCTCATGCTCATGTTCAGCCAGGTTGAAGCCCGGGGGAACCGTCGTCGAAGGCACCGCAGGTAACACCGGTATCGGCCTCGCCCATGTCTGCAGAGCCAAGGGGTACAAATGCGTCATCTACATGCCCAACACCCAGGTCTGTCCCTCTATTCCTTACTCATGCATCCAGTTCTCATCACATGTGCAGAGTCAAGAGAAAATCGACCTTCTCAAAATGCTCGGTGCGGATGTTCGTCCCGTTCCCGCAGTGGCGTTCGAGAACCCCAAAAACTACAACCACCAAGCCCGGGAATACGCTGAAAGCATTCCGAACGCCGTGTGGACCAACCAATTCGACAACACTGCCAATGCAGAGGCCCACTACCACACCACTGGTCCAGAGATCTGGGAGCAAACTCAGGGCAAAGTGGATGCCTTCATTTGCTCAACAGGGACCGGAGGCACACTCGCTGGTACAGGACGCTTCCTCAAGGAGAAGAGCAATGGAAAGACGCAGATTTGGATAGCTGACCCTCCCGGCAGTTGTTTGACCAGCTATGTGAATAACGGGACCCTCGACAGGTCGGGGAGCTCCATTACCGAAGGTCCGCATCGCACTTCTCTCATCCAATCTCTATCCCTCAATGACCGCTTCACAGGTATTGGCCAGGGCCGTATCACAGATAACATGGCCACCTTCGTGAAGCAGGTGGACGGCGCCTTCACCGTTCCAGACGAAAAGACCATTGCCACCCTGTACGAGCTTTTGGAAACCGAAGGCATCTACCTCGGAGCCAGCTCTGCCCTCAATGTCGTGGGCGCATATGAGCTCGCCAAGAAACTCGGAAAGGGTGAGTCACTTCAGTTCAAATACGGGCCTCTCGTATTTACACTCTCCCAGGTTCCACGGTGGTGACTATCATGGCCGACGGTGCATACCGGTACCAAAGCCGGCTCTTCTCCAAGAAGTGGCTTGAGAGCAAGGGCCTACAGGACGCTATCCCAGAACACTTGAAAAAATATTCAGTCTTGGACTAGTCGCTCCTCGGATACCCTGATCTACCACCGCCGCTCCATCTCTAAAACCCCTTATCTATATTTCTATCTACATTGGTTGCGGATGGATCTAGTCCGTCTCCCGCTCTGGGGCGAGAAGCGTCCAGGTGAAGCACATAGCTACACTTTTATGTTGGAAGTGGGAGTGGGGGTAGTCGAATTAGCTGCAATAATATGATAAAATAATCCATATCTCCTCTCCAACCGCGCAATCAACTCGATGGAGGAGGTGGGTTCGATCCCGTTGAAGCTGAGGGTGGTGGTGGTGGTGTTGTTGGTGTTGACGCTTCTGCCGCCTCCGCTGGTGCCGACTGCATCACCTTCAACTCTGCTTCCCAACGTTCTTTCGCCCGTACAACCTTGGATTGCAGATAATGTGAATGTGTCGGTATTGAGGCTTGCTTGGGTGTGGGCTTGACCGGCTTCTCCGGTTTAGGTGGCGCTGAGTTGGCTTTGAATAGATGCTCGTAGTTCTAGTCCAGGAATTCAGCAAACGTGTATAGACACAAGGTATTCGGAGACGAACCTTGAGAACCTGCTCCAAAGGCGAATCCTTTTTAACGTTGAGAATGAGTGATGCCTCGTCAAGGGTCATACGGTGCTGGCGCGTGAGTTGGTCCGTCGGCGAACCCGATGTTGCATGTCCAACGCCAGCAGCATCGCCAGCTATTGCCCCCTCTGGCGTCGACTTGACATCTACAAGAGTTTGGTCAGAAACAGTATACAAAGACACAATTCCACGCACTCTTCGCTGCTTGCTTCCCCGCCTCGTAGAATGCCCTGCCCACTGCCCGACTCCCTGAAATAAAGATTTGGATGATAGCCCTGGGTGAAGCCTGTGAAGAGATGGAATGAGCATCTCGTCCTGTGGCCGTATCCTGATAAAACCTACCATTGCGGAGGGAGAAGAGTTGGAAGAGGAGAGAACGGATTCCGGTGATGACCTCGTATTCGATCACGTGAAGACTGCCAAAAATTTGGAACCAACTCCTCCTCGTCCGTCATGGCTCCCTCCTCGCCCCACCCCCCTTCAAAACGCAAGCACAAAGCTGGAGACGCAAAAAATGTGCAGCCATCCAAAAAGCTCAAGAAAGCAGAGGCCGTGAAGCCAAACGACAAGGGTAAAGGCCGCGAATTCCAATTGGTGACTTCATCCATGGCGGTTTCGGTCCCTCCAGTGTTCGCTGGGAACCCAAGAGCAGGCGTCGAGGAGATGCTAGACTCTCTAGTCATGAGGTGCTCATTCCGTCTACTCTCTGACGCGTTCGGAGGCTTACATGGGCCAGGTACATTCCCGCTCTCCAGGGAGTCGTCCTCTCCCACTCGAATCTTGCATTCACATCCGAGACTGGGAATATCAAAGGCGATTGTCCATACATCGTCTGCGACATCCGATTCGATGCTACCGTCTGGAATCCTCACATTGGAATGAAACTGAGTACGTCTTTCCGTTTCAACTTTGCTTCAAATCTAAACGATCGTAGAGGGTCGAATAAATCTATCATCGCCAGACCACATCTCCTTGCTGGTACACAGAACGTTCAACGTCTCAATACCACGGCACCACATCCCCAGTGACGAATGGGAATTCGAATACGGCCCTGCAGAGAATGACCCAGAGTTTCAAGCAGAGGCAGAAGGAGAAGAGGGACAGGCGGAGGGAGATTCGGAAGAGGATTCTGGGAGTGGGAGATGGGTGAGCTGCTCTACAGGCGAGCGGCTGGGCGGACCCGATGGAAAACTCGAATTCACAGTCATTGGGTGCGTGAGGTTATCTCGCTTGGCCTATCCTGTATTAAAAACGCTCTCTTGCCAGTCTCACAGTCGCAAACGAGATGCTATCGCTAGTGGGCTCGATCCAAGACGACCCGTTCTCTCCAGTGCATGTACCGTTTGCTTCTGCTGCTGCCGCTCCTGCAGTGGAAACAGCCGCCCGCTCGGACGAAGACATGGAAGATCTCGACAGTGAGGAGGAGGAAGATACTTTCCGGCTGTTAAAGCGAAAAGCAGCTGCGACGGTGGAGGAGGAGGCTGGACCGCCAAAGCCATCGAAAAAGAAACGGAAAGGGAAGAAGGATGTGTAGATAGCTTGGAAAGTTGAAAAAGACAAGGCGTTACCAGGGTTCGAACCTGGGTTTCGGGAAATTAGGATCAGAATCCCGAGTGATGACCACTACACTATAACGCCACGGTCCACGTGTGAGTGTGATGGCCCAATTCCTGGCTGAATTGGGCTTGCAATGCTCTCTCGACCTGCGATGACCACAAACCCATCCCACATCCTCATCGCCCGCAACTCGAGAGGCCACAACCCCTCAGCATCCCTCAGCTCTCCAACAGAGACCCATGCTGCAGCCTCGGGCATTTTCAGGTCATCAGGCTCTCCTCCATGGAAACTAGAAGAGGTCGAGACCGCTGATATTGTATCGCAATTAAGCATGGAGGACGACGAAGAGCCCGTTGAGCTCGACGAAACCTTTACCAAGGACTCGTCGTTCCCAGGCACTGTCAAAATCATCGTTCAGAGCACCACTTTTTGGTCTGTTCCAAACCCTCTGTCGAGACCCCGGGCTCATACAATGGTTTCTCAGGGCTCATAAAGAAGTGCTTTTCTTCGCCTCTCCCTTCTTCGAGGCTGCGTTAAGCGGAAACTGGTCTGAAACGGGCAGACCACAGTCCATATCCTCCGTGATCACCATCTCCCAACCTCCCTCTGATCCTGCGCAGAAAGTTGCCCACGAATCCCCTCCTGAATTGACTTTTGCACCGATCGATTCGTTTGATTCTGAAATCGAAGATTTGGATGTCGTGACGGATACAGACAGCTCCAGGGTCAAGGACGATGTCTTGGCCAGCGACCCCGACGCGACCAAGGTGATCAACAGAGTAACAAGTCTTGCAAAGCTGGAAGGCCAGACTTCCCCACCACCTCGGGATCCACCTGAATTGTACAAATCTGCCAGTGAAGAAATTTTGAGCAAGAAGATGGCCCCTTCCAAAGCAAGGATTGCCCGGCGGCCCCAGAACGGACCTGATGCAGTTATCGTCTTGAAGGAAGAACGGGTACGGCCTTTTTCCCCTCCTCCAAGGTGGTCCTTTGGCTGAACGATTTCCAGGCCTGCATTTTCCACGACTTCTTAAAGTTCGTCTACCCGCAGTGAGTATTCTATACGGTCTCAACCAGGGACCCTCACCCACTCGTTCATCCAGTCTGGAATGCACCATCACATGGAATAACGTAGAAGGCTTAATGAACATCTCTCACAAACTTTGTGTACCGCCTCTCCAGCGGGAATGCCTAACCTTCTTACTCACGCACGCTGCCGGGAAGCCCATCAAAGCAATGCGAATCGCGGAGCTATTCCAAGAGGAGGAACTATACCGCGAATCCAGTCGTTTCGTCCTCGATAACCCTGGCGGTTGGTCTGAACATGAGCTCAATACCCTAAGCCAGGAAACTCTGTTGAAGCTCGAGAAAAGGTGCGTGCTGCAGCACGCTGGTATCCCCGACGTGATATTAATATCGGCATTCCCCCAAAGGCGGACCTGGTTCCTCGAGAGGGTGCTCAAACTCGGTCTTACGCAGGTCGCAAAAGAGTATCAATGCTGTCCAACATGCCCAGATCCACCGGCTTGCGCACGTCTACTAGGCGAAAAATGGCAGCAGGCCTACCACTCTGTTTTTCGTTTCGGTGCGTAAGAAGTCTTGGGGTTCCGTAACCGCTCACTGTAAAGTTCTTTTCTAGGTCCACCACAACCATCAATGGTATTCCGCTACCTCCGCCAACTCGAAGGCGTCAGCCCACCACTAGCACTATCCCAAACCGCGTGTCAAGCAAGCGCCAAAGCATTCACAGCAACTCGTCAGTCCTTATACCCTAATAACGCCACACTAAACTGACCAAATCAATCCCCCGCAAAGTGTTCGACCGAATGTTCTCGCTAGGCATCCGAGGAAGCGGAACCGAAACAACACCGGCCAGCATCGGCGCTAGAGTCGCTGTCGCTGCAGTAGCCAGCACAGCTTCGGGCCCCAGGAGACACTTCCTGTACTGCACTCTCAAAACCGACTCACCGCAGAAACCTAAACGCAGTCGAGGAGAGGTTTGAGATCGATATAAATACCCGCATCCGTGTCACCCTGGGTGGTTGGCCTTTATTCTCGTATCCTTGATACCCTTCGAACGATTAACCCAAACATAGATCAATGTACGCCCATCTACCCTAAAGAGGATCGATGCTACTTAGTGCCTAGAGAGAGGGGGTATGTTTATTGATTGGAGTAAAAATCCGAACCACCAGATACACAAAAACATAGTCATGAAGAGATATAAACCCAATGAACAGATGGAAGAAATTTAATACACCAAGGTAATGAATACATAGAGCTGGAAAATAGATATGTAGATGTCATGTCATGATAGTCGATAAAAGGGAGAAAAAATCGAATCAACTGTTGTCTTTAAACACCTCCGGGGCGTTATCAATCAACCACTCAATAAATAGCGCTTTACCAGCCATATCGCTGAATTCGGCACCGGGATCTCTCGAACGCATTAACGTCGCTGCAACAGGCATTGAGCACTACAATCAAAACAGAAACCAAGAGACGACGACTTACGTCCAAAGACAACACCAAGGTTTCGAGATGTCATTCGATTCTTTTCACAACGAAGCCGGACACTGCAAAACTGGTTAGTATCCTGGCACCGATCCATATAAGAAACACTCACTGATGAAGGTGCACCATCAACTTCATCAACGTATAATAATGCTCATCTGGCAAATTATGCACTAGATCAGTCAACGTCTGATGCTTCAACGCCAGATCCCTTATCGACACGCTCGAAATGAACTGGTCGTGCAGATCAAAGGTGAGGAGTGGGACAGGCAGCGACCGGAAGTAGTTCTTGAGAACCGAGGTGACACTGCAGATATCGTTGAACCGATCCGAGTCGAGCAAATCAAAGGAACCATAGTTCCCAGATTCAAAAAGTTGTGTGATAGCCTTGGTTTGCGTTGATCCGCCAGTCTTCCTGTAGATACCTTCATAGTCGAGAGCTGTCTCTTCGACGGCGTCGATGCATTTTTCGACAATGACAGGAATCTGGCGGTCAGCGTCCTTGACGGCATCGGCATGGACCTGCTCAGTGAGGTCTCTCCCAAACATGGACGGCGCTGTCATTGTGTTCAGCGAAAACCGAATCATTGAGGTAAATATCGCACTCACGCAAGGGCTCGTTCGAAATGTCCTCCTTGAAGGTACTGTGTGTCTGGGCACACGGGATCTGCACATTGGCAATGCACCGAACGTGGATCGACGTCGAACAAACTGAGCCAAGTCAACAACCACACAAAGTCTCAACCAAAACCACGACATACCTGTGCACTTGAGCTGCGACCCCCACATTTTATCTCCGCAATGATCACAGCGCGTAAACCTCAATACGCTGAGCTGCTGGAAATTGTGTTCAATGTGCGCCTTGCCCTTACTAAACTCCACACCACCCCCATTCGTCGTCGGTGGAGGCGAAACCATCTCCTTGACTTTCGACCCTGGCCATTTGAACTTGTTCTTCGCTGGCGTATGCATCTCGTGATTCGAACTCGGCACCTTCATATGTCGATCCGTCGTGTCTTCATAAACCGTCGAAGAGCTGCTGGTAGATGTGCTCAGCGAAGGCGCAAGGGCTACACCTAAAGCCACAGAGCCCTGTCGACTCTTTTCCATCCGAGAGGGCGTCTCGGGGATCGTTTCCATTCGGCGAGAATAGACGGCGCTGAGTTGAGCAAGTTCTTCGTTCCTTGCGTTAAGAGCGGCTGTTTCCTCTAGGAACACGTCTCGTACGGCCTTCAACTCTGTAATCTCCCGCGAGAGTTGCTCTCGTTGTTGCTGCAAAGGGATTAGATCGCGCGAATATTGGTTGCGAATCCCATCCAAGCGCTTCGTCAACGATCGACCGAGTGCGGCGGGCGCATTTTCACCAGATGGTGCACCAGAACTAAAAATCAAATGAGTAAGCACGATCGTCAATAAATGTTTGTGGGATTCACGTTTTGGTCGCGGAAAGTTCCTCCATCTCAGCCACCGCCATATCCCGTTCCGCCTTCAACCTTGAAAGATCCTGTTCCAGCCCCGAAAGATTATCGTGTAATTCCTTGGTCATTTGTTGCCTGACTTCTTGGCGCTTGGTATCGCCACTAAGGGCAGTCAGGCGGGCAGCCTGTCCAGACAGTAATACCCGCAGCCGAGTGACTTCAGCTTCAGCATCCCGTCGAGCTTTCAACTCTCGATCGTACTCCGTCTGAGCAACCGTCAGTCCTTCGATGTACTGCTTGCTTGCTCGCTAAACGGTCATCAGTACGGACTCATGTTCGTCTTTCAAAGAAAAACTCACCCTCATTCCATCCAATTTCGTCTTCATTTGGTTATATTCCGCCGTCTTCCCTTCCAAAGTATCCAAAATAGCTTCCAAAAATGACCGATCCAACTTGACATGCTGAGCACTCCTATCCCTCGCATCTTCCACCGCCTCCCTCAATCTCTTGGTCACAGCGTCAGGCGACCTTCTCGGAACGGCTACAGTGGGCGTAATGGTAACATGCGTCTTGGCACTCGGTGAACCATGCGACGGTGGGTCACCATGCCCATTCAAAGAACCGTGCCCACTGGCAGACGTTGCAGTCGGCGTAGACGGCTGCGAGTTGTCATCGCCATTCCCAGACGTCGGCGACGAACTGGCCTCCAAAGCCTGTTTCTGCTGATTCGCGAGCTCCGATAATGGATTGTTGTGGACAGAACTTAGTAATTCCGAGAATTCAGAGGGGTTTAATGAGAAACGGATGGGAGGGAGTGCGGGTGCAATAAACGTCGATGTCTGTACCCTCTCGACGGGCGAAGAAGATTCGAAATCTGACAAGTCGTCTTTCTGAGACGAGTTATCGGGGTCCGCGCTATGACCGTGCGATGAAGGTGATCTCGAAAGAGAAACCTTGTCCTTGGGAGGAGGAGCAGGAGGAAGAGAGTTTCTCGAGGACAACTTGACCTCGTTTTCCGGTTCCGTGTCACTTTCCACGCTGTGAGGAACATCCGCACGATATGCTGGAGACGCTGAGCGCGATCCCGAGCGGCGGCTCTCAATGCTAAGGCTAGAAAGTCGCTGCTGCGAGCGGAAGGTAGCAGCAGGATCTGCTGGACTGAGACCTGCGGAAATTCTTTCTCCATGGGGGCCGCCAGGGTTCGGCACAGAAGAAGCGTGCCGGAACGACTGGTCGACAGGGGACTTGAGTATGACAGTCTCGTCTTGCGCATCGTAATCTTGGGTGGTTATAGACGGAGAAGGAGACCGAGATGGATCGTGGCCAGAGGATAGTGAATGAATGGAGTGAAGTGAATTTGCGTGAGAGGCGCGCCGCGTGGAATGATCCGTAGTGGGAGGGGACGATGATCGGTTATCTGCGTAACTAGGAGGTGCAGCAGAGTTGTTAGGGAACGTTTCCGAGCGAGGTGATTGAGTAGACTGGAGAGCAGAAGCCAACGTTTCACTGAAAGGTGATATGGTTAGACCAGGGTTGATAGAGCGGCGTTTCTGTTGCCGGGGAGTGACTGAAAGGGCACTAGTATCTGTGGATAATGAGTAACCAAGGTCTGACGATGGAGGGGTGACTGAATCTTCGGGCGGCTTCAAGCCATTGTCGTAGCTCACACTACGCCTAGAGGCGCTTTTGCTGAGAGGGACGGGGAGTGTTTGCTGCTTAGAGGGAGCGGGACGATCGGCGGTGGCAGAATTGTCTGGTGGAGCTACAGTCACTGAAACGTTGTTATATCCGTTTGATATAGGAGGTGTAGAACCATTGGCGGGGGATGGAACGGTGTTGGATCTGGAGGGCGGCTGAGATTTATCGGTTTGGCGGCGTAGACTGTCGTTATGAGAGTTGGCGGACTTGTGGGTGGTTGCATCATATGCAGGTGAAGGGGGAGCCTGAAGACACGGTGAGTACTGAGATTGAAAAGAGAGGGGATGAGGACGGACCGTGTTTTCACGATGATAATCGCGGGCAACGCGCTCCCGCGACTTGGAGGAGCCACTACCACCTTGGGCACGCTCTCGCTCGGCCTTCTTCTGGGAATGCTTGCGAATTTTGATCATGCGTTCGTTGTGACATTTCATGCAATATATGCCGTTGCTGGTTTTGGCAAACACGAGCTCGTCGATGCGGTTCTTGCAGACCTTGCACTTGAAGCAGTGGGCGTGATACGAGTCGTCGCCGGCCATGATGGCCTCGTCAAGGATGGGCTGCTTGCAGACGTTGCAAGAGTACGAGCAGTTGGCGCAGATAGGGGAGCCATCGGAGAGGAGGAGGAGGTTTGTGTCTGCGGTGACCTGGTTTCGACACTTTGCACACTTGAAGCAGTCGACATGGAAGAAGGATTGGCTGGAGAAGGCGAGGTGAGAGGACGCGACGGGGAGAGCGAGACGGAGGCATACCCAAAGGCGACGACGAGGCCACCCTGCTCGTTGACGGCGGAGAGCTTGCAGCCTGGACAGAGTCTCTCGTCGAGGTTGGCCGGGTCTGTTGGATCTGTGCCGGCGTGGAGGTCGAGATGGGACTGCTCGCGGAGGGGGAGCTGGTGGGCGTTGGGGGCGGCTGCCAGCGTCGCCATTTGGGGGGGACGATGGGGCGGGGGGACGGGGAAGAGACTAGCTGCTCGCCAGGACGGACGGGGAGGACGAGGAGGCACTAATGAATCCAGCAGTCACGCCGTCACACCTCTGTCACCCCACCACAATCTCCCTCCAGCTCACGTAAGCAGCGGCCTGCCATGGCCCTCATCACTCTTTCTGGCTATCCGTCCTCGGGCAAGTCGACGAGGGCGGCCCAAATCAGCGACTACCTCCAGGCAAGGCTCGCAGACCCACAGTATCAAGGCCCAAGGCTCAGCGTGGAGGTCCTCTCCGACGACGTCCTCAATCTCCCCCGCTCGGTCTACAATGGTGCGCGCCCAGATCCTTGGCCAGCATCCCCTCAGTCATCATCTGCCGCCCCCTAAGAATCCCGCTCGGAAAAGCCGGCCAGAGGCTCCCTCTTCACAGCCATGCAGCGCCAGATGGCGGCAGACAAGATCCTCATCGTCGACTCCCTCAACTACATCAAGGGCTTTCGCTACCAGATGTACTGTGCTGCACGGGAGATGAAGCTCAGAGTGTGCACCGTCTATGTCGTTGCACCAGCCGATGTCTGTCGCGAGTGGAACGCCAGTCGCGAAGCATACTCTCCAGAGACGTATGTCAGAACAGAATATGGACGTCGGTGCTCCAAACTCATGGCCATCTGTCTATCTAGCTTTGAGAATCTGCTCATGCGCTACGAGGAGCCCTCGTCCATGGTCCGATGGGACTCTCCCCTCTTCACCGTTCTCTGGGAGGACGCAGAGATCCCTGGAGCGGGCATCTGGGATGCTCTGACCAAAGGCGCGATCAAGCCCCCAAATGCTGCCTCCCTCTCGGTAAGTCGGCCCGCCCCCTCCCGCCCCCTCGTTAACGAGCGATGATCAGGTTGCAAAGGCCCCGACGGACGCCTTGCACGTCCTGGAGCAGACGACCACAGGCATGGTCTCCACCATCTACGCAGAGGCCCCATCTGGAGGACAGGTCGTTGTCTCGCTCTCTGGGAGCATTAAATTAGGCGTCACATTGCCTCCGCGCAATGTCACCTTGGCGGAGTTGCAGCGACTGAAACGACAGTTTGTGACCATCCACAAAAAAGCCATTACGCTAGGATCGACCGAAAAGGGGCGTGTAGACTGGGACGAGGAGAGCATCGCCCGCAAGTTTGGAGTGTTTCTGGAGGAGCATCTGTAGTTAAAGCAATAGCAGTATAATAATAGAAACAAACAAAGGCTTGGCGCTGTGCAGGTCGCTTGGCAGCCTCCGTTCCTTGGCTTTCTCCATCCACCTTCTCCTCCCCCCACCGTCCCAAGGTACGCCCATGTCGAGGGCTCTCTAGTCCTCGTACATCCCACACACCCTCCAGACGCCGCTCGTGTCCAAGCACACCCACGGCATCTCTGCAGACCTGGACCTGGCTCCCAAGCCCGGTCCACACAGCGCCCTTGTTCAAGGACAATAGCTGTCGTCGTTGCTACCCTCGCGATTTGTCGTAGGATATAAACCACCTGCAATCCAGCGCATCTCCTCGTCATCACACACCCGGCCCTCTTCCCCAACATCCACCTGCTTTCCCTTTCGCTGGCACCGATCAATACCCGTGATATCAGGCCCCCACCATGCCTCTACCGACCGCAGGATCGTTCTCCGTTATGGGCTATTCCCGTCCAGGTGAAGCAGTACAGTCAAAGCCGAAGCAGGCCATGATCGTGCGCATGACTCCAGAGACGCTAGACGCTCTCCAGGACTTTCCCAACAACCCCCCAATGGAATTCCAATTTGGAACCAACCCTGTGCGGCCCCCAGTCCCATTCTCAAAGCTAATCCTCCATATTAACCTTGATACAGGGCATCTACATTGGACAGACCTTCTTTCCAATGATCCCAACCTCCGAAAGCGTATCCCACGACCTCTACCTTCGAGCATCATCCGCAACAAAGAAGACCCCACCCTTCAAGCTGCATGCAAACGTGATCGGGCGCTTCAGCGTGCAGCGGGAGCTTGCCCCAAGCGTCGGAGAGAAAGTCCGAGAAAGCACCAACGAGGCCATCAACCAACGTGCCAATAGAACTACCATCAGGATCGACGATCCCAAGGAACTCCTCAATGCGAAAGCCCAGACCAAGCTGAAGAAGAAAAAGGAGCCAGCCCCGGCGTCCTCTTCCTCTCGGCAGGGTACATCGCTTTTGGACAAGGCGAAGAACAAGGCAGTCACAGCTGCTGCCCGCACCACGAAAAATCCCATCTCGAGTGCGAACCCTCTTGACAAGCTTTCGCCTGAAAGAGCTCAGGATCTCCGCAGACGGTTAATTCATTTTCTTGCGCCGGAAGATCGATCGGAGGATGAGGTTGTAAGGGCTGTAGGGGGTCCTAACTGCACTCCCCAAACAAGACAAGCTGTGTGTTATGTTTTGGAAGAGGTTCGTGTTACCCACAGCAACTTTATCAATCCACTACTCACATACACAACAGGTCGGGGAGTTGCTTGGAAAAGGCTCTAAGCAGTATCGTCTCAAGACGCGGGCATGGACAGAGGTGCGGCCGTATGAATGGACCAACTGGTCAGAAGCAATACGAACAAGAGTATTGCGCAATGCCCGAGGAAACCTCAAAGCTCTCGGCATTCCAGAATCAGACTCAATCTGGAGTCACTTCGCTCCGCAGGGCAACGGCCCATCCTCCTCCTCTTCATCATCGTCCCACAACAGAGTACTCTCTGGAGGACGCGAGACGCCTGAACCCCGACGTGTGGTTGCTTCCTCCCGCGATGCCCGGGACAAGGCTGGAGCCCCTGCAAAGACGGGCCGGAAATCGGAGATCATGGTCAAAGACGAATCGTCTAGAAGCGCGTCAAGAGGTTTGAGAGATAATTCTCCTGGCGAGGTATCTGTATCCCGTGTCGCGTCTTCCTCGTCTTCCTCAGCAGCTAATGCGGGCCGGAAACAACCCGGCTCAGGCTTCAAATCGGTGGTAGGCAGCAAGCTTGCCAATAGCGTTGATCCAACAGAGCTGCCGAGCAGGAAGCTCAGCGATATGCGACCGCCCCCGATGAGAGAGGCCCCTTCGACTTCTTCACAGCAGAGCAGTACATCAAGATCTCGTGCGATTCCCAGGAGTAGGGGACTTGGGGATGAGAGCACGCACGAATCTGATAGCGAGCGAAGGCGACCTCTCCACTCCTCCAGTCAACCCTCGAAACTTTCCCAAAAAGCTAGAGCAGCGGACGATTATCGAGATTCTGATACCGAAAGGCGGCGGCGGGAGCGGGATCGAGGTCGCGAATCCGATCGTGAACGAGATCGTAACCGTGGCAGGGAAAGAGAGAGGGAGAGGGAGTCATCCTCGCGCGTCAAAGACATCAAAAGGGAGCGCGAGGAAGGTGAGACTTCCGACGCAAGCGTCGGTCTTTCAAAGCGGAAGGCCCGCCCCCCAGGCGATGACGATGATTTCTATCCTTCAAAAGCTGCTGCCCATAAACGACGAAAGATCGAGCAGTCGAATTCTGCTGCCAGTCTTCCTCCGAACCCCAAGGTGGAAGAGCGGGAACATAAATGGTCGTCGTCCCGAGCGCCTGTTGACGTTGAACCTCCTCACCGGACCAAGATTAAGCGAGAGGAAGCTTCACCACTACCCCCAACCACCAAACGATCTCGGTCCCCACTTCCAAAACGTCCTCCCATTACCACGCCTGCACCATCGCTACCGCCCTCTCAACGGGCAGCAGGTTCCACCACCTCAGGTGGTAGTAATGTGAATGGAACTAAAACTGCCAAACCAAAGGCTCCTCTCAAATTCCGGCGGGGCTCTTCGATCTATACCTCTTCAGAGGATGAAGGAGAGCTACCCCAGTCGATCAGACCTCGACCAGATCAGCAACGTCTGGCACCACCACCTATTCCCAAAACCCTTCCACCCATTCCTCCAGGTCCACCACCAGTATTACCACTACCACCACCGTCTCACCTATCATCTTCATCATCATCCAGCCCGCTTAATATGAATGGTACAGGCCGCATTCCTTCTTCTTTACGACCCTCGCGTTCAGCACCAGCACCGTATGATAAAGACAAAAGCCGACGCGCCTCCCTTCGAGAACGCTATAGCGACGTGTACGTCCAGTACATGGAAACCCTCAGCAAACTTGCTTCGGAGCGCAACAAACTCGAGAAAATAGTCAGGGACTATGATAGGATGAGTTCAGGCTCAATCACAGACTCGGAGGGGGATGTAATGACGCCTGATGAGTTGGCTGAGCTTGCGGCGAAGCATAAGTTGAAACATCAGGAGCTTGATACTATTAGGAGGGAATTTGAGGTACTGGATGGGGTCAGTGGGGGGTCGTCTGAGTAATTAGTATAGATTGATAGACGGTGGGATAAGAAGGGGACGATTCTTTGTACTAGGACGGTGTATTTTATGAAAGATACGAATTTTATTATTATTCGTAGCATTTCTTCAAAGCTGAACGGGTAGACTCCGTTTCCCACGAGTGACCTCAACTTCAAACCACCATCATCTTGAATCGACTCTGGTGAGCACCCTTCCCTCTCCGTCCACGCGATAGTGCAAAGAAGAAAACAAGCAACCTGCCTGATGCCAGGTTTCCACAAGGAAATGCTGTGTTTTTCACCTCTCAATGGTGAATAACCGCCCAACGAGTAGGCTCGCTCGAGCATGCAACGTTGGCTGGATGACGGGTGTAATTTGCAATCGGAGCTCCAGCATTGCGAGGCTAAGCTTCAGGACGTGAACTAACCTACTTTACTCGGCAGGTCGCCTCTGCCGTCGTTGTTCAACACGTCTTGAGCTCTGGAACTCTTTCGCCAGTCTTCTGGCAGCGCACACACTGATGCATATGCAACACATAGAACGTGAGCTACATGTGCTGGATAGTATGCGTTCACTCGATAGTAGGCTTAACGTGAACACCGCTGATTTCATCAGCCATGGGAAGTCGTCATTCCCTAGGTTGTGATTAAATTCATAACCTGGCCAAATGCTGACGTGCTCACCGGTGAGAATCCGAAGACGCGCACGACACTCCAAAACAGCCCCACCTGCTTGAACGTTCTCAATTGGACCCAACTCTTTGGAGATTTGCTGGAGTTCCCTGCACCCCACCTTTTGCGCCTCATTGCGTTCCCAAGTTGGACCAATGAGCTTACGACCGATGTTCACTTGTTGTTCTTCGTTGCTCTTCTTCAGCGTCCGTCCAAATCTTTCCCTCGCACAGTATCTTCCACGGTGCCAAGGCCATGCCTAGATAGCCGGCTGGTAAGGACAGGCCCTCCCTTGCTCCATAAGATTTTTAATTTGCACGCACCCTCTGAAGTATGTAGCCACAGGAATATGCCTCGCTCGAAGGAGCGTTCCATCAGATTCAATGCCCCCTGGTACACGACAAAAGGCGTCAAGGCACACTGGTAGACCTTTCTTACGATCCAGGCTGGACTATCCGAGATGCCCTGTTTTAACGCCGAGGCTATGGCGGCTTCCAGTCGGGACGAGCACGTACCAGGTACAGAACCTGCAATGACGAGTTTCCGCACACCGCGCAGAACCTCCTCGTTTCCCAGTCCCACCAGTAAACGCGTGAGAGATCGATGTAGCTAGTCCGGTGGAGCTTGTCCAACGAGTCCGCTACGGTTAGATGCATTGACTTGACATTGTTGCCGACATGTTTCATCACCTGCTTGAATTTGCCCTCATTGGGGTCCGGAATTTTGTGACAGGAAGTATATGTACATACCGGGAGTGCATAACAATTTTCTCATCTTGATTGGAGGGACGATGCATACCTCGTTCCCCGCTGCCCATTTCCAAATAACTTTTCAAACGTCCCATTCTGAGTCAGTAGTACAGATTTACGGAGGAGGCCCTAACAGACGATTTACCAGTTTTTAAAGTTGCCGCCAGCCCAATTATCAATAGATCAAAGCTATGTAGTACCTCGTCGATCTTACCCATCCCTTTCTACGTAGTCTTGTTGTCTGCGATACTCATACCACCCAAGACCAAGGGGAAAGCGAAAACATGAGCTCCGGTGACAATTTCCTGCACCGTCCGAGAGCAGTTCTAGGGAAGGCTCATGGTAATCGTGTTGGGGGCTTGGAGCAGATGAACTTTGGTGATGGAAGATAAGCAGAGAGAATTCGCTGTATATCTGCCACGCTGAGTGGCACAGAAAATGAGGCATGAGATGGGAAGTGCTGCTGTCTCATCGGCCCCCTTACGGTTTACGCGTTTACGTCAGTCACCATCCGATAGACGCCCAGCTGGGCGCCTGCTTATAGGAACCGCGAACTCGCCTTGGATGAACGCTATCATACCTGGGAAGGAGCTAGTACAGGCGACTAACGTGATTCGATTCTCATGGATGCTGGCATCTTATGGGCATGTAGTTGAAAAATCTTCGATGACGCCCGATTGGAGTCCTCTCTTCAATCAGAAAGGTGCGCCGATGCTGACGTTGAGATGAACATCGCGGGATCCGCCCAGTCAGCGCAACCGTTCATGAGATATCACTCGCCTTTGAGGGGCCGCCATTCACAACAAAACAGAATTCATGGGTGCGATGAGATAGTTATTTAGAACACAAAAAACGCCTACAATAAGCGGCCTTGGGGGGGCAAACCGGTGAACCCACCGGCAGTACGATCGTACACCAAAGATCCACGAAGGAACGTCTTCTCCACCCGACCTGTTAAGGTCATCCCTTGATAAGGGGAGATCTTGTTCTTGTATTGAAGCAACTCTTTTGTAACCTGTATAGACATAAGTTTGTTTATCAGCGCTGCCTTCTGTCTATCCATCATCAAACACACCTCAAAGGCTGCCGTGGGATCCCAAAGCACGAAATCGCCGTCGAACCCGACTTTCAATTGTCCTTTAGACTCCCCGAGGCCTGCGTGTTCAGCGGTCTTCTTGCTCATCAGGTCCACTACCTGTTTGAGCGAGAAACCTCGATTCTTTCCCTCTGTCCACAATAAGCTGAGCCCTAGACCGAGTGTGCTGATTCCACCCCACGCAGACATGATATCGCCAGATTCGACATTTTTGAGTTCAATCACACATGGGCTGTGATCAGAGACCACGCAGTCGATAAGACCTTCCTTGAGCGCATCCCAAAGTCTGTCTCGATTGTCGTCCTCTCTGACCGGAGGACAGCACTTGAATTCCGTATGCCCGTCAGGGATATTCTCGGCATTCAGGCACAAATAGTGAAAGCACGTCTCAACCGTCAGGGGCAAACCTTCTGATTTTGCTTCCCTAATGGTGGGGAGAGCCGATGACGCTGAAAGATGTACGATGTGCGTTCGTAAACCTTGATAAGTCTTCTGCAGTTTGTAGACAAGAGAAATAGCATCTTGTTCGAACCGCTGCGGCCTTGACTGCAAGAAGGTTGAGTAATGACGTGGGTCCAAATCATGCTGCGCGTTGACAGCGCTATCTAGCTCGGCATGAAAGAGCAGGATACTCGATGCATCCTAAGCACGACGACAGATTGAAAATCATCGTTTTATTAGAGGCATGACAAAGACATACATGCAATTTCTCCATTGCGGGGTGCAGGTCGGCCTCTGTGACACACGGAAATTCCTATTTGTCGTCAAGAGGAAGCAATTGAGGTCAGGAAGTTGAAGCAAACATACATCGACACCGCTCTCCATCAGGAAGCACTTGAATCCTTTGACGCCTGCTTCGACAAGGGGCTTGAGGTGGTCCTGATATGTGATGAGGACAAGCTCATGAATCAGAGAGATAAGAAAGAACCTGATTTCCGGGAATGACGCCTCCCCAGAACCCAACATCGGTATGACACTGGCCAACAGCGGCCTGACGTTTCTCTTCAAGATTGGCGACAGTGGTGGTAGGAGGAAGCGAATTGAGGGGCATGTCAACGACAGTGGTTATACCGCCTGCTGCTGCCGCTCGTGTACCCGTCCAGAAGCCTTCCCAAGCAGTGCGGCCGGGTTCATTGAGATGAACATGGGCGCTGGAGGGAGAATATCAGATTGTTAGTTGCTATCGGGCGAGGCTGGGAAAAGCAGCACACACTCGACAAGACCTGGAATGACGATCTGTGCTCCGGCATCAATCCAAGAGGTGATGGTGCTAGAGGCGTGTGTTGACTGGAATTGCGATTTGGACAGATGCTTTCTCTCGATTTGTATGATTTTCCCGGAGTTCTTGTCAATGACTATAGTTGCGGGGGTAGGGTGGTCATCTTCAGGCAACAGGGCGTATTTGGCAGTGCAGACGACGAGTTCAGACATGGCGGGGCGAAAAAGGGAGGCGTGTGATGACCCGCTAAGCCATTCTCGGCTGCTTCACAGTCCTCCGCATTGCACAATCATAAGTATAATATTATCATGAGGAGGAGATAAGGAGGCCGGAGCGACATTGCACTTGCACCGCTGTGACATGAAACAGGATATTCTGTTTCCGTGACATGAGCCGTTGGCTCGGTTGATCATCAGCCATCCCTATCGCGACTTTAAAAGGACAAGCCATATGTGCTAACCTACCCTTTTCTTTCCTCGACAATCCCCCATGCATCAATACTACAATTCGGAATACGCTACATCCTCCTCGACGCTGAGACTCGAGCCCACCCCTCCACGTCGACTTCCGTCCGTTCCGGCGGGCTCGCGGGCATCACTGTCACCCTCGCTGGTCGAGTCCCGACGCTCCTCGAGACCACTTCCAAAAATTCCAAGAGCTTTGACTTGCAAGCTATGTCAAGCTGTCATTACTTCCCACAATGTCCTTCTACCCTCATCTCAGGTATGTCTCCATTTTTTTGGTTCTCGCGAACGGATGTGTGCTCATCATTCCTCCACCCCAGCTCCCACCGCACTCGAGATCGTTTCGCGGATTCTCTGGCAAAGCTTCGCTATTCACCGAAACGTACGTTCCATCGCGCTCCGTCCGTTTCTCCCCAATTCTAACACCCTCTCAGATATAACGTCAAGGTCGGCAAGCCGAGTGTGCAGCTTATGACCACCGGCGCCCATACCCTATCCGAAATTCAGTGCGGCTCTTGCTTCACATACGTCGGGTGGAAAATTGTGCGTGCACATGAAGAATCCGAACGATGGAAGGAAGGAAAATTCCTCCTCGAGCTAGAGCACCTGGACGCCCAGCCCGACCCAGTTGCACCTCTGAACTTTCGCCTTCAAAAACGCTCCTCTGCCGACACAGACTCTGGATCGGACTACTAGCTAGCCGTTCCCTGACTTGTTGCCTACCTCTCTCGTACGTGTGTGTACCCGGACATTACCCCAAATCTCCGTCCTTTGTTGTTTCTTTGTAGCCTTTATCCCTTCGCTCTGTATTAACGACCCTTCCGCGACGATTATTTCTCATACCCCCGCCATGTTTCCCTTTCGTATTGTCTCCCCTTCACGTTACCCATTCCGCAATTGTACCACTATTACCCACACATTTCCGTCTATATTATAATTTATTCACTAGCTAGCCATTCCATTTGTAACACATGTCCCCGACAGACAGACACTCCGTAATTCAATTCATTATAATGTTCGCCATACCGTACCACGGAAACCCGATTATCCGGACCTCGAAACTAGCACGACCTAGTCTTCCCCAAGTGCGCTCTGGCCGTCCATATTGCATCATTTTTTCCATAGCGCGACCTCGAGGACATCGGCGTCGGGATTAATACTACGCTACCGACCGACGCGTTTCAAGGTGATCAGCCGCAGCCAGCCGAGGGTAAACCTACCGCGCTCGCTCTTACATTGTTGCCCAGCTGCTTGTACGTTATTTTCCCCCGTTGATAAAGGTCGCCGCCCAGAACGCGGTCACCTTGGCTTCACCCGCGTTGAATGCTCCAAGAACGCTCCATCGACAGGTGAAGACAAAGGAACGCCTCCAAGGCCATGTGTCATATTCCCTTCGCACTTGTTACGAGTGCGATGTAATTGTATTTTCGGCACGGCTCGTCCAAGTCGTGCAGCATTGTGTGGACCCTCCCAGTCATAGTATGCTCAAGGGTTATGCAGCGACATAGCGTCCCCAAAGTTTTCAGAGTCCTTGGAGCCGAAGCTCGAGGAGAACGGACTCCAAAACGTTTCCCCTAGTCCTCCATGGAACATTGACGAGTATCATCCTTTGCACAGCTTCATATAGGATCTGTTGCAGTTGAACTCCGGATTTTTTCACTTACCTAACATTCTTTTATCATCATCACAACAGCTGCGACAAGTCAGCAGGAACGAAAACCAGGGTGAGCAAACTGAGGTACACTGCCAGTAGGAATAATCAACGAGCGGCACATACCTGGTACGCACTTCATGATCCGTATAGGCACACTGCCTGTGCATGATCGAATCACACACTGAGCGCCTAAGGATCTTCAGGTCGGTATCACCGAGCGAATGGATGGCGACCTGTGGCGAGCGGATGCACCCTGATCAATGCTTTTCGAAGCTGACAATAATCAATCCAAAGATAGCCATCTCGTGTACTTCGAGTGAGGTGAGATGAACAACCTCATTGTTTTTGCAATTGAGTATGATCAAAAAAGCGGTGAGTTAGTCGGGAAATGAGGAGTCAGATGGCAGATAGTGCCCTTAGCTCGGTACGGACGGACAGCGGTGGGAAGCACCTCGCAATAAACGCGACCTTGGACGGCAGAGTTCAATAGTGACCTGTTATCACACTGGCCATGTTCCTGGTCCGTTCAAAGTTGGTGTTTCAAACTTGTGGAAAAATATGGGCAGAGGGGAGTATTTCACACTAGATATGATAGTAGGCGGAACATTCTTGACAGATCGCTTGCCACCGTCCTCCTCCAGTTCGAGCCACGAGGGGGTCAGTCCTTGGTGATTTCAGGGACCGAGGCTTCATTTCCAAACCTTTCATCAGGAACGTGATGGAGCATATTACATTGAAAGGGGCATGAATACACCGTCGAAGACTGGAAAAATCTAACATCAGCTTCCTGGTCAGATTCATTCACTTTACGAACTCACCTAGTATCTATCCCAGCAAACCATTATAGAGACCTCCAAGATGACTCCAATCAATCCTCGGCAACTCAAAAGCATCAGTCAACCTCCCATACCGAATCCCCCCAAGTCGCGATACGGGCTTCAACTTGGAAGGATCAACAGTCTCTCCAGATTCGTCCAAGACATCTTCGCGGACGTGGATATGCTTGATGAGACCCAGCACTACGGTTGTAGCGATTCGAGAACTATTCGGAGCGCAGATGTCCTGAAAGCTATACAACTAGGTAGTTTTCGTCAACATTAAAGTGCGTTGAAAACGAACGACGAGGCAGTGTCCCACATTGCCCGGTTGGTCGGCAAACTATACTCGATAACTTACTTCGCATTCAAGGTTGATTGCGCTTTCCTGAACGAGAGATGGTTTGACGGCGATCTATGGGTCATTCTGTCAGCTCGAGGAGCTACTTCTGAATTCGTTCATTCCTTCCAATTGGAGTCTCCTACGGGGGAATATGACACTCGACACTCACGCTAGGTTCCGGGGTGAGGCCACTGAGAATCCATTCGTCTGTGGTAGCAGGCGACTCGACAGAGGTTGCATTGGCTGCCTCCACAAACGACTCGCTAATCATGTTCACAGTGAACTGTTTCGTGCTGAGTATGTTCTCCCGGGTATCCTTTGGCCTCCGTTTCGACAGGCTAAAGGATACACTGATCATAGGAGGATTGTGCGAGACCTATCACGGTAAGGCCTGCATTCAGTGGATGGCAGTGCGAGCGAACGGATGATGTTCACCATCGAGAAGTAGCTACATAGCGTGCCTGTTGTCAGCACCTTCTCTCAATTGAGCGCCTCTACATACCTGAACGGCGCTAGATTCGGAATACCATCGCTGGATATGGTCGACACGAATGCAATGGGGCGCGGTACAATCGCGGAAGTCATCAACTTGTATGCATCTCTGGTGGATAGGGATAGCTTCTATGAGATGGGGGCAATGCTCCATGCTCTAACGAGAACACACCTTGGTGCTGTGTCGCCCATATTCCATCGTTTGCGCTTGACATCGCACTTTTCGTTTTGAGACCGCTGGCCAGGCTTCCACAACGGATTGGGCGGTTGAGTGTATATCAGAGGCTTGTCCTTGTCAAATCCTGGTAACACAGGTTCATCTTCTGCTAGAATAGGATCCGGGGTTGTTGGAGGAAGAGGAGAATGATGAGTGGATGCCAACGTTGATCGGACTCGAGCTGCTTGGCACTCCCCACTTGCCCCAGTACCACGACCACGGAGATGGTACAAATTCCTCGTTACCACTTGCAACCTAGCAAAATTCAGCGACATGGTGGAAGTCAAGCGTTAGCTAAGTTTACGAAACAGAATCGGGGAGTCAGACCGGAACCCCCTCAGAATCTGTCATGCTCTCATGCAAATTCCTCATCCTGGCAAGTCGCACCCACAGGCAGGACGTCAGACAGTCGAATTCGAACATAAATTCTCTGGACATTACCGGGCATACCCCCGGGATTACAGTCTTCCCCCGACCCCTGTGGGCAAAAACGGCTGGAAGAGGATGTAATGAATTGTCTTTGGAAGAATCACGCGTTCTGTGATGCAGACCTGAGCCAACGCTGGTACATTATTTAAGGCGACCCACTATCTCTTCTAGATTCCCCGCTATTTCGCCTTCACGATGTCGACACTGGATGATACACTCCCGGGAGACTCCCTGTCTGGATTTTATGGCTGGACCAACACCCTCAAAGGCATCTACTACGGTCCGGGTTCTACCAAGACCGCCTTACCGAAGTTGCTCCAAACTTTGGGGGTCAAGAAGGCACTCATCGTAACAGGTCGTACCCTTCACGAAAAGGTTTACTACGTCCACGCCTTATCTATCCCGACATACGCTGACACCCATCCAGACTGACGTAGTGCGACGGGTAGAGAGCATCCTGAAGGAACACGACGCCTATGGTGCTACCTTCTTTGAAATGGGGGAACATTCCCCGATTGCTGGCATCCGCCAGGGTATCAAGGTGTTCAAAGAGAACAACTGCGACGTCATAGTCGCCGTAGGCGGTGGATCACCTGTAGATGGATCCAAGGCGATTCTCTACAATATTCAGCTGGAGACAGGGGGCCCTACCCTGAAACAGATCGCTATTCCGACTACCCTGAGTGCCGCGGAATATAGTGTAAAAACTCCAAGCTTTGTCCTTTCCAATCTGATAACATCCACTACAGATCGGGGCCGGGTTCACGAACGAGGCTGGGGAGAAGGTTGCCGTCTCTTCTCAAGATCTAGCGCCTGCTGGTATTATCCTGGATGGGGAGCTGACATTGCCGACCCCCGAACGACTCTGGTATGACATCATGGCCGAGGTTTACGAGCCTTGCTGATATTCTAGTGAAGGCTATCGACTGGGATCCGCTCCCTCGACCATGCAGTTGGTAAGCCGACACATAGCGACCCCAAGGGTGCAGCTCACAGTTATCTTTAGAAAACCTTTATCGTCCCGGGGTTTCCTTCCCCGTGAAGCAGCTGATGTACGCCGCGCTAAAGGACCTCTTCTATTATTTGCCTGCATCCAAGAGAGATCCGACCAATGTGGAATGCCGACAACGGCTGCAAATTGCGTCCTGGATGAGCTTGTGGCCGATGAAGCTGGAGAGATACAGGTATGCATCCGTGAACCTGCGCCCGGAAGAATGCCCGCTGACTCGACTTTGCAGTGCTCTCGGCATCTCGCACTCTCTCGGACATAAGCTGGGGGCCAGGTTCAGCATCCCTCATGGAATAACATCAGTAAGCGAGACTTGTGCTGCGTAGATCACCGTGTCTAACGGGCAAAAAGTGCCTAACGCTCGCTCCGACTGTGGCCATGAAGGCCGAAGCCGGCAGCGAAGACGACAAGAAATGGCTAGCGGGGGCCTTGTTCTATCTCAACGAAGGGAGCACAGGGACGCTGGATGGAGATGTCCTGAAGCTAGCATCTTTGATCAACCAGTAAGAGCTCTGTTATTTCGTGGCCGGGGGAGCGCTGACCGGGGACAAAAGACTGGTCATCGACCTGGGCTTGCAAACGAAGCTGAGTGAATACAAGGTGCCGGAGGAAGCACTTGTTTCTGTGGCGGAGGGGGCGCTGGGCTCGCAGAACCAGAACTACGAGCTCTCGCGGGTGGTCAAGTTGCTGGAGTCGCTGTATACAGACCTGCGAGTGTAGAGTAGAACTTGTGAATGAATTGCGTAATGAACGGAAGAGGAACCGCAGACTGTGTTCTAGGCTGGAGAACAATGCTCCAGATCGTCTATTTCTCACAAGTCATCCCATCTCTCCTTCATTATAAAACAGCGTGCCCATCGCGCCCTTTCGTCCTCGTCGTCGTCGCGGACAGCCATCAATGATCCGACCGCCCTGGCACCTGCCCGTAGGGTACCCCGTCCATCGACACCCGCCACGGCCAACGATTACCGCCCTCTACCTCTCCAGTCACCGCGACTCGGACGCCAATAGATTACGGCTGCCAATCAGTCCAAGGGCCCGTTTCTCACAGGCTACCACTAACGTGTCACTTGCGACCCAATACATATCCAGAGTTCCCCCGACAATCCTTCCCCTTCGCTCCCCCGTTCGTCGCTTTCTTCGTGCACAGGTCAGCATGGCCTCCGCACGCCCCCACTCGACCGTCGGCAACGACTCCTCCAAGCCCAACGGCGTTTTGAAGCAGCGCAAGACCAACGGCCACAATCACGACCATGAACACGAACACTCGCATTCACATTCGCTATTCGGCCATTCGCATTCGCATGGAGAGGAGGGGCACTCGCACACTCACGATGCAGAACAAATTATAGCTGCACTCAAGGGCTCTTGTGAGTGTTCGTCCCGTGTCGAAGCATCCACAGCCCAATAACGAGACATTTAGCCGACCGGGGGAGCCAAGTCACCCTTGTGGGCCTCTTCTCCAACATTGGCTTGACCGCAGCCAAGGGTCTTGCTGGATGGCATCTGCACTCTGCCTCCCTTCTCGCCGACGCCGGCCATTCCCTTAGCGGTGAGTCCATCACAGGGCGCCTGCTCGTTTCCGCAATCTTACTCAAAAGAGCATAGACCTGCTCGGCGACTTTGTCACACTCTTTTGCTGGAGGTTATCACGGAAACAACCCTCGGAACGATACCCATACGGCTTTGCAAAGTTCGAGACATTGGGCACAACCACCATTTCCCTGCTGCTCATTGGAGGTGCTCTCGGCATCGGTTTTCACTCTTACCACCTCCTTATTGTCGCTCTCGGCGAGAGTGCTGCGCACATGCAGCCCGGAGCCCTCCAAGAACTCCTCCAGGTCCTATCATCCAGCGCCCCTGTACCCCACATCGGACACTCCCATGTTCATGCTGTAGATGTCAACGCTGCTTGGTTTGCTGCCCTCGGCGTATTGTCGAAAGAGTGGTTATATAGAATAACCAAGGTGGTAGCGGATGAAGAGAAGAGCCCGGTCTTGCTAGCCAACGCTATTCACCATCGGAGCGATGCCTATTCTAGCTTGGTCGCTTTCTTCGCGATCATTGGTACATGGCTCTTCCCCGCATTCCCCTTGGATCCTATTGGAGGTGTGTATCGAGCCTGTCCCCCGTTTTCGCCCCATACTCAACACTCATTCGAAAAATAAAGGCTTGGTAGTTTCCGCAGTTATCCTCCAACAAGGCTATTCCCTTTTGCGAGGTGCATGGGGCGACCTCACCGACGCAGGAGTGTCACCTCGCACAAGAGCATCGATCCAGAAGGTTCTTCAACTTCTCATCACAAAGGGAGAGAACGGCACTTCAACATCCTTGACACCGCACATCCCTCCCTTGCTTGCAATCAGCGATCTGCGAGCTCGACGTGCAGGCTCGATGCTTTTCGTCGACCTCACTGCTTCCGTTCCTAGTAACATCACCGTTGCGCAGGCTAACGTCCTAGACGAGCATATCACTAGTAGACTGAAGGAAGAGAAGAAGGAAATCGCTGAAGTCCGAGTCAAGTTCGAACCGCGATCATGAACGAGCTTTTCTTTTACATTCCTAACTTTATTCCTTCTTCCACATATCTACGGGCATCTCATTTTTTCTTGCTTCTCTTCCGTTTTGTACAACAGCATCATCTGTAGTGTAGAATTTGCATTCATTTCAAAAAGTTTCGGGTCATAAGTCTCCTATTGATACATACAACGAACGAGAACTCGTAAGGTGTGCATAGGGTCATCATCATCATCGTCTCTATAGGTATGGGATTCTAAGCTACAATTAGAAGATGAATTAGTAGAAGAGGGACAGAATAACAGGCTCCATCTTCCCATCCCGTATAGCCTGTACGGATAGAAAAACCAGTCAGCCGCGAAAACACATTAATCGAACGCAAAACTCACCTCATAAATAACGGATATATTCTGGCCAATGCTCACTTCATCTCGCCCAATCCCGTTCTTGAAATGGCCATAGTTCTCGGAACCGTGCATGCGCACACCAAGGTTCTGCCGGATGAAGCTGTAAAGGACCTTGGTTTTGCCGAGAAGGGGTGCTGCGGGGGCGGGGCCTCGCTCGCCGGACAAGAACTCAGTGCGAAGTCGCTCTTGGAGATCGACAGCCTTGTTAGCAACGCGCGACTGGAATTCGGGAATAGCAGCGAGAGCAGCTCCAGCGTTCGTCATACCAGCGAAGGTGGTGAACTCTTTAAGGAGGATAGTGGACGTGGAAGACGCGACAGCTTGCATACGATCGACATTGTCCATGGTGGTCGTCTTGTCCAGCGTCTGGTGCATCTCTCGCATGAGTTTGCCAGAGAGCTCTCCAGCTAGGAACGACTCGGTACCAAATGAGGAGAAAGACGAGCTCAATTCCGCGTTGAGAATCTCCTCCAATCCGTTCAAGAGCTCTTCCTGCATGGCTCGCAGATCCAAAGCCTGGCAGAGAAGATAGAGGTACGACGCAGTAAGGATCGAAAGAACCTGAATAGATTGGATGGTCGATCGCCCAGAGATCAACGCCAGAGAACTATACAGGATGATCAGAGAGACGTCGGCCAGTGTCGATAATTAGAACTTACTTGATGGCTTGGTTATGCATCTCGGCAGACTGGATATGGGTGGAAACGGGAGCGGCCAAGTGTCCCAGCTCTGCAACGTAGGCGGCAGCCGCAATATCGACTCCCTTCCCATGATAATTGAGGGAGGGGTCTGACGCAGCGAGAGATGGTGGCAAACCATTGTTCATCATGGGGTTGGCCAACTCGGTGCATTGCGAGAAGAGCATCTTTCCAATGTGGTGAAGAGATAGGCGAGTCTTTTCCATCGCGTTGGTGACGGCCATAGCCTGGAAGTTACCACCATGATGAACCTCCCCGGTCTCGCCGTCGATAAGGGGATTGTCCGTGGCTGAGGGTTGCGACGTAAGCACGGTCCATACATCAAGATAAGAAAGACTCACTGGTATTGCACTCGAGGGTAACGGTGGCGTGAGCGGCGAGGATATCTTCGAGCTGGGGGCCCAAGAATTGCGGAGCTGTACGAATGGGATAGCGGTCTTGCTTCAAGGAGTATCGATCCTCCGCAAGGTTGACCTCTTCTTCGTGCATATGGGCGATCTTGCTTCCCTGGAGCAGATCCCAGATGGTTTGGGCGCACTCAACCTAAATGGTCCAGTCAAGAATCAGCAAAGCATCCAAGCTACTCGCGGAAAAGCGCGCACCTGTCCAGGGTGGGGACGAGCAGTTGCATGAATGAACGAGTGGAACGAGGAACGATTGCCCCTGAGCGCCTCTGTGCCCATTGCGGTGCAGACTTGAGCAAGCAAAGCCAAATGGGCAGCGTCATGTAAAGCCAGGGCCGCCACAGAAGCAGAGAAAGCTGTCCCGTTCAATATACCGAGGGGCTCCTTGGACGCCAGAGTGAGAGGCTCGATCTTGTGTTCGGCCAAGACATCCGCTGAGGCACCAATTCGCCTGGGTCCCGAGGAGGGTGGCCCATGGAATACCTTGATGGAAGGGTTCCCAACTAGACGAAAAGTTCTTAAATGGAACTAGACCAGAAGAGACGAAGATTGACGTACTCAATGTACCAGCAATATACGACAAGGGGGAAAGATCTAATTGATAGATTGGTCGGTGTGGTTCGAGGCGAAATGAAAGGAACCTCACCTCCAGAAGCAGAGATGCTGGATCGAATGGGAACGACGGGAGTGATGTTAGCCATGAACACCTCCTTCATCTTCTCTAGCAAGTCCCATCTAGACAGGGGTTCGTGTTTAGTCAACGACGCTGTTACGAAGGGGACTGAACACCGACCTGATGCCAGAGTGACCTCTGATCAAAGAGTTCATGCGAACCATCATTGCCCCGCTGGAGGAGAGGGAAGCTTTCAGTTTCGCAGCGAGCCTGGTATCAATGCAAAGCTTACCGGACCCATGCCTCTGGCATAGCAGTAGAGGTGGTGGGATCCAAGAGCGGCAAAACATCCAACGGGTCGCTGGAGGTGGGCAGCACGCCAACGTGCTGATGCTGCAAGAGAGCATTACCCAAGAGCAGCGGCTTATCGGTGCGAGTGTCAGCTAGTGGAAAGAAGAGCACGTTGAAATGAGGACGGTTATTTGGGAGGGTCAAAGCTCGCGGGCGACTCACCGCTGCCTCCGAAGCCTGTGGACAAGCCATAGACGCTGGCACCACTCTCGACCTTATCAGCAATCACTTTCCTGCTCTTAGCGACGCGTTCCTTGACATGCTGGGACTCGTCCAATTGGACTGGTGCAAGGTGACGCGCAGCTGCAACGATACCAGCAGTAGTCAAAGTATGTCCGTCGATGACGACGGATTGACCGTTCCTAGTGATAGTGGAGAATGTAAGGAACGCCACCAATGAAAGAGGGTGCATGAAACGCACTTGTACTTGGCGAGTTCACGCTGAGAAGTAATGAACTGGCCTAACAAGGTAGAAGCCTTGGTTTCGACTGGGTTTGGACGAACATTGTTGAAAGGTGGGAACGGCGAACCGTTCATCGAATCTATGCTGGCATCGTGAACACCTTCAAGTACCATTGACACACAAACGGTATAAGGGTTAGCAGGGGTGGCTCAAATTGAGAGGGAGGGAGGAGTGAGGGATGGGGACCGTTGGTGGCACTGGTCCCATTTATGCAAAATGGACGGATTAGATCCGTTGGGGCAAGGGATGGGGCGTCGGCAGGTCTCAGGCTAGTCGCCACGATGGTACCCGGGATTAACGCAACCAGATGCAAGCGCGCTCTTCGCGAGATCTGGGATGCCTTGCCTGTTCAGGCGTAAAGGTCCCTATCGCAATGTGTGCAGTATCGCCCAGCTATCAGACTCTGTTATCACCTCCCATTCAGTTTCGGTAGAAAGCAGAAATACAGCAAAGGCTTACCAGCTGCGATGGAATGCGCGCTGATCTCGCCACACATTAGTGTATCCCGACACATCTTTATCAACCTTTAGACCGGTCGGTAGCGTCGTCGAGATGACGGTGGCGTTGTCCTTCACTGCCAGATTTGGGAATCGGATTACGTCGTAGAAAACCTCAGGCTATGAACCCACCTTGGCTTCAAAGAATTCGAGAAGACCTTTGCTGCCTGTAGCCCAAAAGGCTTACCCAGAGATCCAGCCGTGAAAATGAAATTTGCATTCACGGCTGACATAGGCAGTCCTCATCATTGCATCTTATGGAGTTACATTCCATGTGAACTGCATGACTGCACAAGATCTCACAGCTCTACATACGACATCATGCCCTGACAGTCGCCGTTGACAGCACCTCCTGCATAACATATTAAAGTCTTTTCGAACAGCGCTCGCCAGCTCCATCACATTCCACCCTGCATTTTTTGAATACCAAACGACCAAAGTGCTCGGTCTCACCTGAAATCCAGCTGTAAAGGTCCTTAGATATCGAATCTGATTAACGCCGACAGTTTTCTTGATTGTCCTATCGCGACCATATGGGCAGCCGTCCTCAGCACGACATATCTTGGAATTCCTCTGAGTGCGTCGCGCATTACGTCGACGGATCTTGAAGACCCCTTCGACCCCTTCAAGATCCGGTAGAAACCCCAAAACCAAGCGACCAACTCATTCACTCCATCATTCCAGATCACCTACCCGCACGAGCGACGGATATCCAATAGCAAGCCGTCAGGGATGACGTCCATAGGGTCCTATTCTGAAAGAAAAAGAGAAGCATGAAAAAGTGTTCTTCGAAGAAAGAAAGGCGAGGGGGTGAGGGCATTGGTCAGTTCGAGAGAAAGCTCCGAAAACTCAAAAATAGTCACCAATGTCTAATCGAGCTAACGTGGAGGAAGCACCACAAGTCCAAATTATCAAATCTGAGTCAACCCTTCTCTATTACTGAATTCTAAATTGCTGGAAATCTATTCGAACAAATTAACAACAAAACTGTCATGAAAAAAACGATCAACGGAAGACTCACCAGACCAAATCTCCCCAGACCATCCCTACCCAGGTGGTACACACGATTATCTCGCGTAAAACACTTTGAATCTCGCTGACAAGCAAGGGATCCTCGAACCCTTTGACGACGACCGGTGCCGTCGCACCCTCTGCACTGGACCTCGGTGAGAGATCCAAATGATCCGGGAACCCTACTTTCGGTCGTTTGACGGGTATGGCGCCAATCGTCCGTCCGGTCTTCAATGTGTCCGGGATTGCTCTTCCAGTAGGGCGCGATGTTCCGTCTGCAGCTGCAGCCATGTATTCCAAGAGTTGTCTAGTGAGGCCTTCGGTCAAACGGCGATGTAGCAACATAAAGACAGGATCCTGGGGTCGCAGCGTCCGTTCAACCGCCTCTCTCAATTGCGCATCCTGGTTGGCGTCTAATGGCCCTTTGATTCGTACAACCTCGTCGGCAAGATTGATTATTTTTGTTGCTCCAAGCTCACTCGGTGGCCCATGAACGTCCTCGTCAATTTCCATCTTCAGGAGAGACCAAACTCTATCCAAGAATTCATGACCTCTGGGACCGGGTACTTGTGCCAAGATCCGCAGAGAAGCTGCAATAGTAATGGCTTGAAGGTAATTCTGAATGTAGTGTAGCTTGGGGGCGACAAAGAAGAAATGGGGCGGAACTTCGTTTGAAGGGGTTTGTGTCGAGTTAGTGGTCGATTGTTCGCTTCCCTGCGAGAAAGAGGTGGGCAGGTCGCATGAGATTGAGATGTTCGTGCCCAGTTGCTCCATCAGCCTGACAATCCACTGGCGGTCAGGCGGAGTTTGCGAGAATATTCCTTCTGTGGAAGCGGACACAAGCCAAGTACGCCACTTCTCGCGCAACACTTGCCCCGAGGAACTCTGGTTGGCACTCCATAGTTCAACTATCAACCCCCTTTCCCTGACCTTCGCTTGCTGCAAAACGAATCCCTTCACCTCCTGTTCTCCCATGGAGCCAAGTATCGCGGTGTTAAGGTCGGATTTCATGTACTCCGCAAGGGAGACTATCGCCTTTACAGTATCGACGATTAAAGCGGCGAGACGGGGACCCGAAAGCTCTGAATGATCCTCGGAATGGGGTGGTATTCGTTCTGGAATAGGATCCCTCCATTCGTCCAGCTTGGTGTACAGCTGATCGATAGTTTCGTCACGTATAGGTGCACAACGCTCCCGCAGAGCCTTTAACAGCTCCTTTAGGACCTCAAGGGCATAGTGGAGTGGAGAAGTGGTTGGTGGTAAATGAGCCTGCAGAAACTGCATGATCTTATGGTCAGGGGGGAAGAGGGGTGCAAGACTTTCGGCGAGGTCCCCATACAGTCGCTTCAACCGAGGCAATTGTACGGAAGGTTGAGGAGATGACAAAGATTCTATTGCCTAGACACCTCAGTCCACCGTTCACGAGCAACAAAGAAACTTTGGACGTACTTCGTTCCAGAAAGCGCGGTGGGCCACCTCCTTGACCCTGTCTACGAGATTTGTCTCCTGTTTCTCTGTCGGTTTCCCCGAGTCGATTTGCGATTGAATCATCATGGATAACAAGGTCTTCCCTGGAGGAATGACCCGTTCGGGCTCTGTTGCGAGTCGGTGAAGGAAGTAAACCTGGTTCAACGAGTCGACCAGCTCCACGGGTAGCACCGAGCTAGAGGCATATGGAAACTCGCTCGAGTTCGAGGCAGCCATGGGAGTCGCCAGGGTGTTGTGGTACAAGGACAAGCCTGCGCGCTTACTCAGACTCTGCTCCGGCGCGTCAACCGATCAATCTCGTCATCGTGTCCAACTCCGGGGTCGACCTCGACCAACGACCATCCATGTCCACGAATACCTTCGACATTGTCCTGGGCTGTCTGTTTCCCGTTGCCTTGCTGCTTGTTGGCTATCGTCTGCGCGGTCAGTTCCTCTCTTGGACTGACCTTTGTGACCATCTCTTTCCAGGGAGTGCTCCTCCAAGCACCAGCTATTTCTCGCTCGAACGTGCTTACCACTCGTATCTGCAATATCTGACGCTGTCGCATAACGATGTGCGCCGGATGCGAACATCCTACTCGTCCCTCGGAAGGGCACACAAGAATTTGGGCTACCAGATCGGGTACCCTCAGAAACTGGATCGACTATGGGAAGCTACGAGCCTGAATGCAACCCTGGCCGAAGGCATAGCCGAACTCGCAGCCAAAGAACACCCAGAGATCAAGTACAGCCCTAAAATTCGGGCAAATTCTGCAGACCTGGCCCGTGTTCGTGAATCGCTCAAGCATTTCGTTCGCGACTGGAGCGAAGTAGGCAAGCAGGAGAGGCAGCGTACTTTCGCCCCCATCCTCGACCTCCTGAGCCGAGTAGAGCCAGAACAACGCGACCGTACTCGAATTTTGGTTCCTGGAGCTGGTTTAGGGCGTTTAGCCTGGGAAATATCGCAACTTGGTACGTTTCCACTCCGCTGTGCCTTTCACTTTCTCAGGGCAGTTCATTTACAGGGTTTGATACCACGGCCAATGAGTTATCATATTTCATGATCCTCGCGCTCCGTTTGCTCCTCTCTCCGGACTCCACTCAACAGATTGGACAACACAAAATAAGGCCCTACGCTCACTGGTTTTCTCATCAACGCAGCACAGAGAACCTCTTCCGCAGTGTCTCGTTTCCAGATGTCGTGCCACGCCTGGGACCCAATCTCCAGCTACTCGAAGAAGATTTCCTCAAAATTCCAGTGCCCTCTGATACCTCAACCTCGAAGTTCTGGTCGTCCGACCAAGTGCAACCACCGACCCATTCACCCCAAGGATACGACTACATCGTAACGCTTTTTTTCATTGACACCTCCTTCAATGTTTTCGCGACCATGGAACAAATATTCAGACTGCTGAAACCCGGAGGTTCCTGGGTCAATCTAGGGCCTCTCCTCTGGTCAGGCGGTGGTCAATGCAAGGTCGAACTCAGCCTCGAGGAGCTGCTCGCCGCGGCAGAAGAGATCGGTTTCGTCGTCTCGAAACCCTCCGCCGAGCGCAACGACCAGCTAGAACAACAAAAAACAGTCGAGTGCGAATACACAGCAGATTCCAACGCTATGATGCGTTGGACCTATAAGACCGAGTTCTGGGTAGCCAAGAAACCACAATAATTATTTTATTGTCTTGACCGTTTATTCGAGACAACTGGGCCGATCGTTCTTTCGTCGAGACCATAACAACACTGCCCATCCATTTCCGGCAACCCTTGTCGTCCTACCGTTCCAAGACGCCTATACCCCTGGCTCCCTGACGACCATGGTGTATGGACGATCGAAAATCTGGGCAGCTGGCCCTATTTATACCCTCCAAGTTCGCCCTCAGTCCCAACACACACCCTCCAATCTCCCACCCATTCAAGCTCCAAGCCGCTCTCCCCCGCCTTCCCCTTCCAACCAACCGCAACGTAGAGCGCCGCAGTCACCTCCAGTTGCCGACACTCCCTCGTGTAAAGCAGCAGCAGCTTTCGCAATCTACAATGCAGGTCGATTCCTCTCCTTTCGTCTCTCAATCTCCCCCTCAGTCCGTGGGTCAGTACCGCCCGATTGCCTCTAACAGCCGCCTCCGACGCCTCCTCGGGGAGCCGCAACCCGCTCCTGCACCCCGCTCCGGCGTCATGAGGGCTCCGGACAATGCTTCAATTCAAATTCCAGCTGCAAATATTGCGCAGAGTAATAGCTATAGTGCATGTCATGCCACTTCTGGAGTCAGCATGTACAATAGCAATAACTCTTCGGCGGACGAATTCCTTACAGATGTTTGGCAGAATTTGCATACCGGTTCAGTCCCAAGTTCACAGCCAACGGGTCTAGTTTGGCAAGCTCAGCAGCCCGGGATCGCTTCTCAGTATGCAGCGACAGTAGCATATCCTGCACTGGCGGATCCGAATAACACTGACGTTGAGATGTACGACGGTACAATGGATTAGCTGCTAAACCGCCAACTCCAGATCCATCCATCTCCTTCGATACCCCTCGATCTTAACAGGATCGATCCGCCTGACTGACTACAATTCAAAGCAAGTCAGACAGACCGAATGTATATATGTACTATAGACCAACCATTGCGTGTGCAGGAATTACTATATATTTTATTGCTATCCGACATGGTACAGGGATGATATCTGGGTAGGATGACAAGAATCAAGGTATAATCCGAACCACAAAAGAGTGCTAGCGTTATACACAGAGACGATAGGTAGCTACGGTAGGTAGGTATCGAGGGGTGAACGAAGGAAACTACGACGATTTGATTATGACAACAAAGGTTAACGGGGTCAAAGAGGTCCAAGAGGTGATAGAAGAGGGACCAAGACCACCAATTAAACAAAGCAAGCAACACCAGGAACAAGAGCATCGATTTGAAATGCGAAGCAATTTGCTTGCCAAATTCCAGTGAAGCTTGCAAAGAGAGGCGTAGTAGTGTAGAAGTCGACAATGAGAGGCCGACGTGACAGTGAGGTGGAGGAGGAATCACTGATTAGAGCAGGGGGATATGTAAATGTACGTGAAAAGGACGACGACGAAGAAAACGAGCGCGACTGTTTGAGAGAGTGGACAGTGTAAAAAATCCCACTGAAGATTTGGTCACAAAACGAACGTATAGAAAAGTAGGACAAGATTGAATGAGATTGCAAGCAGAAAGACAAGAAGAAGGCATATAGTTAAGAAACGAAACTAACGAGAGGCGTCGAACGATTAGAGAATAAACAGTTTACAACCAATAGCCCAAAAGATCCCAATCTAAGCAAACAAATAGAAAATGTGCGTGAAAGAGTCGAACCACACACAGCTCTTCAGAATAGCTTGAATGTTGCTTGATGAGAATCCCGGAACAAAACGTCTTCCATCCACTGGATTCAGAAAGAAAAACGGGGTGTTGTAGGGGGGTGGAGGTTGTTATCGCGAGACAAGGAAAAAGACAAGAATGAGAGACAGGAAGGAGCCTTGGGAGAACCGGCAATCAATTTTGAGGGGTATCCAACAGAACAGTGTTAGGGCAGATGATAGATTGAGCGCAACGGGAGGGAGCTCGGCGATAGATGTGGGGAGGATCTAGGCAGCAGCATGACCGTTGACGTGAGCCTCGCCATCGACGTTCATCTCCTGGACCTCGCCTTCGTTGCCATTGAGGTAAGCGTCTCCATTGGCATCCGCGGCGTCGACACCAGCTGCATCGCTGCCGTTCGCAGCACCATTTCCACTTGGAGTGCGCTTATTTCCTCCGCCTTGAGGTCCGGAGCGCGGTGGGTTAGCACAGCGGTCCTTTCCGTGAGCAATGCGGAGGTTGGCGTATTCGGGCTTGTTCTTGATACCGTCGATCGCCTTGATGGCATTGGAGATGTTGGTGAAATTGACGAAGGCACAGTTCCTAATGGTGGGTCGAGTCAGAAATGAGAGAGATCGAGGGTAGAACGGTAACTCACTTCTCCTTCAAGAAGTTGACAAGCTCAATGTCACCATATTCTCCGAAGTCACGCTTGAGCTTTTCTTCGCTGAAGACCTCAAAGTCCTCGATATTGCCGATGTAAACGTTCCTGGTAGCACCCGAGTGAACGGAAAGTGCGAGGGACGGTGGCAACGGGCCTGCATTCTTTCCCCAACCGACTTTGAGACGGCGATTGTTCAAGGTCAAGCCTTGGTAAGATGCCACTTGGAAGAAGGTGTAAGCGGCAGCAGGGTCGATGAATGTCACAAACTGCAACGAGAATCAGTAAGAAGCGCACAGTGAGACAAGAGGCCAAGAAGCAACTTACGGCAATATGCTTATCCTGCATATATCTGATGCTTTGCAGGACGCCACCACGGATAGCGTTGCACAAATCTTCGGTGGTAGTCTCAGGGTGAATGTTACCGAGATAGACAGTTCGGTTCAAGCCTTGAACACCACCACCCAAGCCATTACCCATCATGTCGACGCCAAACCCAGGCGCGGCCACGTATCCTCCGAAGGGAGCGAAGCCCGCGGGCTGACCCATAGAGGACTGAGCGACGAGGGACTGGGCGGCAGCGGCCTGTGCTTGCTGGGCAGCAACCTGCTGGGACTTGGGAATGTACGCGCATCGATCTTTGCCAAAGTTGATCCGCTTGCCTGCCCATGCGGGTTCAGTGGGAAGTGTGTTCACAACCTGAGAAGCCGACGGAGTCAGTTGAAGAGGATGGTTGAAGGTAACAAAATTTCTCACCTTCGTTGCAACAGAGATGCTGAGGAAGTGGACAAACCCAATGTTCTTGTCCCTGACAATCTTCACTTGGTCAATGAGACCGAATCGGCTAAGTTCGTCACGAAGTTGCTCCTCGGTCATGTTCTCGTCCAGACCCCCGATGTAAACGTTCCTGCTCGCATTGCTCTGGCTAATGGCAAGGGCCACCTGTGCGGGGACAGGTGAGGGCTTGCCCCAACCGATTTTAAGTTCCTGGCCGTGTAGTGACAATTTCTTGACGGTAGCATCGGCGTGGAAGGCAGCGGCGGTTTGGCCGTCGAGGAAGGAGAGGAAGACGCAAGATTTTTCGGGGAGGACGCGAATAGACTCGAGGGGACCAAAATGGACGAGATTCAACAGTTCATCAACGGATGCAGTTGCAGGGAGGTTTCCAACATAGACGGTTCGCCCGGTTGCATTTCCGGAGGCGCCCATGGCAGCGGAGAGGACAGGATTGTATGCGGCGGCAGCAGCCTAAATCGAGATGTCAGACAAGTTGATCTTTCACGACGTGGCGCTGCTGGCACTCACCTGGTTGAAGTTGGCGGCCATTTGGCCGTTGTAGGGGAAGGAACCGAGCATGTTCATGCCTGGCAAGCCCATTCCCAACATGTTGTAACCACCGAAGCCGGCGTAGCCGTTACCATTCGGGCTAGGCTGCTGCGTCGATTGCTGCTGCTGCTGCTGGACGGCGAAGGCTGCCGCGGCGGTATTGGGACTCAACTGAGAGCCCATGGCGCCGTTGTTCTGGGTGTTGATCGTGAGGGCGGGAGTAGAATAGAGGGGACTGCCAGCGAAGGCGCCGCCGCTAGTTCCATTGGCATTGAAGGGCTGGTTGATGCTGGCCTGGGGGCCATAGCCGTAGTTTGCGAAGGCATCTCTGGCATTGGCTGCCGCGTTGCCATTGGCCTGGTTCGAAAAGGTGGAGTTTGGAGACCAGCGCGCCTTCTTGGCATCGGGACCACCAACGGGCTCCATAGACCGCTGTCGGACGGGTGAATACGGGGGCTGCACAGGGTTTGACGGGGGAAACGAACCTTCATCATGTCGAGGTCAAACTGGTAAGAAGGATAGTGAGAAGCAAAGGCTGTGGATGGGTCATCCATGGTGGGAGGGAAAAGAGGGGAGATTAAGAGTGGATGGAGGATGTGTGGCGCCGGCGGAAGAGATGAGAAAAGGGGGGACAAAGGGTCAGATAATGGTAGGGAGCGGGAGATACTGTAAACGAGTGTGGGTTGTGGGTGAAAAGAGACACGCACGCAGAAAGAGAAAAAAAGGTGAAAGAGAGATGGGAAATTCGAATTCGGACTCGTGCGCGAGGGTGTTCGACGACGCTGGGGACGACGACGAGGACAACGACGACAACTGCGACGACTACGACGACGACGAGCAATAGAAAACGAACAAAAGGGCAACGAACGAATAACGAGACAAGAAGCGAACCGCCAACACACTGCCCAACAACCACCATCATCATCATTTTCACACGCGCACGGGCCTACATACATCATCTAGCCGACGCCCGTACCGACGCAGCCCCGACGCGACCCTCCCCCGCCGCCCGCCGTCGTCGAGGAACCAGTACAGCGACTTGAGCACCCACACCAGCCTGATCGCCCTCCGCCCCGCCACTCTGTCCACCCTCCAGCTGTAGTACCGCGTCTGCTTCGCCCACTCCCTCGCCTTCTGCAGCGCAGCCCTGACCTCGCCGCACATGCCCCCAATCTCGCTTTCGTCGCTTCCCTGCAGGGCCATGAGCACGCATATACTCGATCAAGGGCCCTCTGACGTACCTCCTGTCTCATCTTCAATTGCAGGCTGCACGCCTTGATCAGTCCCCGCAGGCTCATCCCATCTAGCCTCGACTGCACAACGCTCCCGCTCGAGCTCACTGTCGACTCGGCTCTTGGCGTCCGCTCTTCCACTTCCACTTCGCCTTGCGCAAACAGGGGTGACAGCGCATATTGCTCGTCCCGTAATCGCTGCTCCTCCTCCGTCAACAGTGTTTCGCCCCAGTGCCGCTCGTTCGTGATCCCGAATCCCCTGGGACCCCTCTCCTTTCTCTTGCCCCTCAAGGGACACCGTCGGCTCCTCCCCTCTTCCTCGTCGGGTATCTTCGGTAGCGGCTTGTTCCTCCTGCTGTCGCTGTAGCAGTGGCCCATCGTCGGCGTCACATTCCTGACAGTCTTGTGATCCCGGAAATCGAGACGAATCGTAGCAGGGGTCGTCTCGGCCGTCCTGATCTCTGGCGACAACAGCAACGACCCTCCAAACATCGCAGCCGATTCCGGTGTGGATGTCGTGCTCGAGCTCGGTCCCAGAGCTGGCGAAAGCGGCCTTGGCATATCCACATCCACGCATGTACTCTTCCTAGGCGGCTTCTCCGCATTCCACTGTGTCACCCACCACCCCGACCTTTCGTCAACATATCCTCCTGCAATTGGCCCCTCCTCGACGCTCGGCAGTGGGAGATCAAGGTACGGGTTCTTCGACGACCTTGGTGTCAACGATCGCTCCTCCGAGACAGGTGAAAGCCTCGAATAACACGGGCTGACTCTAGGGCTCCTCATACTGTTGCTCCTGCTGCTGCTGGTGAGAGGAGTAACAGATGGGCTCAGATCTATCTCTTCTGGTCCCTCTAGCACCACAGCTCCTGTCCGTGGCGGCACCGTCAGATAGTCCATCGTCACTGGCTCTGGTGGCACAATCGAGAGGGTCCGCCGAGACCCAACTGTGCTCTTGCCTCTCTCGGGCTGTGGAATGGGTGTTCTCGGCAGGTCCTCTTCGTCAGGTCCCGCCACACGAATACGAACTCTTGTACTGCTGCTCCCAGTGCTCGAGCTCGAGTCGGATTGCGGCAGCGACGCAATTGGAGCCCAAGGAGTCTGAATTCGCGCCGCGCTATTAGCCGACGCGCCTGATACTGGCTCGTGTTTAGGGATCGCTTTCCTTGTTGGATAGGTTGGCATAACTTGTCGTTCTGTGGTCGTCGCAGTCGTCCTACTAGAGGCGGTCGTCAGTTCGTTAATTTGTTACGCTTGACCTCTTCCACCACCGATTCTTATACTCAGATGATGTAGATATCAAGCGGTACAGTGTCTGCACAACCTCTTCACACCACGGCGCCTACATGTACACCAGGAATTGTCTTCAAGGCTGCTAGGAGACCAGAGAACAACAGCCCCAACAAAGAGCTTAAGAATCTGTTGTTTTGCACTTTTCAGGCACCTGTCACACGCTTGGTGGGGTGATAAGCAATACAACAAAGCGGCGCCCACATCTTGTAAATTAGGCGCTTATCATCTCCCTGTGCCGTCGGAAAAAAACCCCAGGGCACCAAGGGTGTACTTGCTTGTCTTTGACTGCTGAGCCCATATTTACAGCATATATACGTAGTGTTAAGTGTGCTTTACAGCATCGACATAAACGTACATTATCCTCCAGTCGTAATAGTAGTATTAGTGCTCCCTGTTCGCTCTCCGAGTCAGCGATCCTCGACGTCTACCTGGTCCCAATGTCTTCCTTCCGACCCGCCGATGATGAATACCCTTTCCATACTGTTTTGAAGAAAAGGAAATCAGTGTTCACACCGACTGGCAAAAATGGAGAGACGGAGAAAGAAGCAGGACGTACATAAACATTCCAATCCTGCAACCTCTTCCCGAATCTGCAGACAATCTTCGGCAAGTCGTTCAAGTTCACCGTTTCCGATGCTCCCAGATAGACTGAGAGCGCCATCAACCGCCTATACCCCCCCACTAACCAGTGAACTTTGACAAGTCAAATAAATAAGAGCATATACTACGCACCATATCAAATACGACAGGCCATCCCCTGTATACTCGCAACACTTCCAAGTATCAAACCGCTCCATCGTGCACGCCGCAGCATTCGCATGTGTCCTCACCAGCGTACTATGAAGTTCCATACACATCGAAAGTCGCAGAGTCGTTAAACCTGGGCTGCTGGTGCTACCGTTGGCTTGGTCAGAGGCAACCATGCCGCGCAAAACCTAGCGATAGACAGGTAACACGACCGATTGAACCCGTCAATGTATGAATGTTGTAATATGACCAGTTTTCCGTACCGTGATAATTCTCTCCAAAGAAACAATAGTCCCTTGGACAAGCTCACGCAGCGTAAGCTCGTCCAGTCTTCCAGCCCAAGGCTCAAAGCTTGCTTCAACTCTGGAGCTCTGTAACCGCGGTGGCCCAGTCGATGTTGACTCCCTCCCTGCGAAATAAGAAAAATCTGAATCTGAATCGTCAGAGTCTCGATCAGTAGAGGCTAACGTCATCGAATTTGCAAGACAAGGTCGAGTTGGACGAGTAGCCGCAGTCGGAGACAACGTGGCTCTAGATCTGGATCCATTTGACACAGGCTTTGGTGTTCGGAAAGCCACTTGCTCCTGCCTCGTGGTCCTACTTTCAGAGGTGGAACTGCAGCTGCTCTGAATGGTCGTGGGTTTCGGTGATCGTTGTTCCCGGCTTGTCGAGGTGCTCTGAGGAGCGGAACCGCTTGTATGGTTCGGTGTTCGGAAACCCTCTCGCTGCTGCTGTTGCGCACTCCTGGTGGCACTCTGAGTTGAAGTTACGCTAGATCCACTAGCCACTGATTGCAGTGTACCTAGAGGCTCCTGCCTCGTCGGAGCGCTCGTCATGGTCGAGGTGCTCTGAACGCATCTGACTCCAACAGCACCTTCCGCCGCGCTGGGTCGTCGGGATCGAGTTTGAGAGAGCACGGTCGCGGGCCTGGTTCGGGGTGTTCCTGTCGAAGGTCTCGAGGATGATGTAGAGGATGACTCTCTTTCCTGGAAATTGGAACGAGAAGAAGTCGTAGAGGGAGCCCTTTCCTCAGCTATCAAAGAAAGGGAAAGTCGGGGAGAACGAGGGGGCGGTGGCGGGGGTAGATCCTCATTCTCTACAGCGCCTGAAAATGGTCGAGGGGAGTATGAAGGGCTTGGGTTGACCCTCGCAACGTTCGTAGTTGAGCCGTTAGCCTTGATGGGGGTTGGCTTGTGTGAAGAAGGGTGGGCCGCAGTCGGCTGAGCCGACATTGGCTCGGGGCTAGATGCTACCAGTCTGTGCCGTATAGGGCTCAGGGTATCTCTCCGTATTTGGGAGTCATAGTTAAGAGCTTGGGAGCTCGATGGAACTTCGCCCCGAACCATTTCCTGAAGACGTTGTACATGGGATGGCGTAGCTCTGTCAAGAGTGTTTCCTCGCGACCGGTAGGGAGGAGGGATAGACATCTGCCTTGAAGGGTGGACTACTTGAGAGTCGAAGACTTGGCTCCTGCTATTATACGCGCTGTTAGCTGTCGGAAAAGTGTCCTCGATCGATGTCGTGGTGGGCACAGAGACGATAACAGGGGGAACTGGAGGAAGAGGACCGGAGTACCGCTCGTACGGGCTAACGTAGCGGGTCAACGTGGGGTATTTATCTTGCTCTAGGGTTTGCTCCTGCCAGTCGTAGCGCCGGAATGGTTGCTCGACGGCAGGCTGCCATTGTGACTCATCGTATGGAGAATTAGGAATAGGCCAGTCGCTCGCAGGCTCGACAGGGTCAGAATCGCGTCGAAGGCAGAAGACGACCTGGACTGCTGCTTTGACGGAGCGTTTGAAGCGACACAGAGGACACATTGCGGTGAAATTCGGGGACACAGGGCGCTACTTAATATCCAGAATAGTGTGGCGCGACCCCCACAGTCCATAGGAAGCTAGATGTACACAAAAGAGACAATATGTTGGCATCGAGGCAGGCGAGTAGCGGTGTAGGTCCCAGTTTTGCACACACTCCCGCCAAAGGTGGAGCCAAAAGCACAGAATGTCGGCAACGAGGCAGAGCAGGACAGCACAAGCACTTTGTGGGTCAGATAATGTGGCGGGTAGGACTCATTGGATGCACATAGTCCGGAAGATATGGAAAGAGGACGGTAGATAGGAGGAAAGCAGTGAGATCAACTTACAAACTCCGCCAACATCTGAGCCAACAGCTGTCGCGACTTGGCTATCCACCAAGCTATACCCATGAATCTCTCCCTGTACACCGTCCAGGCCTTCCTCATCCTCGACTCAGAAGGCAACCGCGTCCTCGCAAAGTACTACAATCCCAAGGGGAACCCACAGGGAGAGGTCAAGGAGTTCCTCACCCTGAAAGACCAGAAAGTATTCGAGAAGGGACTCTGGCAGAAAACGAAGAAGGCAGGAGGTACGCTCTACCGTGGTCGACCTTGACTGACACTGAACGCGTTCATTCACGATCTAGGTGATGTGATTCTGTACGATGGACATCTTGCAGTCTACAAACACTCTCTGGACGTCATCCTCTACTTCATCGCCGGCCCAACAGAGAACGAACTCATGATCAACGTGGCCCTCAGCTCACTAACCGACGCCCTAACCATGCTCCTGCGCAACTCGCTCGAAAAGCGAGGAATTCTGGAAAACCTCGACCTCGCGTTGTTATGTTTGGACGAAACGATAGATGACGGGTACGCAACGTGTTCTGACACCCATCTCTTGGCACCTTCCTGTTGCCATTCATTTCCGTTAATCGTTCAATTAGGATCATCGTGGACACAGACTCAGCCGCGATAGCCTCTAGAGTCACCCGACCACGCGCGGATAGTGACATCGTCGGCTTGAACATCAACGAGCAGACTTTGATGAGCGCATTTACGACTGTGAGAGACAGGGTCCAACAGAGAATTGGGCAGCTATAACCGGTTCAGTGCACACACATGTATGCCTGCCTGCCTCCTCCCGCGCAATAGATCTGACCACAACACGCAGCCAGTATCGTGATTTCATCGATCGATATTCCTGGAGAAGGCAGAGGCCGTGACATAGGATGGTACAGTGTACAGACACAAAAAGCACGACCAATTAAGAATACACTATGAATACATGCAGCAGAAGAAGATAATGGTACAACATTGTTGGTGGCATGAAACCGAGAATGGTTGGCGAAATGTCGAAGAGTTCGTTCGGTGTGTAATGAATGTCGCGTGCGTTCCGGGACGGGACTATAGTGGTCTGAAGAGTGGAGCATTGCCAATGCTTCATTATCAGGATTTAGCCCCGAAGAAACGGTGAACGCCTCGTGCACGACTCACCTGCTCGACAGTGTCGATGCAACAGCACTCGAATACTGGTAAGCTGCCACGGAGGACGCAACCGCTGCCAACGACAGAGCCCCAATGACAGAGCACAATCTAGACGTCGCCGACGAGTCTTCTCCCCACACTTCCGAGGAAGTGAGTTCGGGGCTTTCATACAAGCTGACTGCTGCTCGCATGGTGATTGTGGATAGGCTTTGAGGATGGGGTTGTTGTAAAAGAGTTCACACCGCTGAGGACGGTGCAAGAAAAGGCTGGTGCGTGCGGCGTTCTGTGCGGATCCGAATTGGCTGGGCAAGGTCCTAGCAAATCCCCGGTGGACTTTATTGTTCTCTGCCAAGCGTAACCTCGTAGTCAGATCGACCCCTTCAAGCAGTCCCAAACCACCAGACACTCACCAAATACCGAATGCTATGACGCCCAGTTGCAGTCGAGGATCAAACAACCAACCTTGGTTACCGCAGCAAGAAGCTAGGGAATGCAGGGTGCGATGGGGTGGGAGTGGCGAGTGCACAGTGAAGGCGTCCAAGCTCCGGGCCTACTTAAATACCTTTTTGTTTCATAGACCCTGTTCCTGTTCTAGGATTGGGAGCCGCTGAATTGACCGGTGAATGCGTTCGGACTTTTATGTATGAATCTGCTCGGCTGACCTGTGGGTACAACCTAATCACTCAGAGGCTAGCATCTAGACCGTGCCGATTTTCGGATTATCGTGTACCAAATCGGATACAAAACGTTACTGGAGGACAGCACTGTTCAACAGGAAGACTGAAAGAGTGGGTCATGCATTCATGCTCGTGAGTGGATCATATGTATCAGTACATCGGAGGTAGCGCGGACCATGGAGTAGAAGCAAGGGAAGATACAAGCAAAGAACAGTGTGGCGTACAGGGACAACTATGGATGAAAGACCGTGGAAGATATTGACAAAAATCAGGCAAGGAAAAGGAGGATGTGCTACACGGGAAGCAACGCCGAAATGAAACGTAGTGACAGTCTATAACATCGGCAACAGAAGCTCGCTTCTCAGAATAAGCAGACAAAATTGCTGGGGAAGACGTTGCGACCCGGCTGTCTGCGGTTTTCGTCCAGGAGCTCACCCGTCCACCAGCCATCTTCTGGCGTAGACGTGACCGCAATGATATCACCTGCCTGGAAATCGAACTCTTCGTCTATGGTTGCAGCATAGTCATAGAGCGCTTTAACTGTGGACCGTGAGCGACCTTACATAGCATAAATCCGGCGATGAGCCACGTACCGTAAAACAGGACAGTGCTACCGTCATCGGTAGTAGACAACGGTTGAGGCGACGGCGACCGGCGGACAGCTGGTTGGGAGGTTCTTGGCGCCTGAGCCCATTGCTGCTGCTGGTGTGGTTGTTGTTGCGCTTGTTGATAAGCTGGTTGAGAGTATGCTTGCGGGGGGGCTTGTTGCTGACGCTGTACCCCATATTGTTGCGGTTGTTGAGGGGGGGTGTAATATCCACTGGAAGCAGAACTGTTTCTCTGAGGACCTCCGCCGTACGCATTGGCAGCATTCTGGTACCCATGCATCGGTGGCTGTTGAGCTCCAGGCTGTTGCTGCTGATACATAAGCTGAGACGGCGGGGTATACGTTGGGTGGCTAGCTGGCGGTGGGGCATACGCCGGTTGCGGGGCCGGCGCAACAGCTTGGTACGCGTTTGCCGGAGGAGGGGGTGGAGGTGTAACCGCATAATGCTGTGGGCCTTGTAGGGGAGCAATGGCAGTCGCAGGAGAGACAGAAGGAGGAACATAACTGTTCCGCCGCTGGGGCTGCTGTTGTTGTGGGGAGGGTGCGGGCGAGGGATTATAACGCTGGGCTTGTTGCTGAGGGATGCGTTGTTGCTGCTGAGGCGGGGGTTGACTCTGCCTATGCACTTGCTGTGGCTGCTGGTATCCGTGCGCGAGCTCGTCATGCATAACACGGCCATGGGGATCTAACGCAATACCGACGGAGTTGGGGCTTGGTGCTCGAACGATGTTCTGTGCCGGTGAGACGAGGCTGCTGCTGTTGCGACTAACATTCGGGGCCGGACTGGGTCCTCGGGACTGAGGATGAGGACTGTTGCTTCGGGACCCACCATGAGCCCCGATACCAGCATGGCCCATCCCGCTGGAAGGTCGCTGGAGATTTTGACCTTGCGTGTTATTCGGGGGAGGGATATTGATCGAGGTCTCACTGTGATGAGGTGTATGTCCTTGGGGTTGCATGCTTATTCTCCTGTTGTGGCTGTTCTGACGACTTAGAGCTCTCCTTTCGCCAGGAAGGGATTGCTGATAATCTGCCAGAACTTCGGTGATAACCTCACCTCCAGGAGGTTGTACCTCAGAATTGGGTGGAGGCACCATGAATGCAGCAGTAGGGGGATTCGGCGACACAGGGCGACTCGGGGTTGGAGCAGAAGGGTGAGCCCCAACGACGAGATCAGCAGAGTTTCGATAGTCCCGGTTGGGAGAAGGGCTACGATTGTTCTGAAGTAGATTAGGTGCGGGTGGAGATAGAGACTTCGGAACTGGGTTCGGTGTGAGCTGGGATGTCCCTAGCGGCAGAGGGGGAGCAGGTGAAGTCGATTTCTGCTCTGGAGGAGCCCTGCTATGAAGAGTGTTCCTCCTTGCACTTCCCGTCGAGGAAACAACATTTTGCAGATCTTGCAGTTGCTTCTGAAGGGGATCAATGAACCCGTCTTGCTTCATTGGAGAAGATGATTTGACTGGAGAGGCAGGAGCGGAGCGGTTGGCGGACATTGTTTGCTGTTGCTGAGGATCGCGTGTCAGGTCGACCTTGTAGGCATTGTTTCCGACTTTGATATAGGTCTCAGCATTGGGATCTATGGGCTCGGCCAAAGGATCATGAGCTAACCGGGGAGCAGATGCTGAAGTTGATGTCCGATTAGAAACCGTCGGTTTGCGCTGGACGGCGAACGGACTCGTCGTCGCTAGAGGATCCGGTGATGGCGCTGGTTGGTGAGGTTGGGAAGATCCGTTGGGATATGTGTGGCCATTGACAGGGGACACACTGTTCCGACGGGTGTCCTGGCGTTGAAGTGTAGCAGGATCGAGAGCCATAGACTGCCTCATCCCGCCTCCAGCTCCGACACCCGCCGTGTTGACTGGCGGGTCGTCATCGACTGCTGGTTCTATTGTCTCGCGTGGCAGTAACTCCCTAGTAGATGATCTGGTAAAGTTGGCCGGACGAGTCGTAGGGCGAGTGGCTGAGGATGGAATCGCGTCCGGAGTGTTGTAATTGACGAATTGGGGCGGATTTGGCATCTCATTCCCGGTTCCGTAGTCTCGTACGAAGTTCTCCATTTCACGCTCAGGCTCCATCTGTTCCAATGCCAAGCGGACCTTTTCGCAAGACTGAAAGGCAAGGGTGTCAGCTAGGCTCGAACAGGTAAGGTGAAGGTGACCTGCCTCATCGTCGGATACGCAAACGGTGGAGACTGCATTTGCGTATGACCACATATTATCCTTCATGAACTCGAGCCTTTGTTCTTCTAGATCTTGGCAGCTATCACAGAAAGTTTTCCAACTTTGCTCCCATTTCAAGGTCGTCTCCTGCAGAATCTTGGCGAAATTGCAGAATTCCTTTTCGTTCACCTGAACGGTTTGCTGGGCGCGCTCCAGCTTCACGGTGATCTTCTCGAGATCCTTCCCTTGAACTAGCGATGACTGCGCAGTATACGAATTGATACGCATGCAGTCCGCTTCATACTTTTCTCGTGACTTGGTGACATGGGCTTCTTGAGCCTGCTTGTTCTTGAACTCCTTTTCAATGGGCGCCTGGTGTTGCTTCTTGTGCTGAAGCTGACGAGAGTGGAAGGCTGCCGCAGGACTTTCGAGTTCGGTGCGGATTTGGTTGGCAAGGGTTTGGTGATACTGGGATTGACGCTCTGTCTCGATCTTTACTGTATCAAGGGAAATCCGCAGGTCCCTGGACGCAGGTCAGCATCGGGGTTTCGGAACGGGAAAGCAGTGCAGGTAGGATAGCAACGACTAAATGATTCTCAGGCAGGGTAACGTATCGCAGGGCGTCGACGTTGAAGGACACAGTTTTCGCGTGTTTTACAAACAAGTAGAGAATGAATGGTACATACCCTATTTCATCGCGTCCCAGGAGGGCTTTGGAGAGTTTGGCCATTCGCTTAGCATAATCTTCTTCAATCGCCGCACTGTTTCAGAGCTATGCTTTCAGACCGGCGTGCAACGGGTGTGTAGGCAAGCATGGTCGAACGTACCGCTCCTTCCAAAAGTTCTTGAGCTCTTCTATTGTGCGTGTTGCCCCCCTCATACGAGCGAATAGGACATCAACACCACCGTCTCCTAACCCCCAAAAGGCATTGCAGAAATCAAGATTTCGGTCCTGGAAGAGTGGTGAACTTGAGCGAACAAATTTCGACAGGGAGGTCGTCGACCCTTGCCGACGAGCGGTGATGTTCATTGCTCCTCGCTGGAGAGAACGGGGAGAAGGGTGCTGGAGAGTTACGGTTGAAAACGCAAACAAGTAGCGCCGACAAGGGCTGCGTCACATTCCAACCGTGATCTCATCACGTGTTGCCGCACATTCCGCATTTGGAAGCAGCCGTCGGGGCGCCCATGTAGGTTCTAGCGCCCGCCTTTGACAGCAGGGCAGCAGGTGCTCAGGTGTCATGTATATCGTTTGCACTATCCGCCCGAGCAGATCCCTCCAGCCTCCATCATCCCCGCCGCCGTGGAATTGTGCTCGACGAGCGACAAGGTTATGTAACATTGCCCATAAAAAGGAACGCGCCTGCCCACTGCGGCCACCTGTCAACTTCGTGTACGCGTTGCCGAAACATTGTAGCAGTTCTGCCATGTACTTACTCCAGCGACCTCTGTAGGTGCCCATGAGTTGTTATAATTGAAAAGGCCCAGTCCTCACAAAATACCACAGTGACATTTTCCGATGACAACGTCCTACTACGCAACGTTGCTCGGCGTCGATCCAATCCAAGCACATCAAAACGACGGAGGCTGGCTTAATTCTGAGGATGCATATCTCTTCCAAGTGAGCCACGTCGCTCACCTATCGATAGACGACTGCTGGGCAGAGGACTCACATTCGAGAAGTGGCGCCCCCTAGTACGCACGGTCGTGACGCCCCATCTTTTCTTCTTCCCCTCTGGGGCTAGAAGAACAGCAACTCGCATTCGAGAAAAAAAGTTGCGCCCCCTGGTAATCGCGGTCGTGGTCGTTATGCTCTTCCCTCCTCTTTGGGACTTTCTCCACGTTTGGCTGTTTTCCCAGGTGCTCCCTGGAAGTTCCTGCCAGTGCTGGCCTTATCGATAACCAACCGTTACTGACGGCGAGTCTTCCCCTACGTCAGATAATATGTGCGCAGACTTGAAGGTCGGTGGAAAGGAGCTGGACAGTGCTTTCTTGCGGTTTCAAGGCCTCCAAGGAGGGAGGCAGTCTCCCAGCTGGAAAGTGGGTGCAGGAGTATGTAGACGACCCAGGTGCAATGGCGTCCTTCCTTGAAGTGCAGTCGTCACAACGAAAATGGGTGTTTCTTTCCCGCCCCAAAGCGCCCTAATCGCGATCGAACAACCGGGGGTGTGTTGTAAATTTTCTTTAGGCGCTTCCATTCGAGCTGGTCTGCTTCGGCACTAGCGAAAGAATTGGCCGCTCACCTTCCTGCCTTCCTCCTGCCATCAGTCCCTTCCGCCTTCAACCTCAATAGGCACCCTCAATAGACTTTACGAAACAGTTGAATGGTGCAGCGAAATCCTCTCGGATAACAGGCCATTCAGTTTGTACGCAGACGCAATCTCTTGTGCCCCCAACGTTGTTGTATACTCAAGTTATCTTACCTGTCCTCCCGGTCATTGAGGTCTGAGTGCATGGAGAGTCAAGAACCACTTACTGTGAGGTAGAAAAACCGTGCCCCCAGGTGGTTTATGGCCTCCTGAGCCTTATCTAACCTCTCAACTCGCTGCGCGTTAGCGAAACTCAGGCACACTCGCATGAGGGCCGGAGGCACCGAAACCGGCGCTTAAATGAACATGCACCAAAAAAAAAGGGCGGAGAAGGCGCACTTCCAAAAAATCGCGTAAATTGTTGTTGTCGAGCAACGCGGCTACAAACTCACCTTGTTCAAACGATTACTATTGCAAGCCGCGCTGCACAATCCAGAAATTTTTCTTCGATTCAAAGTATCGGTTGCGGATCGATAGCCACCAAGACAGCAGGAATGCTCACCAAAACTGAATGTACTACGTGGTGCATTTATTAATAACTTCTTGTATACGAAAGCATCCTACCCCGTTGCGCTATGGCCCGACGAATGCCACTGCTGAGAGGCTTTTGTGAGTGACGAAGTTGAAGCTGGAATACTCGTGGACAGCTCGAGAGATCGGCAGGGGAAGGACGCTCGTTCTGGTCATTTCCAGTTCCAGTGGTGGCTTAACCCTTTGTCCTCGTGGTGCCTGAGTGCTCGATCTCGATGTCGATCGTACAAGGCGCAAGGCTGCACTTCCAGCTGACTGTCAGAGTCGAAAGGACGAAAGCAAGGGAAATGGCCAGCTCAACGACCCTGAATTGAATTACCTTCCCGGACCCAAAGGAAAGGGTGAAGGAGGAAAGAGACAAATACATCTTCGTTATCGAACAAATGATAAGTGGGAGCCAACCGGCTCGGGTTCGCTTCGGCTGCATGTTGCATCAACGGAATTGCGAGGAGAAGCGAGCCGCCCATGAACATTGTCCGGGGATTTCGGGTTTGAAGTTTGAACAATTCATAGCTGTCCTCGCCAGTCTGTCCAGCTAATCATGAAGGCACGCTCCATGTTCGATGCACGTCTAAAGTTAAACTGAAGGGATGGCATTGGTCGAATTGGGGCAGCAGTGCATCACGTGTATGGGCGCTCATGCATCCACTGATGGTGAAGTCAACGGAATCTCTTCCACGCGAACCACAACATACGAGGTAAAAAGTGTTGCCCGATTCGGCCCAATCACTCTGCTCGGCTAACGGTTTGGGTTGGGCCCAACCGGTTCAGCCCCCTGCGCCGCCCAAATTCAATCCAATTCCGTAAGTAATATGTGCGCTGATGGTGTCCTTAGCCGGCGTTTGACAACCGCCAGGCTTTGCCGTCCCACCTAAAAAGATCCAGGCGCGTTATCCTATCTTTCGAGCCCCCACCTTCTCGTTGACGCTTTGTTCGTCCGTTCTTTCCTTCACGTTCCTTTTCACCTCCTCCGCCCCTCATGGCGGCCACACCTTCTTTTGATAACACCCTAGTCTTTCGTTTATCCGATGCTCCCTTCAAATCCTCCGTTACGTGCAGTTTGACTCTTGAGGACTCTTCCAATGGCAAGCAGCCCTCGTGAGTCCTTGTCCTTGCCTACTGTCTGTTCTGATCTGATTTCTGGACGAGCAGCCAGGGAGAGCCTGCCTACCACGTCTCCTTCACGGTTGGGTCTGAAGACCCTGCTCTCGATGAGCAGAAGGCGGTTGAATGGCTCAAGGCGCACCTTGCCAGCTGCGCGGTTGAGACTGTACGTTTGCTGTCGTTCCTTTCGAATGTTCCTTATCATCTAACTATACCCCATTCATCAGGATGAGAAACAACAACTTGGTAATGCTCCAACACAGTTTGACATTTCGCATCTGATATATTCTCATAGGTCCCGAGTCCCTGGAGAAGATGAAGACCACGGTGAAGAGTATGGCCGCGCTTTGGGCCAAATCTCATGAGACCGAACAAGTTGCACGTCTCTCCACCGCTCTTTCCGCCTCTTCCTCCACCACGACCCTTGACGAAGTTCCCGCCGAATCTGAAGGCGGCACGCCCAGGATTCAGCACGCTGAACTCCCCTCCTCCGAGTACCTCGGCACCACTGCGAACCAGTCCGGCAAGTTCTACCTTGCCTTACGACCTGGGACTCCCGGTACCCCTCGCACTCCTACCGGAGACAAGGTCGAAACTGCCGAAGCACACACTCGCTTTGACGAGCAACTCATCGAACAGCTCTCAGCCATCGAGTGGCGCCAGGAGAATGAAGAGCCCCAAACGATCGTAAGCGCTTGTCTATGTAGCCTAGCAGACGAGATCTCATGCTCGTAACTCTAGGAACTCCTCACCCCTCTCCGTCCCTTGGCCTTGGGACCGCCCCGGGCTAGGGACCCAGCATCCCCGATCACCCCCGACTTCACGCCGCCTGCCACCCCCGTCGTAGAGCGCACGCCTGAGGTCCTAGAGGAAAAGGCTATCGCAGACCCAGAGAAGAAGTCGAAATGGTATCACTTCTGGCACACGCATGCCCGACTCTCGAACATGAAGCCTACGATTGCCGTCCTCGCAGACGAATCTGTCGTCGTCCTTCCCAGTCCTCCCACTGACTCCGAGAAGTACTTGTACGCCCAGACTCGTCGGTATGTCCCCCTCATCCATACTCATTTCGCTTCGTGTTCACTAACAACCTTGAAAATAGTCTCCCTCTTTATTTATTCGGAACATTCTCCTTCCTGAGTGTTTCCGTCGGTATGTGGTTTTTTGTTATTGCCTCCAAGTACTACATGTGGTATGTCCTCTTCCTTCAAATTCGACTCGGAGGTGAGAGTTGATTGTCCGGCAGGCTTGGTGTTTTCGTTGCTTTCATTCAACTTTATCTCTCTATCTCCTACTTTGTCGGCTTCTGCGGTAAAGACTTCGACGTGGAAGGTCACAAGAAGATTGTAGAAGAATTCGCTGTCAAGGATGACGAAGAATGCCCCTCGGTCGATGTTTACCTTCCCTGCTGCAAGGAGCCCATCGAAATCTTGGAGAATACTTACAAGTATGTTTCCAAGATCGACTACCCCAATCTCAAAGTCTGGGTTCTCGACGATGGTGCTATGGACTCTGTCAAGCGTCTCGCCACAGCATATGGTTTCAACTACATCTGCCGAGACAACAGGCCGCACCTGAAGAAAGCTGGCAATCTTCGCTACGCCTTCACACGCACCGAGGGCGATTTCTTCCTCATCTTCGACGCCGACTTCTGCCCCCGTGCCGACATCCTCAAGGATATGATACCCCGCGTTCGCCATGATCCTAACATCGCTATCGTCCAGACCCCTCAATTCTTCCGCCCTTGCAAGGAACAGACCTGGACTGAGCAGGGAGCCAGCGCCACCCAAGAATTCTTCTACCGCATCGTTCAGGTCAACCGTGACAGGTTCGGCGCCGCGATTTGCGTCGGGTCCAACGCATTGTACCGTCGTTCTGCCTTGGTCGATGTCGGTGGAACCGCTGAGATTGGTCACTCCGAGGACGTCCACACGGGCTTCTATGCCGTCAATCGTGGGTGGACTCTCAAGTACATGCCCTTGGCCCTTGCCTGCGGTGTTTCCCCCGATACCCCGGCTGCCTGCTTTTCGCAGCAGATGCGATGGTGTGCGGGTTCGTCCTACTTGCTCACCAACCCCGATTTCTGGAAATCACGCTTGACCTGGATTCAGAAGTTGTGCTACATGAGCGGAATGTTGTTCTACTCATCAGCCGCTTTCATGATTCTTGTCAGCAATCTTCCCGGACCCCTCCTGGTGTGGCTCAACCCTCACCTCGTCCTTTGGTACAACTGCTTCTTCGCCGTCCCCTCCCTGATCTACGCCACCATTATCTTCCGTCTTTGGTCCCGTGTCAACTACAACTTCAACGTCAACTATGTGTTCACGCTCCAGCAATACTCGTACTTCATGGCCATCAAGGATCGTCTCTTTGGGACAACCGCCTCCTGGGTACCTTCTGGTGACAACAAGGCCCATGTCAAGCCTGGCGAGAAGAAGAAGAAGCCCAACAACAAGTACCGCAACATGCGCATCTTGTGCTTCGTTTGGGTTTGGGGTACTGGTGCGGCCATGTTCGCCGGTATTGGCTATCGCATTTGGCAAGGGTGGCACTGGTACCACTTCCTCCCTCTCATGATCTTCGACGCTTTCCAGCTTTTCCAAAGTCATAAATTCATTTTCTGCGGCAAGTAAATCCATGGGATGTAAACTGTAATTAGACTTACTCGTACGTCCCCTGCTGGTATGCATTTGTTTTTGTTTTTTGATCCTCGTTGGTGTACTGGTACTTTCCTTTATAATATCTTGGTTGTTGGACATGTTAACTATCTGTCTGCCTGCATGAACCTTGTCGGTTATTATCATCTCTAGATCTGAACTGTTTTACCTCACCTCTGATGTACCATTACTCACAGTCCTCGGTTTATGATTTTCTGTCTCCCCATGATCATCCCTATACGTATGTGCCCATCTCTTACGATATACATGATCCTTTCATTCCTTAGTGGTAACAGCCCATCACTAGCACTCACAATCAAGAGCCGCAAAGTCAAGAGCTGTAATGGGGTCGGTCGCAGCAACGGCCTGATTCAGAGCGCTAGCGGATTCTCGTCTATTTGATATTCGATCTCAACCAAGCTTATCAGCAAGTTCGTCTTCATCCAGCTGAGAAAAGAATGATCGCGTATTTTTCGGCTTGACTCTGTCGTCTTTGAGCATCCTGGCGAACCAAGTCGTCAGAAAGACATAGCAAACTGAGTAGATCAACAATTCATACCGTGCATCGACTCGAGCATCTTCGCCCTCGACGCCAATAACAGGTGCAGGAGTTTTCGCTTCAATGACCTGCGTGGAACAGAAATGGTTAACGCGGAAAATCCTCGACAGGATCGCATCCCAACGAACGTAGTGGTTATCGCAGTGTGGACAATATTCGTCGCTTTCCTCGTAGTTGGACATATCTTTCCGGAAGGCTTTCTTGCACTTCTTACAGATAAAGGCCATCTCGTTCGTCTTCTTCAGTCTGTGATCCTGGGTCTCTGCGTGGCATTCTGCGCAATCAAACCACTGCTTGCAGCATGGGGCACGAATTGACACTTGGGCATTCAGGACGTGTTTACTGTCTGACGTGTTGGCCTATCATCAAGATCCAGGAAATCCGGCCAACTTACCACATGCCGACTTGCGACCTGTCTTCAGGTGTGCTTGAGACGGGCTCTCCTCACCGCTGCCGTGACAAGTGGTCAAGAGCAAGTCGAGAGCGAGGGCCTTTCGACTGATGTCGCGACGGTTCGGCACTTCCCGCAGGATCGGCCACATTTCATAGCTCGAGCTGAGATCTACATTCACGACTCACAACAGCTCACAACCCGTGGGTTCTTATCGTGACCCCTGCAAGTGCTGAGGATTGCTCCGTGGCCCTGAATAAAATATCCGGCATTTTCGTATGAAATAAAGCATAGACTGTTGAAGACTAGCGCAATTTTCCACGAGGGTTGACCGCGAACTCGGCTTCTCTTGAAGGAAACCCTACACGGCTTCAGGAGTCTGCTGTTCGTCTGCACCCTGGTGCGGATCCCGAAATCTCCATCTGGGCCATCGTTATTAATATGATAGTAAGTATACAAAATATGCAATGGACAAAGGAATGTGTTTGCCCGAAAGGGTATCAAAACGCCTGGTGCTGGTTCAGAAATACAAGATGTGTACAGGTTCTTGGGCATGGCCTATATAGCCTTGAAAGAAGTGAATGCAATATAAAAATAAAGATAGTAGGTAGCCCAACTGACTCCTCTCACTTCTGCGTAAAAGTTAGTCTGGATCCGTTGCCATGATATCCCACTTTTTGAGTCTGGTAGCCGAAGTCTGAAACGCAAGGTCAGTCAATACTAGCCTGAATAACGAAGCGGCTTGCTTACCGATGGGTGAGGTGAAGTGCGAAACCATATGATTCACGTTGGAGTGATGGAGGTTATGCAGCGACAAGTTTTCCTCCGTCAGCACCCCCATACCAGCCATCTCGACGTCACCGCCACGTCTCCGGTTCGGACGAAGAGGCGTGATAGGTTTGGGCTGACTGGGTTGCTCCATGGACATATCTTCGTACTTCCTCGAATCTGCCAACGATATGGCATAGGACCGAGCCTCCTCGTCTGTACGGTCATCAACAGGTAAGTTGATGTTCTGCTTGACAGGGGAAGACGTCAAGAGGTAGGTTTCACCGGACATAGCGCGTGTCCTCTGGTCGAAGGGTACGTCTTGCACAATTTCTCTGTGAAGGTGAAGCGATGGCGCAGTATTCTGAGAATTGATGCCTTGTTTTCGAGCCCGGCGCCTCTCCCTCTTTGCATCGGCAGTTGCGATTTCACCTTCGATGGAACGAGGGAAAAAGATCTAGAGAATAGTTCAAGCCAGTCGCTTCCTGGGATCTGTGGCGAACTTACTACTAGTGTAATTGCTGAGGAGACAGCACATCCAAATCCGGCGAGGACAACTAGGACGTCTTAGTTTGTGTCAGACATTGCTCGCGAGCTGGTGAAGGAAACGTAAAGAAGTACCTGTTGCCCACATTTTCTCATTGACGTGGTGGTGAGGACGAACGCCATCAACGCCCAGGATCAAGAGTGGAACTGTGAACAGGTAGCGAAAAACAACTCGAATTGTCTATCAGTGAAACATGATCAGAGTTGCTTGGTGCGAGAAAAACGAGGTGCATGACTTACGTTCAATTCGGAAAACTTTGTCAATCGAACAATGGTGCTGGTATCCACACCCTCTCGCCTCTTCACCGATTTGTTAGAAATCATCTAACTCAGCACGGCCTCAAGACTCACTAAGTTGTCCAAAAATCCAGAAAATGTCCACCTAGCGAAACACGGTCAAGAAGCTGGTTTGCAGAGAGCGGAGAGACATACAAGATGGGAGTAAACCAAAGAGTCAGCGACAAACTTCCAATGCTACCGGCCAAAAATGTGTAGGCCTCAGACTGCCAAAGTATCCTCAGAATGAGCACTGACCGAGTAGAATGACCGCAACATACCTTGAGTGGGTCGTCCCTGGTAAGGATCGTCACCAGCGGCATGTATATCACAGCAACAACTGAGCCACCTATCCATGTCCGGAAATAGAGGCTGCGGAACCAGTCTTGCTGCGATGACCCGGAATTGACGAGGAACAGCCAAAAACACAATTCTGCCAATCTTTAAGAACAGGCCTACGAGAAGAGTCGTGATTGACCGCACCTTCTAGATGAGTAACCCTGCCATGCAAGGGTTAAGAGGATTTCCAACACTGGCACAGCAAGTGACTTACATTTCAAGCCCCCATGCTATCGAGAAAACGAGCATCAATGGAAAGATGGCGTCATGCGCTGGTCGATCCCAAAGCTGATGTGGCTTCGGTATGACTGAGATCCATGAGTTTTAAAATTGACGCGTAGACAAAAGGGCGACTGACTTCCGTACTGTGGATGGGCAATGAAGCCTTCACGGTACTTGATGATCGTCATTCCCATCGCATAGGTGAATATCAGTGGCACTGATATTAGATAGGAATACTAACGAAGAGTCATGAGTATATACCCTTCTCCTCTGGAGCGATTGGACGACATACCGTCATAATTCTTTTGAATGCGCCATTATTTGGGCCGTTGTTCCATCTGACAGACAATTAACCATACGAATTTATTGCCCATAGATTGTTTGACTTACCTGATGCATTTGAACCTATCGAAAGACCACAGATGGAAAATCAAGAAGGCCCCTACCTAGGGTAATGATTGGAAAGGGTGTGATCGCGCATTGAAGGAGAACTTACCAGGGCCGTCATAGTCGACCAGACCAAATAGCTGCATGGAGACGTGTGGGTCATGACGGGGAAGAGAACCTGTGGGGCGTCTGAATGAGCAGTCCGCCTTGTATCTGCAGGACGATGGCAGGAGCCAGGGGTGGCAAAAATCGAAACCGGAGGAAAGCATTTCTAAATTCCAAACATCGGGGCTTTATAAGTTGAGGCCTCCACATGATACATGTCTTCCGGTGATAGGGTCTGTTTGATGGAACCACCGGCCTCTCCGCTGCTGTCTGACCTCGTCTGAAAGCCTTGGCCTTTGTAGACTCGCGCGGGTAAGATCTGGTATGATGCTACGTAGTAACCAGCATCTATTCCTGTGCTCGGACGGGCCACAGCCGACTGGACGACTAACGGAGCCTATTATCCGCCGTCTTGTGGGTCGATGCCGTATCACGACGTGTGCTCCCTCGACGTATCCCAGTCTCGTTCTTGAAGGTTTGCGGGGATACATATGATAAAGTTGTGGAGATGAGCTTCGCATGCGGCGAGGAGCGCGTGCTACATGAAGTTGGAAGTCAAGATTGATCAGATCAATCATCAATTCAATTGCAAATTGATGGTGGCCTGAAACTCTCACCATCGACCTCGACTGATGACCACAGCAATGTCGCCTCTGGTCGACGACGACAAAGAAGAGCTTCTCCTCAGCTGCAGATATGGTGACCTCGAGGACGTCCAAGCCTTTGTCGATCGTCATGGCAGTGCACCGCTCGCTGACATCCGGGACGAAAACCAAAACACCATCTTGCATATGGCTGCCGGCAATGGTCATCTAGGTATTAGGTTTTGCACCCTCGGTCTGCGGAGAAATTGAGCATGGAAAGATTTCTTTTAGATGTCCTGGGATACTTGTTACCTCTGGTGCCTATACCATTACTCTCGGCCCAGAACAACTCTGGATCAACGCCCCTTCATTGGGCAGCAGTAAACTCCCGCCTCGATGTCTCCAAGGCTCTTGTCGAATTCCCGAATGGTCCTGGAGTAAACCTCATCGATGTCAAGAACGCAGCTGGACATTCTCCATTAGCAGAAGCCGAGTTGGCTGGATGGGACGAAGGAGCCAAATGGTTCGTTGAAGTGATGAACTTGGACTCAGAAGAGGTCGGAAAGGAGGAAGGGGAACCTGATGCAGTTGTGGATCTCAATGACGGGCCACAAATAGAAGTGGAAATCCAAGACGCTGAAGGACAGATTGCCAAGATGAAAATTGGTGGAAAGGCGTCGATTGCACACCTACCGTCATCGACGACCTCTTGACCTACCGGTTCCATAATATAAAACTGTCGTGGCAGAACCTAGGTCAGTTATCTCCGCCGTTTCACTGCTTTCTGCTTACGACTACCCATATCATTTGTGCCGCAGTTCGCTTTGTAGATCATTCCCTGTACCTAACATTCATGACCTCCTCGCTGCAATTAAAATGGCCACTGATGTGGCCTTCCGATTGGCTTCTTTGAACCTGCAGTCTGTCCGAAGACTTGAGGCACAATGACGCAGAAAGGCCTGACGACATTCAAGCTTTAAGCTGTCGGTTCCTGGTGCATTCCTGCCAGCGCTCCTGATCTTGTCCGTCGTTCTGGGAGGAGATCTCGCGCCGTGGAGAAAATTTGCATCGCTTTGCACTCTTGGATAGCGGACTCCCCAAGATAAGGTTCCCCCGAGGTCTTGAGAACCTGAAGCGGTACGAATTTGTCTTCGACTATTTCCGTTTATGACCACTCGAAGATCTCTTGAAGCGAAGTAGGATCGGCCACGCATACAGGTATGAGTGAAATCGTAACCGAGTTCCTTGACAGAAATCATTGACTGGAGTCTCAGGCACGTCCTTTCAGATCGTCGTGTACCATTATGGCGCTGGATCTGCACCTAGACTCCCTTGTTCGATTTTTTTTTTTTTCACGAAGATTGTCTCGATACGCCAACCACGCAGGCAAGGTCATGGAAGAGTGAAAGCTCTCATTACGTTCATCCAGGTTGAAGCCAGTCGAAACTGCCATGTCTGCGAAGACCCGATGACTTCATGTTCACTGTTCGAGAACCCTGGAGCGTCTACAACCCTACGTTCTTTCTGAAGATCACAAGTGGCGAATTGCCTCAGATAGCACCGTGGAGGCTTACGTCTGGCCTTGTGAAGTGTCTTCTTGCGACTGAAGCACGGTATTGGATTTACAAGACATGATCGCGTTATTTCCTCCATCAATCCAATCTCCGTGCCCTGTTTTCAACGATTTCATTTATTCAAGTATAGAGACTTGGTTCTGTATTCTACTTAAATTGTTTAGTACTGGCAGCGAAGCTGTATAGCCTTGCCCCAGCGACAAGGATCCGAAGCGGCGTAAAGAAACGGGTTAATTTCAGCCAATTCGAGAAGACCCCATAAGTTTCCTTCGAAGATTAGGCGCCTGGACAAGGAACACTGACGGTGGCAGGAATAATACGGTCCGAACTCGTCAATTCTTGACGTTGGTGCACCCCAAGGAAAGCCTATCGAGGCAAACTTGGCCAATTTACGGCAAACCCTTGACCTCCTCCTTCTGCTCTAATACAGTCCATCTTCCGAATTTCAAGTACCCTACGTTGACTTGTCACATTCGTGACCAGACCGTATATAGAAAGAAATAGAAAAGTTATACTTTGAATGGGGTGGAAACTGGAAACTCAATCGTAGACAGATCCGATCGGTTATTGAGGTATCCCTGTGCCTTGGCCACAGACGGCCATGTCCGAAAGACCCTTTTCTTGAGCCTATAAAGAGTGGGGCCTAATGTCAAGACACCAGCAATTTTCCCTTGCTTACTCTCCTGCCGTACTCTGATTTTCCAATGGCTGTCGAACCGCTTTCCAACGATCTTTATCTGGAGCTCGTAGGGTCTTGCAGAGGCCCCGTGTATCTCTGCGATAACGCCAAGTTTGTCTCTCTCTCTCAGGCACACAACCATCCAATTTGTTGATATCCGTTGTAGCTTCAAAGACTATGCCACCATTTTCAACGGCAATGTGCAGACCAAGGCGAAAGCTGTCGTCTGTCCCCTTGATGCCCAAGACGTCAGCAAGTACGTTCAGCCACCTTGCTCTCGTGCGATCTCTCACACTTACCGCCCCACAAGCATCGTCATTTTCTGCGCCAACCATGAATTGTCGCCTTCCGTGAAAGCTGGAGGATATGGTACTGCTGGATGGGCCATTGGAGGGGACATTATCGTCGACCTGAGCAAAATGGTCGAGGTTGATATTGAACCTCCTCTGTCAGATGGCTCGTACACTAGTCTACACGACGTTGCCTCTGCCAACAGTAAGGGCAAGGCAGCTGTTGATCCTTCCCGTGCTAGTACGGGTAAGCGCCGCCGCGAAGATGATGCAACCCTCAGACAATATGATAAAGCGTCTCAGGCTGTCGCCTCCCTCCTCAGCGGACCCACTCTCGCTGAATTGGAGCGAACGAATTCTTCGTCCAGCGACGGACCTCCCCCTGCTACTAGACGAAGGCTAGACGTTGTCTCCTCAGTTGATGTAGCCACTTCTATGGACGTCACTGTTGACTCGTCCATAAACGTGGCATCGAGGACTGTCTCTTCGGAGTCTGAGCAATCTCAGTCTTCTGAGAATTCTGACAATACCTCGAGGTCCAGAAGCAACCTTTCGGAGGTTTCTACCATTGCAACCACTCCATCTCCTCTCGCCTTCCCAAATGTTCGTTTGCCACTCAACCTACCTGGGCCCGCGAAATCCAGGCTCAGTCCGCTCTCCAGCGAGACGCCTTTCGGCTTTCTGGACAACCCTACCAACTTCTCCCCGCCGCCACCGCCATCTGTTGTTCAAGCGGCATACAATCCTCATGCGATGATGCATTCGTGGGGCTCAGGTTCTGCTACCATTTTTGGGGATGGACAATCCAACACCGATTCCGGTGGCCCGTCACAGGCCGAAGCTATATACCCACATGCATATGTTACCTTTGGTGCTGGCATGCGACAGAAGGAGATTGACACCTTCACCGCGAAACATAAGCTCGAAGCTCGATATATCACGGGTCAAGGCGATGGCATTCCATATCATGTTCCATTGTAGGTCCCCCTCCCTACATTTCAATCAGCTCGCTGATGATTCGGCCTAGTTCTGCACATCCTGTGGGCTCGTCAATTATGCTTCTAGGTGGCTTCGGCTTCTTGAGTAGACTGCACGGCCTGAGCATTGATAATCTCGTCGAAGTCGAGATGGTTCTTGCCGATGGCCGCATCGTGATAGTCAACGAACACGAGCACCCAGGTGAGCGAGCGCCGCCAAATACTTCCTTGACTCTGGATTTTGACGTTATGTGCTATTGCAGATCTATGGTGGGCGCTCAGAGGCGGTGGTACAACCCTCGGAATTGCCACACGGTACAAGGCCAAAGCATTCCCAGTGCCTGTCGTCTTCGCTGGAAACCTAATCTAGTGAGTGAACCGAATCTACTTGCCTTTATTTCTCTCCATTCTTATGGTTTGATTTCTACAGCCGCTTTAATAAAGCGACCGCCCCTTCTCTGATCAAGCATTTTAGAGATTGCGTTAAGGGTGCTCCACGGGAGCTCTACGCTAACGTACTACTGACTGCTGGACCCCAAGGACAAGACTCTTTGGTGGTCGTCCAGATGTGCTACGTCGGACCTCGGGAAAAGGGTCAAGAATATCTCTCAGCAATTAGTTCGTGGACTGGAGAAAAATGCCTTTTGAACGAGGTCGATGAGAAGAGCTTTCTTCATCAGCAAGATAGCGTGGCACAAGTCTTGAGAGGCAAAGGTTTGTATGGCCACCACGGATAATCTCTCTGACTGACTGGCATCCCTCCCGAAATAGCTGGAAGACAATGGTTCATCCGCTCCGCGTTAATTTCGTCTCTACCTGATGACATCGTCAACGAGACTGTCCTTCGATTCGCAGACACGCCTGTCGGTTGTAGTGAGTGTTATACACATACCTCGTCAACACGCCCAGTCATTCATTGTGCCACTTCACCTAGCTTGGCTCTTCGAGTTGGCCGGCGGCGCAGTAGCCGACTACACCGATACCTGCCTCCCCAAATCACAGCGTGAAGCGGCCTTCACAATCGCCGCTCTCCACCAATGGGAGATGGACATTGATGATGACAGATGCGTCGACTCGGCAGAGGAGGTGAGCCACTAGACTTATTTGGCAAGCAATGGTGCTCAAATCAAACCCCGCGGCACGCCAGTGGATTGCAGGGACGCTGAAACCCGTTCACGTCGGCGGGCCTTATCCAAGTGTACGTTACTCTGTTATTAGTGTGATACATTCTTGGCTGATGATTACTGTTCGCAGTTCCTTGGCCGGCATGAACCACCTGAACGCGTCCAAGCTTCATTCGGTGCCAGCTGGAAACGCCTCGCCGAGATCAAGCAAATGTACGATCCCAAGAACGTTCTCAAGAATACCTTCTGGCCTTTGAATTCCGAAGGGGAAAAGGTCGATCCCCGCACACATGAGCCACCAACTCCAGAATTCATCGGCGAGAAATTCCACGAAAATCCAGACAAATTTGAGTACTGAACCTACCCGGGAAATATCTATGCATTGTTACGAAGTGTTTTTGACTGCTTTCCTAGATTCCATAATAAATGTGTACATACAAATCCGATGTGGTTAGATTGGACTGCTGCGTACTGTACCGAGTCCATGAAATGAGTAACTATCTACTGCAGAGCTGATACAAAAGAATTCCTAGATAAAACTGGTACAGAAAGGTGCGATAGATGGCTTGGTAGCAATGGGGGAAAAGAGAAAGAGAGAGGGAGAGAGATAGCGATACAAGGCCCAAATTCAAAACCATAGAGGAACATGAATTATAATCAAGAAATAAATCGGGAAAGGCGGATAGCATAGAGGAGTGAAGCAAGAGTGCGGAGGGTGTCGGTGTACGTGGTTGCCTCATCGCTTCAGATTCACCGGCTCGAGGAAGCTCGCAAGTGCCCAACCCACATTTCCCAGGTGATCTCTACAAAGAAGCAGACAATCTTCTCCATCATCAACATAGAGCGGCAACTTGGGATGGATGCTCGGATGCCCTGCTTCCTGTAACACCTCGTACAAGTCCCCATTTACGAGCGTGAAGAACGGGAAGCTGAAATACGACACAGCAGCCGGGGGTGTGCACGGGTGAATCACCTGGCACACGTATTTTGCAGGCTTGGTCACCCAGCTATCCCGATTGGAATGCGACATATACCGCGAGTCAGGCTCTGGTAGGCTGGGAACTGGCGATGATTCATGTTCGCGCTCACGTTCACGTCCACCACGATCCTTGTCTCCTTTGAATATTGAAGTAATCGAACCGGACCTGTTGCGGCTATGCGAGGGTCTATGCGACTTGGACGATGAGTCTGCCGACTTCTGGTGTTTGGCCGGGCCACTTCTTGATACGTCGACATTGCTGCGACCATTGCGTTCAGAGGTGTACGAGTCTCTCGAAGCCATCGACGTGCCGTATGGGTGATTGGCATAAGCTGCAGAGTACGGTGGTTCATCGACGTCATACCTCCCGCCTCCTTGTGGCGGTGAGGTGGCCCTGCGCGCTGATGATGATCCTACGGACTCGGAGGACAAGGGCATGCTCTTCCTTCGAGGAAGGTTTGGTATACTGGACCCTCCGGGCATGCTCCTGGAGTGAGATGGGTGGGAAGGCGATAGTTGATGGTCGTGATGATGTGGAGTAGTGGGGACATCCGGATAGATATAGTCAGCCAAGTCGTCGCGGTCGCCTCTTCTTGCCGGAGACTTGCCCTTCTGCGATCGAAAGCGTCCATGCAAGCTTTCATTCGAATTCCGACGGCTTGGTCGTCGCAGGGCATGATGTTCGTCAGGGGCAGAATCTCGATTCCGGTGACGGGAAGATGGAGCAAGGGGCTGTGGTGAAGAGACATAATGGTGGTTATACGTCACAGATTGGGAAGGCTCCAGTGAAGAAAGCATATCTGTCACCGTGTTGGACGAGTGCTTTCTGATATTCGGAGGAAGAGGGTCCATGTTGGCTAGGACGGGGTGAGCTAATGTTCCTGAAGACCTTGTGCGTTCCGGCTCCTGGTAGATCTTCTTAGCTTGGTTTATGTTCAAGGAAGCAAGTACTTCGTCCACGTCCATCCATCTGCTTCGCCATACAATGACGGTCTCTTCGTGTCCCGCATTGAGCTCTCCATCCACCCGCAACATCTCCCATAGCTCACCCCATCTATCCTTCACATCCTTCCAAAACCGCGTTTGAATATCGGCCAATCGCCTGACCGAAATGGACAAACCTTGGTGAAGTAGAGCGAGGTAGGTCGGAAGTTCTGCGGCGAGTTGAGCTCGGAGAGCGAGATAGTTTGTGGACGCTGCAAGTAGGGTCGGTGGAGGTCTATTCTTTGCCGACACATTCATGTTGAGCAGATGGTAATGAAGAGGTTCCTGTTCGGTCATTGACGCCAGGAGTTTGTAGGGCTGATTCATCGTCTTGAGCAGATGGGCAATTTCCCGGAGGAGGCGCTCGTTAATGACAGCTTCCAAATCGACGCATAGTGGCATGAGCTGCTGCTCTACGACGGTCAAAAAGGCTTCAAAGGCTTCACTCCCTTGATCAGGAGACAAACCAATAACCTTTCCGAATCCGATAGACCATGTTCGCAGACCACCAATGACCTTGCTCATCGAACGTGCCCAGTCAACAATGTTCTTGGCGAATTGTTGAGCGAACAGTTCGATACGCTTCAGCTCTTGGCTCATCCGTTCCACCTGGGCCGCCTCGCTATTCTCGTCGACTGGCTGGGGCTTGATTATCCGTAGATTCTTCATCTTTCCTAGATTAACGGAGGCGGCCACAGTAACGTTGACCGGCTTCTTCTTCGACGTGAGGACGTCCTTGATGACTTCCGCGCGCCGTCGAACCTCGTTGACGTTGCGCGCCACTTCTTCCATCATCGTCCGTGCCTGCCGAAGGTTCTCCTTGTCAGGATGGCTGTCCGGCGTTTCATCGATTATAGCGGAGAGGAGAAGGGGATATTTTAGCAGACGCTGCACGGGCTTGATCAGTAGAGAAGCAAGGTCCCAGGCGTGTGATACCGAGGAGGCAATGTTCCGCGTGTACGAAAGGTATGTCTGGAGTGCCGGTGTCTGTGGGAGGTTTTGGAGATGCTGCAGCGCACCAGGATGCCTGGTAATGTATAGTAGATATGGCTTCTCGAGCTCAGGTATCTGCGCAGCGGCGAAAAAAAACAGGATCCGTTAACTCTAGAACGCGAGAGAATATATCGCACGACAGCCTAGATTCATTACTCACGATGTGAAGAAAGAGTTCTCCAACACAGTCCTCTCCAACCCCACCGTCTACGAGTGACCCTAATGCAAGCTCCAAGTGGTCACAGAATCCGTCCGAAAAGACTGCGAGTTCGGCTATATTGGTAAATATAGTTTTCGCGTCTTCTTGGGACATCGGTGGCCCTAACGATGCCGTAGATGAGTCTGATGCTGTCGATAACGTCCGCGACGAGGAGGCCGAAGAGTCAGGCGGCGAGGCAGGCATATTCTGCAGCGGTACTGTCTGGCCTGTTGATTCCATCGGGGTCAGAAATGCCATCTTGGGTAGAATTCTAGCTCGAGAAACTCACCCAGCGCCAAAGGAATATGGACCTCCCGAATGAGAGCGAGATCTGAGGCATAGGCTCTTTCAGATGAAAGAAGTTCGTGGAGGGCATGTTGTCTCTTTGTCATGGTCGGTTGTGGCGGACCCTGCGCGGAGAAGGAAGACGAGCTGGAGGATTCGCTTTTGGCCTGGTTGCTCGAATGCAAGCTGGTAGGCGGCGAGTCTGGGCGGGCGGTCAAGGACTTGGAAAGGACGTTTCCGGAGTCCACAGCGTTGACCGCCTCAAGGAGCTCGTCAATGGTCGGAAAGGAGTCCCTGTCCGTCATTTGAAAGCCCCCTCCCGGCGAATTGGGATCCACAATGATGATGGAGTCGTCGTCGATCGCCGACGACGGTGGTGTGTCGAGAGAATCCTGGGTGGCCGTGCTGGCGCGGGTATTCAGGGAGGATTTGGTAGAGAGAGACCTAGCCGGTGGCCTGAGCGGGGAACGAAGAGGTTTGGCTGGTGGAGAACCGGAAGAAGTGTGGTTAGCCGTACGCGAGGACGAAAGAGCCGTTTGAGTATTTGGGCTGGGCTCGCCCACGAGGTCGGAATGAGGCGTGTCATTTTGAGGCTCTGTTAAAGTGGCCTCAGGCCCGGGACTTGTGCTTGCGGACGCCATGGGTGTATGAACGAGTGACGATGGGGGGTGAGGCCGTGGCTATATCACCTGTATCACGTCGTCCAGATCTGGTGCTCAAGACCACCGTCGTTGGTTTCCAAACGACCTTGGGGCGGTAACGACGGGTGAGAAGGAGAACAAGGCCTCGTGAAGGCTGTCCACTTCACCCAGAGATTTTCCTGCCAGGAGCACGTCGAATTAACGTTTGATGAGGGGTGTGGGGTGGGGTTTCTCCGTGGTGGGGGGGAGGATGGTGAGTGGGAGGAGATGCTAAAGTATCGGCTGGAGAAGAGGTATCATGTGCCTCCTCTGCCAGTTTCTCCATCCGGCCGCTCTCCCCTGTCCTTGCCCCACCGTTCTTTCTCCAGCGATTTCCCGGCATTCATGACGTCCACTTCATTAAGAAGCTATGTTCCCGTAGAGCTTGCAGATGAGTACCGTACATTCCATTAATCACAAAGCTATATAAAACAACAACTAGGCCAGTTCCTCCATTACTTGGGCGTACGTTTCGTCCGCGTTGATTCTGCGTTCATACAGACGTCTAAACTCGTGCAAGGCTGCACTCGTCGCTCCCAGCCCAAGCAGCACGGATAGATCTCGGAGTGGGAGCGCAGCAGTGTGGAAGATGGCCTGCATAAACGGCACATATACCAACCCTAGCTGCACTAGGAACGACACAGACACCGTTCCGACCAGCATTTTGTTTTGGAAGAGCGCACATCCCAACCCACGATTCTGTACGGCAGAAACCAGGTCGAGGAATACAAAGCATGTGAACGTCTGATAAAGCAATCAGTCCATGTCAGTAATGGACGTGTGAAAGAAACCTTGCAGTGGAGACACGCATATGCTTTCGTGCGCCTCCCCGCATGTAGATGACACTCACCATCGTTTGCTCCCGTCTCGACATATGCGAATCGTCGGATAGCGAATAAACATATACAAGCAGCGTTCCAATGACGATGATGGATGCAGAGAAAAGAACCCTCATAAGCAATCGCTTCGTGATGATAGACGCGTTCTTCTTGCGAGGAGGTCGACGCATTACTTCAGGATCAACAGGATCCACGCCCAGACTCTGACTCGGTGGCCCTGGTAAATGAAAATGATCAGTATACAATCAGTTGCTTGAGTGCGAAACCGTGAAAGGTTCGCTCGAGACCATGTAGCTCATCACAGGAGGAACTTCTGCACTCACCATCCATCAGAATGTTAATGAAAAGGATTTGCATGGCATTCAGCGGATTGCTCAACCCAAGCATAGTGCTGAGCGTGATGAGCGTCAAGGCAGCCGCGGCGGTGCTCAGTTGGAAGGCCAAGAAGTTTTGGATGTTGTGGAATATGGATTTCCCTAATGCAAGCAAAGATTAGCATCCGCGGGACAAAGACCAAGACCAAGGAGTGAAGAGCCACTGTAATTTCTGCAGCCTTCCCAACTGAGATCGAAATGAACTGCACCTTCTTCGACAGCAGGAAGGATCGTGCTGAAATTGTCATCCACGAGGATAGCATCAGCGGCTTCTTTGGCTACGTCCGTTCCACTCTTGCCCATTGAGATTCCAATATCCGCCATCTTGAGCGCCGGGGCATCGTTGACTGCAAAACAGAGTTCGTCAATACCGATACCGGAGTGAACATATCCAAAAAGCACGCACCTCCATCACCAGTCATAGCCACGACAGCGCCCCTCGACTGGAAGGCCTCAACAATGGCCATCTTATGTTTCGGCGTCGTCCTTGCAAAAACACTCACACTCCCCACCCTCTCCTTCAACTGCACCTTGGTCAACTGGTCAATTGCCTTCCCCGTCAAACAATGCGCACTAGACACCCCAGCGCCGCCATGCGTCCGCCCAACCCTCAACCCAAGCTTCTGTGCGATAGACAATGCCGTTGGCTCAGCATCGCCCGTGATCATAATCACCTGCACCCCACCAGCCTGAAGCAACCCTATAGAATCGGCAACACCTTTCCTAGGAGGGTCCAGCATAGCCTGGAACCCAACGAAAACGAGATTGTTCCTATCCGCCAAGCCCGATGTAGGTTTAGGCGAATTCGTTCTCGACCCACCCCTCGAAGGTGATGCTGGAACCTCAGCAGACCCATACCCAAAAGCCATAGCAAGAACCCGCAACCCACGAGAGGCCGCTTCGTTAGCGCGGGTGTTGATAACATTCCGCGTACCCGCATCCAACGCAGGCGTCGACTCTTCGTTCACGTAGTAGAACTTGCACCTCTCGAGTATAGCTTCGATGGATCCTTTGATGTAGTACATTTCCCGAGGAGAACCGTTTACGGTGAGGTGAGGGTAGGCGTTGTCTTCGTGGTAACCTGTCACTGCCATATACTTGTGTTCCGAGCTGAATGGCTTCTCTCCAGTCCTCCTAAACGACTATTTGTGATAAGCCAACCAAGAATCAGTACTAGAGCGCGATAGTAGATCGTAAAGCTCACAGTTCGGCGATCAGATAGGGTGAAGAGATCCAGCACGTTGAGCAAAGCTACATCGGTGGACTGGCCAACGAAAACACCATCCTCATTCTTCTCAGCGGAGGCATTGTTGCACAAAGCACCGATATCCAAAGCACGTTTGATAGCAGGCGAGACCGATGCGGTGTACGGCACTGTCGACGAAGGGTCCAAAAAGATAGTTTCATCAACTGCATACGCCTCTGTCACCGTCATTTCGTTCTTCGTCAAAGTGCCCGTTTTATCGGAACAGATGACAGAGACGGAGCCCAATGATTCGACGGAATGAAGCTTCTTGACGATTGCCTTTCGCTTCGCCATTCTCAAGACACCCAGAGCAAGGGTGACGGTTGTGACGATGGGTAAACCTTCGGGAATGGCGGCGACAGCCAAAGACACTAACATCGCGGTCCCTTCTTCAGGAACTCATAACCCAGGAGTGGTAGGTGAAAGTACACACCTCCTATCGTAAACATTTCGAGCCACGACCTCTTCTGCAGGACACCGATAAGGCAGATTACTCCAATGACACCAAATGATAGGATGGACAACTTTTTGGCCAGTTCGTCCATGTTTTTCTGCAAGGGTGTTCTCTTCTCCTCAACCTGCAGAAAAGTTGACATTCCGCATCCGAAGGAATCATAGAGTTTAGACTTACATCTTGCATCATGGAAAAGATAATCCCAAACTCAGTTTCCGTGCCAGTAGCAATCACAATACCGGTTCCTCGTCCTAAAACCCAGCCAAACAAAAAGGCGAGTAAGAACTCGACCAGACACAAGAATTGAGCTTGCTGTACTGACCGTTACGAACAAGAGTGCCCATATAAGCCATGCAAGTCCTATCTGCGAGCGCGACCGGCTCTCCCGTCGCATGCCCTCCTTCAAACCTACAAGTTTCCGCCGTCTTTTTCCGTGCCTCGGTTTCACCTGTCAAGCTGCTCTCGTCGATCTCCAAATCAATCGACTCGATTATCCGGATGTCCGCAGGTACACGGTCACCGGTAGAGAACTTGACCAAGTCGCCTGGGACGAGTTCGTTGGCGAGGACGTGGATGGTTTGGCCATCTCTGTGTACCCGTAGAAACGAATCAGATTGTGATACCGATTTCTGTAGATGACGCACATACCGAATGACATGGCAGTGATGGGGCACCAGCTTGTTAAGAGCTTCCAAACTCTTTTCCGACCTGTGTTCTTGTACGAATCCAACTGTGACGCATCGTCAGTAGAGAGCTGAACAAGAGGAGATCGACATACCCGTTAATACAATTAATACAGCGACAGTAATACTGACAGCATCGTCTATGTTTCCCATGATGGCGCTCACAGTCGCACTTCCACATAGTAAGAGAATAAGCGGGTTTTCGTAGATAGTTTTCGCAAACTTGAGGAGGAGTGGTTCAGGCGTCGAAACCGAAAACTCATTGTAGCCGTGTTCTTCTCGAAGGGTATCAATCTCTGAGTTAAGCAAACCATTTGTTGCAGATGTCCTGAAGTGGGCAATAGTATCCTAGATTGCAACGCATAAGGAGAAGGGTCACAGGACGAGCAGTAATGACACGCACCTGTGGAGAGACGTGGGCAAAATGAGCCGAAGGTGTATCCCGTCGGTCTTCTTTAGGAGGGCCAGCAGAGTCTTCTTGGCCATCCACGGCCTGATATTCGTGTGTAGTCCGCCCAGTCACAAAATTGATGGTCCGAGTCCACAAGCTGGTCGCTTCGGCATTGACTGCTGCGGCAAATACAGCGGGAGATGCCAGCGCAGCTGCAGCGTCTGTCTGATGCCTCCTCAACTGTGTCGAATACGCAAAATGTTGCTCTGCGTTTGGTGTTGGCCTCAGCCGATTGGTGCCATCCGCAGATAAGAGGGGAAAATAAGCCGATGCTGGGGGCGAGGGACTGCGTGGTATCCCATGGAACTGGGAATTGTGGCCGTTGGCGGAATGCTGGGGGTTGCGGTAGAAATGAGCTGAACTGGATGATGCCATGGGTGTCCCAGGGGTAGTGTTTGCTGGTATGCGCTTTTTCCGTTCGTAACCCATGCCAGATGAGCCGTTCATTTTGTCGGGTCGGTAGCGTTGGGACTAGTACGCGAAATGGTGGCGCGCGCGTCGAGGATCCCGATTAATGACTGTGAGACCTGCCCTGGGTAGCGACGGTGGCCACGAGGATGCACCTGCACCGATGGGTGAGGACCAGAGTCAAGGTATAGAGGACTCGCAAGGTCGAGCACTGGAGAATATGTTGGTATGATGAGCGCTCTGGGGAACGGAGACACGTTTTGTGTTTGGTTGTGCCGTATCCCGCCAAACAACGGTCTCCTTCCCCTTGATACACGAGAAACATATCACCCAATTGATTCCATCATACAGTCTCCTGTACAGCCTCGACAACTTTGCGATGGAGCTTCCGTCTGGATACAATATCGCGTCACCTTGCACAATGCACAAGTACAGGGCACCGCGATGGTCCGCCCCCACCTGAGCATGGCGGCCCGACGCTCAGGTGTTTACTAAGGGAGGACGGTCCGCCGGATAAATACCAGGTATAAAGGTTGTATCGACTGCACGCGAATATCAGAAGAGCTTGCTTCCTTTCCTCTATCTTAAACCCTCAATTCTCTATCTACAATGTCCTTTGGAAAGATCATCACCCTGTCCAACGGCAACCCGTTGCCCCAGATCGGTCTCGGGACCTGGCTCTCCAAACCCCATGAAGTCGAGAACGCGGTACGGTCACCTCCTATCCTCTCAGTGAGCCAAGGTCCGACGCAAACTATTAGGTTGAGATCGCCGTTCGCCATGGGTACAGGCATCTTGACCTTGCCAGAGTGTACCAAAATCAAGACGAGGTCGGACGCGCCTTGAAGAAGGTTATCCCTTCTGTCGTCAAGCGCGAGGAGCTGTTCATCACTTCTAAACTCTGGAACAACTCGCATCAACCCGCCGAAGTCGAGAAGGCTTTGGACGAGACCTTGGAGCAACTCGGGCTCGAGTATCTCGACCTCTACCGTGAGTGGCAACTGTGATCTCTTCGAATGCAAGGCTCAATTCGAAGCTAGTCATTCACTGGGCTGTTGCTTTCCCCCCTGGAAAGGGTCTCTTCCCCCCTCATCCCACGAAGGAGGGAGAGGTAGAGCTCGACACCGAGACCAGTCTGGTTGACACTTGGAAGGCCATGATCAACCTTCCAAAATCCAAGGTAAGAATCGCCCACTTGATGCGTTCAGCAGGGTTGACGGCAGAGTCCAGGTCCGGGCCGTTGGTGTTTCCAACTTTACCATTGAGCAAATCGAGGCACTTATCGAAGCTACGGGAGTTGTTCCGGTAAGATTCAGCCCGAGCACCTCCAGTGGGCCATCCGCTAACAGGTCCAAAACCAGACTGTCAACCAAATCGAGGCACACCCCCTGCTTCCCCAAGATGACCTCGTCGCGTATGCAAAGGAAAAGGGTATCCACATCACCGCGTACAGTCCTCTGGGTAACAACCGTAGGTGCTCCTATGCCGCCAAAGATAGAAACAGGAAGATCTGACAAAGAAACCAGTGGTTGGCAAGCCCAAATTGACGGAGCACCCAGTTGTGGAAGAGGTCGCGCAGAAGCTTGGGGCAACTACCGCTCAGGTGCTCGTGGCCTGGGGCGCATACCGCGGCTACTCCGTCATCCCCAAGAGTGTCCAAGAGTCTCGGATCCATTCCAACTTTAAGCAGGTCGAGCTGTCCCAGGAGGACTATGACAAGATTACCACGATTGGCAAGGAGAACCGCACTCGGTGTGTAGCTCGCGATACCCAGAGGGAGAAGTAGAAACTGATTCCTGAGCATAGGTTCAACATTCCTGTCACATACAAGCCCAAGTGGGATATCAACCTGTTCGAAGAGGAAGAGGAGAAGGTGGCTGGACACAAGCCCAAGGTACAGAGCTCGGGCCGGTTGTAGATTCCGGGAGTGATCCCGTGACGAAATGTAGTATGTAGGCCAAATAAAGACAAATGGTCCGTGCGCCTGAGGCTGGTATAAGATGGCGCTCTGGACGTCGTGGCAAATCATACTTACCTTGATGGCATAGTTCCCTTCACGAACCTGGAGTTATGGGTTGTGGAGGCTCCCCATAGCACGGCGACCATGTCCTCAGGGAGAATCCGCAACTTGTATGGCCCTAGGGTCATGCACCGTCTTAATATTTTCCTGTCCCGCTTCGGCCACTCTGGCTGGGCGGGCTCTATTTTTTGTCGGTCCGCTGTTCTAACCCTAACCCTAGGGTGCCACTGAGTATCGACACCGCGCCACAAATTCAAGTTCGATATCTCAGCTCCTTGATTTTGCTATGCAAACCAGCACGGTTAATAAGGCATATTTTACACTAAGATTACAAGAAATCTCTAGATATACAACAAAGTACTTTGAATGAAGATCGAAGATTTAAAGAGATGATGACTATGACTTGCGAGGACCATTGTATCTCGACACAAGCAGCGGACACTGGCTGCCTTCATGGAAATGTTTAGAGATATATGGTCGAGTCAAGACACTGTACCGACGACAACAAGTCAGTCAAACAGCCTGCCAAAGACGAGAGGAACGAAAAACGTACACGTTGCTAGGCACGATTTTTCGTTCGGTAAGCTTAAACTCGAAAGTAGTGACAAGAGTATAAATGAAACTCTTGATTTCAATGAGCGAAAACCTTTGCCCAATGCAGCTCTACAACGAGATGAATGAGGACCACAACTTTCATTTGAAGAAAGCGGAGAGTCGACGTACCCGAGGCCCAAAAGAGAAAGACAAGGTATTCCCGTACATCCCAGGAAGTTGTGCAGCCTCGTCTGGGAGATGATCCCACCTATCAGGACTATACACGCATCAGCTTCGTACAGGTACCAAAAACAGAGACCACATACTTGAACTGCCAAGCATCTTCTCCCCAAAACGCTTTATCGAGACTGAACCCCTCCACCGCCACATGTATAATATCTCCCTTCTTCACAGACAGCGTTTGCTTGGTGTCAACCTTTCCATTCTTCAAAACGATTGGGAAACTAGTCGGTATCTCGTCGTTCTTGGTTGAGACCCTAATCGAGGAATGGACTGGAGGCACCAAACGAAGGCTCTCCTTGATGACGTGCTCTAACAACGGAAGATTCTCAACGGTCGCATACAAAGAATGGACTTCGTCTTCTGTCAAGACGGACATATCCTCCAATGCATCGGGCAGAGCGGATAGTAGTTCTTCTCGTAATCGAACTTGAACGTCGGGGTATGCTGCGAGGTGATACAGAATCCAGGTGACAGCGAGAGAGGAGGTATCGGATCCGGCGAACATGAAGGTATTGATGTTGTTGAGGATATCATCGTCAGAGATGCGTTCGCTGGGCGAGATGTCGACCGAGACATTTGATTTCACTGTCCAAAGTGGGCGCCCTGTCAGAACGCCTCTATGCAAAAGTAGAGATATACAAAAGTAGAGATATACACACGCAATAAAGTCAACAAATCTCGACCGTTGTATGGCTTTCCAGATCTTGCTCCTTCCTCGATTTTGGCTTTCTTATCTTGGATCAAGTTTCCAGCGACACGGTGGATGACTTCTTGGCATCTTTCAACCGTCCTCGAGATGTGAGAAGGCTACGGAACCACTTCAGTCTTGAATGTTTGCAATTTGCGCACCAACTTACAAAAAGTTTGTAGACCCACGGGGCGTAGATCGAGACAAAGGTCGAGAGCCCATCGCCCTGTGAAATCGCAATCTCGAACATCTCCTTGTAAGCATTAAACAATTCGTTCGACTCGTTCTGGATAGCGTGGAATTCATAATCAAAGCCTAGAACGAGGGTCAATCAAAATTGCAAAAACAATAGAATTAGAGAATACCGACCAGCGACACCAATAACGTCAAACGTCGCGCGACTGACCCAATGGCACACATCCAGCGTGATTTCCTTCTCCTGGGGCTGGAGGGCAACAAGCTCCAACCACTTGTCTCTGAGCTCCATACCTTTCTTGAAGACGAGAGGCCTGAGATTGTGCAAGCTGGAGGTGCTGAACGCGGGAGCGGCGACCTTTCGTTGTCGTTTATGAACGACTCCTTCAGCCGCGAGCATTCCACACCCAATGAGGCTGGATATGAGTTGTCGGGACTGCCATGGCTTCTCGTAGACAGAGGAGTTGACAAGGATATGTTTGACCGAGACAGGGTCCAATGTCAGAATACGTTCTTCCCACTGGTAAAGAGCAATGGTCAGTACGTCGAGCCAGGACTGGGGTTGAAGCAAAACGAACAGGGTGCATGCCTCTAATGCGGATCGTCCTCCCGAAGGCATGTACGTACGCCGCATGCACATGTTTCGAGATCCTAGCACTGTGTACAAACGCGTGTTAGGAACCTTGCTTGCTCGTGTACAGGCAGCAGACCACAAACTTGAGTAGCTCCGAGAGGTTGTTCTTGAAGAAACCAGGATTTGGCCCTGCCAACCTCAAGATGGGATTGAACCTGGGGCGTAGGAGAATCTCCCACAGGGTGTAAGACAGGGCACCTGCCAAACCCACTATGCCTGTCAAAATGAGCGTATCCATGAGATGGTGGTGGTACTGGAGAAAGACGGGAGCATGGTCCAGTGCACACAGACCATCCTATCCTATTCGACTTTATTGTCTTGTTATACAATAACTATAAATACATTTGATTTGACGTCCGTTCAGTGCTCTCACACTTTTGATTGCCGTTTGAGCACTATGCTGGTGTTGATCTCCTCCTCGAGTCTTTGCCAGAAGATCGCTGGTTCCAGGTGCAATGGCGGCAAGGGAAACTGGCCTAGGTCGACGGACATGTTGCTCGCACTGGAATCCATTGTGAACAGGCTCAGTGTACTCGGCTGGGTCACGATCAGTGCTGGAACTGGGAGCACTTTCCTGACCTCCGCCTCCTCGAGGTCGACCGTATTGCTGGATTCTCCAGCTGCGGGCCAACTCATCAGGACGCCTTTGATCAATTCCATACTCTGCGCATGCCCGCGCTTGACCTCAAAGACGGTCTCGCTCTCGCCGTCGTCTGCACTTTCGTATTGCTCCTCGTCGTCCTCGTCGTCGCTTGCCTGCTCTGACGCTGATGTAATGGACGAGATGGAGCTGGCGGAGGAAAAGATATGGTCTGGAGGGCCTGTTTCTGTGTCCTCCGTCGATTCTGACGCGTCGGAATCCTGCCTTGGTCGAGACCAGCTCTCCCTCCTTGACGGTCGGCTCATCTCCCGATCATCCTTCTGAACCTCTGCTGCGACGGTAAGGTCGACTTCGAACAGATCCTCCTCCGGTTCTGAAAGCACAATCTGTGGCGCCGCTCCCAACCGATGCGGATAAGGCTGAGTGGTTTCTGCGCCGCCTACGAGGCTATGAGAACTTGCATAACCGAACTCTGGCTTGACTACGGTCTCTACAAAAGGCGTTCCATAGTCTGGAGTTGGTATGGACGAGATCTCGTTGGAAACGAGGGACTTTCCGGGCGGTCTCGTCTTTGCTGCGAGCCTCTTGCGTTTGGGCAGCTTGCTGAGCCGCATGACAACGAGTCCGCCCAGGAGAATAAGCAAGGTAAGGACCATAGCTGCAATGAAGACCGGCTCCTTCATGAGATTCGCTGCGGCATCGTCGGTGGTGGACTGGCTTCTGACTGTTGTGACGGGAACGGTGGGTGGGGGGACGAAGGAAAGCAGGTTACTTCCGGCGTAGGGGTCTGGTTGGCATGATTCGTGGACGGCTGGAGGACTGGCGATGGTGATGTTGGAACTGGGATCGCAGGTGTGGGAAGCAGGGGCCATTGGGGCTCGAATGGCGCATCGAGCCACCCATCTTATTCGACGAGCAGGAGAGGCTGACGGGGGGATGGTAGAGGCGACGTTATAAATAGGGCAGTATGTAATACAGATGACGTCAGAACAGAGACCGCGCCTTGTGAGCGAGGCCGTGGCTTGTCCAAGTCTTCAGTTTTCCCGTCCACCTCCTGGGCTGCCATTTTTCCGCCAGGCAGTTCCAGTCCTCTTCCTCCCCCCATGCTCGCCCCAATCCCCCTCCTCCTTCTCCTCGTCCCCCTCCTCCTCCATGTCCACGCCTACATCCCAGCTCTGCCCACGAACTCGTCCCAGGAGGCCATCGCAGGCGGCCTGAATGTCACAGATATCTCAAAGCTCGACATGTTCTGGTACTCCCAGGGGTAGGTCCTCGCCCTGCACCACGTACTTTCCATCTCACTCCCCCAGTTCGTATTCCCAGTATGTTTCATACCAGCTGGCGGGGAATGGAACAAATGGGATCAGCAAGGTAGTCTCAGCAGCCGAGAGTCAGAGGAACGGTCTTGACATTCTGTCGTGTTCCCAAGGGTGCTCTCGTCCACTTTTCAGAGGAAAAGGCGAACAACATGACCCCCGGAAGTGCGTCTGCCATTCCATAGCCCCGTCTCTCCCTCCCTCTCTGACCTCTCGGATCAGCCAACACCCCTTGGATCGCAATGGTATCGTGTGATAAGAACGCCTCGGACGCCTCCATGGAAATCGACATCTTCACCTTGGCTCGAGACAAGGGGGCTGTCGCAGCCGTATGTCCTTCTCTCATTCGAACGACCGCACACCTCGTTGACCCATCCCCAGCTCCTCTACTCACTCTCCTCCCTCGCATGTGTCATAAACCCCGAGTATGCCGACCCAGAAAACTTTGACCAGGTCTTCGACATCTTCTCGACCCAGAGTCTCACCAGTGCCCACTTGATCGACTACCAGTTCGGCCAACTCGTCCCCCAGAACCAAAGCTTATATGATTACGACTCCAAGCGCCTCAATGACTCTAATTATAATGTCACAGAGTCTATCGACAAGGGGCACGCCGTCTCAGGAGGATATCTCATGGCTACCCTCACAGCTTACAACGCAACCAACGTGCCAAGTACTCCCAACACAGACGGGAATAGCTCAGGTGCCGCGGGCAATAACACCAGGAGCCCGAATACCGCGCTGGCTATGTCAGTCCTCCCCCCCTCTGCAATTCGGCTTAGATCCCACTAACGTTGGTGCTCTCTCTCCGCAGGATCATTCTCTACGCCATCACCGGATGCGTCTCTGCCCTATTCTGCGTGGTTATTATCACTGGGGTGCGTCGTCATATTTCTAATTCTATTTTTACCTACCCGTTCCGCATGAGACTAATTCTATGAATATTCCTCAAGGCTATACGAGCCATACGGCATCCCGAGAGGTATGGTCCACGGGCACGAGGACCAGATGGTGGGCCTGGAGGACAAAGTCGTGCAAGGGGCCTGACACGCGCTATTCTGGATACATTCCCGATCGTCAAATTTGGAAACCTCCCAAGCGCACTTACACCGTCACAACCCCGCAAGGATATCGAGTCTACAGCAGCCAGTCCACAAAACGAAAATGGAGGAGTAGGGTATCCGTTGCAGCTGACATTGTCGAGGTCATCGCTGCGAATCAACCGGTCCTTGCAAGCCAAGGAGGGAAGGGAAACCGCTGCCGCTGGAGCAGCACTTGCAGAAGAAAAGCCCAAACCCACTCTGACCGATAAGGAGCCTCCCAAAGAAGAAGTCGATGATACGGACAATGAGGCATCCTCGCCTACGAATGTTCCACCGGTCATCATCCGGCCACGCAAAACAAGCTCAGACAATGCAGAGGCCAGCAGTAGTGGCGGCGGTGGTGCAGCAGAGCGCCACGACGTAATGCCCGCGTCTATAGGCCGTGAAACATGTCCCATCTGCATTGTCGACTTTGAGGAGGGCGATGATGTCCGTGTACTCCCATGCGAAGGCAAACACTGTTTCCACCAAAGCTGCGTCGACCCGTGGCTATTGGAGCTTTCCAGCTCGTGTCCCATCTGTCGCCATGATTTCTTCGCGTTGGAAAATATCCTCTCCGGGCGGACGGAGGATGGGCATGACGAGGGAGAAGACCCAGACCATTCTCAACCTCATGAAAATGATAACAGCAACCGACATTCGCATGGAAATCGGTTTTCGCGGTATGTTAGGTTTGCGGTTGGGAGGCGAAGACGAAGACATGATGAACCAGATCCTACGGATCCGTACATGCCCCAAGCACCGGTAACGTCGATCTATACTGCTATGTGATATCAGCAACCGTTCTCCCGGCCCTGTTCCCCCTTCTCGTCCTTGATGATGTTTGCTTGCGATACCTTCTGTTGTGCTGCCTTTTCCCCCGCCTTTTGCTCTTCGTCCCCTCCATGTCTCGATTAACGACCCCCACATTCACGTTCTATCCCACCGGACGATATAGTTCTATTATTCGAACCTCAGCTGCGCTCCTCTTGTTTCTCCTTGCTGGAATTCATGCACTGGATATACGGACAATTCAAAATTTCAAAGTATAATGTATTATGTATAATGAACCCAACTTTATTCTGTGGAAAAGCATATCTACGACCAATCGTTCCATCCGATCTGCGATCCTGAAGGCCTGACTGATTGCATTTGAGGGAAACAGTGTCCAAGGCGAGCCTCGATATATATACAATGCGATATAAAAATCGTCAACAAGATAGCACTTTATCTTAGTCTTCTGTCATTCTCTGCCACACTCTACAACCCGAACCTGGCTAACCGTCTACGTCGTATCTCATCTACGCTGAGCTGTTCTTCAGGTTCAGGGGCGTTCTCTGTAATACTCGTCTCAGTCGACGCGATAGACTCATTGTCTTCCCGGTCTTTACTCTGTATGGGAGCTGGAGCAGGGGGCGTCTGGGATGTGGAGTTCAAGGGTCGGACGGGTTCTTCGGCTTCAACGTGTTGGAAATCAGGAGGCAGCCCTTCGAGAGACGCCTTCAACGCAGCTTGCAACTCTGCATCTTCGTCGTCGTATACGCGATCGGCGGTGTAATGCGATGATGACCCCAAGTTGGCTCCTCTTGGTTGAGGTTCCATTTCCTCGTCGTCATCTTCGCTACCATCCTTTACCTGCTTGGACTCGTATTCCCTTGCCATACGCTCACTCTCCTCAATTGCCCTCCTCAACTGCTCTTCCTCCTCTTCCTCCTGCCTCCGTCTAGCTTCACGCCGCTGCTCAAGCGCTTCAGCTTCTTCAGGGTTCAGATCAGCCTCGGACCATATTTCGCGATGCGCGTATGCTTGTTCGCGCTGCATTTGCTCTAGGAGCCGCTGGTTCCGTGCCATACTCGCGGCTACGGGATCCAGCTCCTCGTCTTCTTCTAGAGCTGGAGCGTGAGGGGTATGCGCTCCCGATGCAATATCTGAATAGCTGGGCGACTGCGACTGCGACGAAGCGGGCAATGGAATTGTCCGTCGCGAGAGAGGAGGCGGCTCTTCGACATCTTCGTCTTCGTCTACATCCATAGCCGGGTTCGTCATTAGGGAAGCCTGCAATGCTGCTTGAAGTTCATAGTCCTCTTCGTCGAAACGCTCTTGGCCAGGAGCATGTTGCACCTGCGAAGAGGCTGAGGTCATGGTACGCTGGAAGGACGTGGACGAGGAAGCAGCAGAAGAGGTGGGTTCAGGGAGGGTGGAGGCTATCTCGTCGGCGAGTGTGCGAGGGAGGGCAAGGGGTGCTTCTGGATCTGCTTGAGTAACAGCAAAGACCGAGTACCCTGTAAATAAATAGACAGTCAGAATAATGCCGTTGAACATGTAATAAGAGTCAGACCTTCCGTTTCTGCTTGCTGCAATACCATTCCTAGATAAAGCTTTCCGACCCATTCTGGCGCTGGAAGGAATGAATTCAGATTGAACCAGTGCCCGTCTCCAGGGTCTTCCTCGATATTCGGCTGGGCAGGGCCGAAGCGGCGTAAGGTGAACCAGTGCTGCTCGAGGTTCAAGATAAAGGCAAGTTGCGTACTGATGGAATGTCAATTAGAATTCAGGGGTCGCATGGAACAGACGTACTGAGGGTGGTTGTGGTAGGGCTTCATTTCCTCACTTCTCCAACGTACGAGGCTGAGTAACAATGAGTCATGAAGGGGTGTAAAGGGAGGTTAGCGGGAGGGCCACCTACTTCAAGCCCCAGACTTTGAGAGCATGCTCGAGAACCTGAACAGAGAAGAAGCCTGAGAGAGCACAATAAAGTTGGATTTAATATCGGCTCATAAACTAGAAGACATACCTGTGTCATCCATGTTTGCGCTCTCTGCGTGCTGCTCATCTTGAACACTCTGCTCAAGACTGTCGAGTTCGTTAGCGATGGACGACAGATCGGGTGCAGTGAGCTATAAGTAGTCATTATCGCGGGTGCCACCTTGTCGCCAAACGCCACATACATAGTTTTCCTCTGCAGATAGGTTCGTGATTATGTTTCCATCCGGTATGTAGATGATTTACGCACGAAGTAGAGAGTTGAGGGCATGCTGGGCACAGAGCATCGAGCCTGGCTGCTGCTTCTCGTGATATATTGTTGAAGCTAGTGCTTCGAGGCCTGCCATTGTGAATTGAAGGATGTGATGATGAAGGTAGCTGTAAAGAGCTGAATCCGAAACCTCATTAATAGACGACGCGTCCTCATCACGTGGCTTAAGGCGCTAAATCATGGTGCCACCCGGACCGTTGGATCCGTCACATCTGACGCACGGACGTTTTCTAAGCAAGGACAAACATCGGCGTCGCGGTATAAAATTTTAAGAGCTCTGTGTCGAGGCTGCTGGTCTCTTTTCCTCTCTCCTCACCGTATTGCCCGATGATCAGCTATAGTTGTAGTGGTAAGTGTCGCGTCTCGTTTCACTGCGTCACGGATGCCATCGCCCGACTACGATGACTTTATTCTCTTCCCCGGCCTACCGACCATGCCGAGAGACAGAGTGGTTTGTTCGCAACAGACCGTGCTCTTGAAGCACATAGGTACTTGCCAGTGCCGCTTCGTCTGAGTCTCCTTGCGATAGCATCCTTGCAAACGCCGTCAACTTTGTTCTAACGTCTTCTCTTCCAGATTTCAATCCACTGCGATCATGCTGTAGGCTTGGTGGAATGCCAGACCAAATGGTGAGTTGCTGTCTCTGCTTCATGGGCCTTCCCTTTGGGAAGCTCTTCGGATGAAACATTCCGTCATTCGCAGTTTCCTCTCAAGCGTCCTCTTCGGAGTACTCCCCCGTGGAACGTCTATATTCCCCCTCGCTGTGTTGAACCCAAAAGACACGGGGAGTGTGGGCCGCCGCGCTTGTCGTTGGTGTGCGCTGGGCTGGATGCGGGGGCTGACGCGATGCGGGCTCTAATTGACCTTCCTTTGGATGTCTGATCTTTGACGATTGAAATATTATCTCGGCGCTCTTACTCATTCCTTTCCTCCTCTAGCTTCGCCCTGTGTGCTTTGAACGTTATTTGGCATTCCCTGTAATTGTAGATAGTCTTGTCAATACACCTCTTTTCTCGATATCTCCCCTCGCCTGCCTCCGGAAAAGCGCCCGTAATTGCTTAGCTAAGCCTATGATGAAGTCGGTAGCGTTGCACTGACGACAGTGCATCTTGCTCTCACTAAAACCGCAGTCCGCTTCATTCATTCTCCTCCACCATGATACTGCGGTATAACGCTCTGCTCGGGCTCCCCTTTCTTCTCTCGCTATCCCACTTCGTCCTCTTTGCCTGGGCCGAGGATTTTGATTGTAAACCAACATTAGAGGGCAACCTCTATGACTTTACGAGCCTTGGGAACGGAGAACATGTCGTGAATCGCACTCGAGAAACACCACCAACAAAAACGATCGATGTGTTGGCGTTCGACCTATGTGGAGATCTGAAGCCGAAGGAGGGTGTCGCCGAACAGGACCAGGTACGCTGCAATACGTTGACCACGCCCAGATTCGCCTGCTCACGAGCTCGCACAGTGTCCAAGTGGCACTCGCGTTTGCCTAACGCAAGTGAACATCAAGGACAAGGAGCCCGAACGAATAATATCCGTCGTTCCCCTTGCTCAATCCTCGAAACTCGAAGCAAAGTTGACAGTCAGTCCTAAATGTCCGTCCGACCTGTATTCCTAGCAATGATACACTTGCTTACCCGTCGTTTTCATCGATAGCACCGCAGTTCCTTACTCTACTCTTCCATGGCCCGGAATACCCTCAGCCACCTGCAGAGTCCACTCGTTCAATCGCCCAATCTTTCGAACTCACCTTGTGGTGTGATCCCCAAATAGCATCCCCGAATATTACCATCGAAGGTTACGACGGTACTCAGCTGAAACTGTCCTACTTTGGACCTGCGGGCTGTCCACAGAAGAACGAGAACGGCGGTGGTGGTGGCGGTGATACGAAGAAGCCAGACGATGGAAAAGAAGAAGAATCTGTTGGCAGTGGGATCGGGCTGTTCTTCCTGCTGTGCGTCTCCAGTTACCACTCACCGAGTCCGGGCACTGACTTCCCTCTCCCTTTGCAGGTTATTGCTCGCGTTTGTCGCGTACTTTGCCATCGGCGCGTACTACAACTACTCGACATACGGTGCACGCGGGCTTGATTTGCTTCCGTAAGTGAACTGACCGTCGTCTTGGTGCTTTGCTCAGCCCTTTTTCGCAGACATCGAGACTTCTGGCAAGAAGTTCCGTACATGCTCAAGGACGTCGTCGGGCACATGTGCTCATCAGCACGACCTCGGCGGTCTACGAGAGGTGGATACATTGCCGTCTAGAGAGAGCTCTATTACGTCTCGTCAACCCTTCCGCGAACCTTGGGAAGCCGCTACATCTTTGCGCGAGCTCCAGGGATATCCCCCACCCGGTCGCGCAATCATCTAGATCTACCCTACGATATCTGCAGATTTTCTTAATACCTTGGTTTTGTGGACTGTAATGGCATGCGCGTTGAGGGTTGTCCAAAAGGCGAAGTGTGATATGAAATTGATCTCTGATGACAGGTGGACCATTGGATTCGCACCTGGGCCAGAGGGCCATTGAAATAGGAAGAATGTTGCTTTTTACGGAAAGAATGCCCGCCTCGTCAGTTGCTTCTTTATTTCTGCTGGTTTCGACCTCGTACCGTAGTGTCCCCGTGTATCTAGGGCGCTTGCCAAGGGTAACGAGTCAGGCCCAGGGTTCATCTGAGCTTCAATGATTCTCCTGATTAAAACCGTATACTACGTGGGAAAACACGCTTTCTGCTATAAAGGGCGGGTCCGACATCCCAGCTTGCCACCCCATTTCTTCCCTCTGTCTCTTGACCCTACACAAGAGGAGCTTGGAGAAATGCCATCGCAGCGCCCCCAAAAGTACTACGTCGTCACCAAGGGACGCAGACCTGGTATCTACAACAATTGGTCCGTCCCGTCTCGCGTATTGTGCCGCGACGTTGCAATTGACCTGAGTCACATTCTAGGATTGAGGCTGGTCCCCATGTTGTTGGGCTGACTAGTGCCAAACACGAGACCTTCCCGACTTACGCAGAGGCTCTTGAGATCTGGGAAGAAGCCCAGAGTTCGGGATGGGTCCAAGTCTTGGGCGGTCCGCCCCTGTCCCAGCATCCCAGCATAACCTCGTCGCGTCCCCTGGGACCTAGTGTTAGCCTAAGCGCACTCGAGGGCGACAGAAGGTTTTTGGGCTCGTTCTCTGAGAGAACTCATTACGTTGTGGCTCGCGGTCGAAACCCTGGGGTTTATAGTAGCTGGTACGCTGCCATACCCGGTCCACGGTGCACGTGTGTTCTAACGATCCTCGCCCAGGATCAAGGCGTCCGCGCAAGTCGAAGGTCTCCCAGGCGTCATTTACCAGGCTTTCAACACCGGCGATGAGGCTTGGCGCGTCTATGAGGGTGCCCGACTCCGAGGTGAGGTCCAGGTACTCGACGATAATCGGAGCAGGCAGCAAAGTTCGCGTCATCAAACTCGCGACCAGACGATGGAACTATCGACTCCTCCTCTGACTCCTCCGATTCCTGAGAGGGCGGAGCTACCACTCGCGGACAGACGCGATCACGATGATTTTCCCTCAAGGTTGAGTCAGTTGAATATTTCCCCTAGTAACTCCTCTGCCAACAGCCCCTCCTCTTTCTATCGGACGGCCAGCCATGGTACTCCAGATCAAGGAGATGGGTTTACCTACACCCCGCCTCGCAGGTTGGGACAACACCATTCGTTGCCTACCACTTCATTCGATAGGCTCCCGCCGATTCCCCGCGCCTCTTCTGACCGAGGTAACAGCTACACCAGTCCCTCTTCACCTCGAGGGAAGGAGCAAGACAGCCCTCGACGCTCGTCGAGCGTCAGTGTCGGTCCTCCACCTGGCGTGAGGGGCTACGTTGAATGCAAGAAGCTCATTCCACGCACGAGAGACATTCCGCTGTCCCCCATCAACTCCAGTGACCTCTCCCTGAGAAGTGTGGACAGCCCGCATTGGAAGCCTGCTTCGTCCCCCTCTCTGAGTCGCAAGTCATCAACCGACTCGAGATCCTATCAGACGGCCACTGCTGCCCAGAGCCATTCGCACCTTTTTTCCAGCACCTCTCCTCAGCAATCTAGAGCCTCACCGCCGTTCACCCGTATCTCGAGGACTCCGCAAAATTTAGTGGCCGCCCAGAGTCCTGCGAAGCAGTTAGGAAACATTCACACATCCGTCCCGAGCCCTTCGCAATCATTCTCTGCTCCCTCTTCAACACCGGTTCTCAGTCGGAAGGGGACGGGGGACGTGGACGTGACCTTTTCACCAGTGCCCTTCGACCTCAGCAAAGGTACCTCCTTTCTCAATGGAGGCAAGCGCAAAAGTCGAAACAACACTCCTTCCGTGTCCAGCCTTGGACTCGCTCCGATGTCTGCCCCCCACTCTGTCTATGAAACCGAGTTCGACCCCCGATCTCCGATGTCCAAGAAGGCCGTTGTCCCACTTTCGATGAAGTGAGTACCCGGATGTTGCGCGTCGACGTAGCTGACGAGCGGCGTGTTAGCTCTGCTTCGTTTGGTCGGCCTTCACCTGCGCCTCCCCAGAATATTTTGCCTGTATTCTCGTCCTTGTTCAAGCCTTGACCATGATACCCTTATGCCCAAGCATTCTAGTTTGAGGACTTGATTCCTAGCGATACCTGTAAATTAGTGCTACCTATAACACGCGTCGTATCAGAGTCGCGACGCGTCACGCGTTTGATGGATTGATTGGATTGTTGATCGCATTGGATCCTTCGCGCTCTCAACTTGGACATTCATCTTCAAGTTTTGCATCCATGGACTCGTACAACCACTCTTCAGAACTCAACCTTTCAGCGGACGGCTCACAGTTGCTCGATTTCTCAGACGTTCTACCCCCCGAATCTTCACACGACGACGACGATGATGCCAGAAACCTCTCGTTATCAGACCTCTCTCTCAACCAGACGATGCGTGCAAGACAACCGTTCAGCTTGCTGTCTCGCCCGATACCCCAGGAGCCACCCCGGTCGAACCTAGAGAAGAAATCACAAACCAGTCGCTTACTCTTGGGCTCGGGGGATGATGGCGACGACGACCCCGATGCTTCTTATGGTGGCATGCAAGAGGAGGGTGAAGGCGACGAAAAAGAAGGGGAAGTTGACGCAGAGCAAGAGGAGTTGGACGAGGAGGAACTTGAAAACGCTAGACGGCGCGCTGCAAAACACAGGGAAGAGAAGCTGCAGAATGATCTGTTCATTCTGAAGAAGCTCAATGCCGCATTCGAGACGTTCCATGGGGCTCTGGACGAAGCGGGATCGGCTAACCAGGTACGTTTTATCCTGGTGGGATAGATCGAGGCTGACTGTGGAAAAGAGAGTTGCTGCGCAGCTAGCGGAGACGGACGCTTTGCTCAACAAGTACATCAAGATTCTGCACAAGAGCGAAGATGCTGCTCGTCTGATCTTCGATGAGGGATGGTACGGAGCCGAAGCGGACGAAGAACAAATTAGACTGGAGCAACTAGCAGCTGAGCAAAGAGCCCGGGAAGCCGCAAGGGAGAGGGCCCTTGCAGAGAAACGGGAACGGGAACAAAGGGAAAGGGAAGAACAGGAAAGAGCGGCGCGTGAAGAAAGAGAGAGGATAGAACAGGCAAAGAAGGACAGATTGGCTTCTCGTGGTGGAGTCAGGGGTGTACGCGGTACTCGTGCATCCATGCGGGGTATGAGAGCAGCCGCCCCGTCATCGAGACCAGGTTCGATTTATCTACCTTTCTTCTATCCCAGCGCTGATGGACTATCCCCGGCACTGCAGAGTCTTCGACCTCAATGCGATCTAGACCGTCGGTCGCTCCGGGTCAGTCGACTGGAATACCTGTAAAGCGAGGGGCCACTGTAGGCACCGGTGCCGGTAGGCCCTCCACCATTGGACGGGGCGCGTCCACACGACGACCTTGAACGAGAAACACAACTCCCTCGAGATCGTGAAGAACACATGCTCGGAAACAGCCACCTAGGACAACTACTACCCTCGACACAACAATTCATCACTTTCTTTCCGCGTGAGGGCCTCGTACTATAACCAATCTCAGCCTGATGCTAGTGTCTGTCACCTTTGACGATACGGAAGCTTTGGCTCCAGTTTCCGAAGTCACCAAACATCTTACCCGAGGGGAAAAGATCAAGTCATCTTTTCAATCCCTCGACGATGAATCGAAGTTGCACTTACGGATAACCGTCACGTCGGGAACAACGATCCCCTTGGACCCAAGAAGGATGGCTCGGTCAAGCTTTCTGGAGAAACCGGCATTAGATATACTCTAGAAACCGAGGGATATGTTACCATCCATGGTGTTGTAGTCACCCTTGCGAAGCGTCATGACTTCATTGGGATTGGTGATGTGTCGAGGTGAAGATGTGTCCCTACATAGCAGGCGTTGCAATCATACAATACGGTATCTGGATAGATGGATGCATTACCACTCGACTACTCGTCTCCGACGATCCAGGTATTTCTGTGCCGTGGTTGAAGGACTGGTACCGGTGGTACATATACCGTATCATGGATTCACACCGTAAGAGTGAGCTGCATAGTGTTTGGGAAGGCCGTTGTGGCTCCTCTCGAGAGCTCTGCCCTTTTATTCCGAGCAAAAGCAAATATTTGTATGAGGGAGCCATTGGCCCCGAAGTGATCACATTTCCCAATTCGGCGGCACCGAAAATTCCTCAATCAGCCTCCTTCACCTCCCACCCTTCCATCCACCTCTAAAATGCCTCCAGTCAAGCGCAAAAGGTCTGAGTCCATTTCCAGCGAAGAATGGGAATCAGACGTTGGGGAGTCGAGCTCGGCTGGAGAACAATCAGACGACGAAATGGATATCTCGTCTGCTCTTACTGGAAAGCGACCAAGACGTGAACCACGACCCATGCATGACGTCGACGATGAGGACGACGAAGATCTGACCAACTTTATCAAGGCCTCAATCTCGAAGAGAGATGTAAAAGAGGGGACTCAAGTCGTCAAAAAGGCCAAAGGAAAGGCCAAGGTCGTGAAAGGCGAAGTTGGTGGAGGAAGTTTTCAGAGCATGGGTACGCCGACCGAGTTTTGTATTCATTTTCGACAATTCTTATCATTCCTGTAACAGGTCTTCACCCGTCTCTATTGCGCTCTTTGACCCTCCAAGGGTATCGGATACCAACGCCAATCCAAAGGCTCTCAATACCTGCCCTTCTGGAGAACCCTCCCCGAGACCTCGTTGGAATGGCCCGAACAGGTTCTGGAAAGTCTTTGGCCTATATGGTGCCTTTGGTGCAGAGATTAGGGGGCGTTCATCAAACAGCTTTCGGTGCCAGGGCTCTGATTCTCCTCCCAACGCGTGAATTGGCTGTTCAGATCCTGAAAGTTGGCAAGGAACTCGCTCGAGGGTGGCACCGTGGTTCGGGGGAGCATGCAGGTGACAAAGGGGACGCCGAATCATCGAAGAGCCACGCTCTGCGCTGGGGTCTCGTCGTTGGCGGAGAAGGCATGGACGAGCAGTTCGAAATGATCACCAATAACCCGGATATGTGCGTCCAAGGCAATGTTGTCTAACCGTCGGGACTGACAGAAAATCTAGCATCATCGCTACTCCTGGTCGTTTGCTTCACCTTGTCGTTGAAATGAATCTTGACCTGAAGTCGATTCAATATGTCGTGTTCGATGAAGCGGATCGGTTGTTCGAGATGGGTTTCGAAACGGCGTTGAACGAACTCATTTCCCGACTGCCCCACGCCCGTCAGAGCATCCTCTTCTCTGCTACGCTTCCCAAGTCCTTAGTGGAGTTTGCCAAAGCCGGTTTGCAGGATCCAAAGCTTGTCAGGTTGGACGCTGAAAGCAAAATCAGTTCCGACCTCAAGATGGCTTTTTTCTCCATCAAAAAAGCAGAAAAAGATGCTTGCCTGCTGATCTTGCTCCGGGACGTCATCAAAGTCCCCCTCGGTCCCAACAGCACACAGGAAGACAAGAAGAAGTCAAAAGGCAAACAGAAATCACAAATCACCGCCCCCCACCAAACACTCATCTTCGCCGCCACGAAGCACCATGTCGAGTACCTCACCAACCTCCTGCTCACTGTGGGTTATGCAGTCTCCCACATCTATGGTTCCCTCGACCAAGTCGCCCGTACACACCAAATGGACCAATTCAGACGTGGAGTCACCAACATCCTGGTCGTGACAGACGTCGCCGCGCGTGGTATCGACATTCCGATCCTCGAAAACGTTGTCAATTACGACTTCCCCCATGGCGCTCGCGTCTTCGTCCACCGAGTGGGTCGTACTGCGCGCGCGGGTCGGCAAGGTTGGGCCTGGTCCTTCCTCTCGAACCAAGAGCTTCCTTACCTTCTCGATCTCCAACTCTTCCTGGGCCGACCGCTCGTCAATAGCGTCTCGGGCGACGGGGACCACTTATATGCTGAAAATCTGGTTCTAGGCACGTTCCAACGGGAGACCATCGACGAGGAAATCGAGTATTGCAGGTCGTTGGAAACGACTAACCATTCGCTATTGATGCTAAGGGATGTCATGGCCCGTGGTCATACACTTTACGAACGGAGTAAAGGCAAGGCCAGCCCACCAAGCTATCAACGCGCAAAGGAGATGATCAAAGATCCAAAATGGTTGCTTGCTGGCTCGGATTCGGGAACTCACAGTGTCCTGCTGCGTGGGTCTGACGCTGCGGAGAAACGCAAGCAGGCTGAGGCACGGTTGAATCTTCTGAGGGCTGTGAATTCGTTTACCCCTTCTGAAACGATCTTCGAGGCGGCGGGTAAAGCGAGCGGCGAGAACATTGCGTTGATGAAGCAAAGGAGGAAGACATTGGATAAATCGAAGAAACGGACGCAGTCCCTGACCGAAGCTGCCAGTGACGATGATTCTGAGAGGGAAGTTGCCGCCGAAGAAGATGCGGGCAACAAGGATGTGGAGATGGCGGACGAGGAAACCATCGCGGTGAGTCCGCCAATCTGTTCTCCCAATGTCAACGCTGATCGTGTTTTTCAGACGGTGTTTGACACCGGAAACGGAAAGAAGAAAAAGAACTATCGGGATGAAGAGTTTTATATGTCGTATACCCAAAAAGATGCCAACACAGAGAAAGGGTACGTGGCGATTATTGCTCAATAGATTTGGCCCCTCATGTATCGTTCAACAGTTACTCTCTTAAAGACGGAGCATCCTCCTTTGCCAGACAAGCTCAAAACGTCACTTTCGACCTAGAGGGAGACGATGGTGATGGTCTCCGAAAACGCAATAACACCCTCACTTGGGACAAGAAGAAGAAAAAGTTCATTAAAGGAGATGGAACTGGCGCTGACAACGTCAAGATCATCCGCACAGAGAGCGGAGCTAAATTGCCCGCGACTTACAGGAGCGGGCGGTTCGACGAATGGAAAGCCAAGAGCCATACCAGTCTCCCAAGGGTAGGGGAGCCTGAAGCTAACGCTGGTGGGCGTAGACAGATGGGTGGCCGTAAGTTCAAGCACAACAAGGTCACTGAAGCCAAGCCACTGGACAGGCTGCACAAGAGCTACGAGAAGAAGCTTAAGCTGATCAAGACTAAGGAGAAGGATCACAGTGGCGGCGGCGAAGGCGAGCGACCACAACCCGGTCCCAAGAAGGGTAAGGGTGGGAAGAGCAAGCAGTTAGGAAGATACGGTGGCAAGAGCTATTCCAAAGTCAAATCCGAGCTCAAGACTGTGGACCAAATTCGCAGAGACAGGAAGCTCGTGGAGAACAAGAGAGCGAAAAATGCCCGACCTTCGAAGTCCAAGAGCCGACGGTGATAATTCCTCGCTTTTTGGTCTGGGTATTATACGGTCTTTCTGTGTTCTTATGGGAATAGTATAATCGAATACAACTTGTCTAGAGAGTAGATGAATCTGCGTACTCCCACTTAGCCGCATTACCGGGTACGACAGTGATCGATTCTTTGCCTTCTAGCAAGTCCACTCCTACGGTTCTGAGGGCATTGACGCACCACTCGGGGTAGCCTGCATCACCAAAGTATTGGTTGAAGAAGGAACGAAGGTAGTCAGGGAAAGTGCCGTTGATAATGGCTTCTCGTGCGCGGCCCATTACTTGGGCCTGGAATACGATATTGTGAAGGGTCAAGGCTAGAAGACGAATTGGTGAGATAACAGGGTGAGAGCAATAGCACACGCGGGAACGGACCATGCGCCGCAGATGTTTCGTGGGTTATAGTGTGGTTTATGAGTGCTCGGGACATCTTAGACGTGCACGTCGGGCATGGGCACATCTCGTCTATAGGACGGAAGTCTTTTGCGTGTTTGCTGAGCTCTATCAGAAAATAAGAGATTGTTCAATGTCAAACATTGGCAAGCATACTGAGGTTCAGAGGCCCGTTGTGTGTGAGAGCAACCCCAAATCGTGCCGTTCTCGTTGGAAACACGCAGTCGGCCTGTCAGGCGATGAGGTTTAGCTCAAGTCAGCAGGTGCCAGAAGATGCGGAACTTACCATATCTACTCCCAACGCTACACAAACGAGGAGATCTGAATTGAATTAGATAGGGATCTGGATACTCTGACCGAGTATGTATTACCTTCCGCAAAGCCTATACCCATCGAGTATCTAGGTCCTGTAAAGGAGGTGAAGATTCATATTGTTAGAAACGAGGGATAATGCACGCACTATCTTCCGGAAGCTTTTCCGCACATTGCGATATTCTGATAATTTGAATAAGAGACTTTGGCAAAGGTCAGATATGAAACTCAACCTACATGCGCCAGAAGGTATCTAGAGAGTTTGGATTCTATGATTGAGTTGCATTCTGATTCAAGTGGCCAGAAAAAATTTCTTACCTTTCTCTTCTCCCCCGCTCAAGCCGCCAATAGCATACCCGGCCACCCTGTCCTTTCTTGAGATCATTTCCTCGAGGCACTTGTCCCGTAACTGTGGGTCTAGACCTCCTTGCACGATGGCGAATAAATTCTGGGTGTCGGCTTTGCCCAAGCACTCGTGCTGGGCAATACATCGGTCTAGCCAGCGTACTGACCGGTGCATGGCTTCTTCAACACGTGAGCCAGTTATCAAGCTAGAAACTGAAGAACTCAATATCAGAATCTACCAATTAGGTTGGAATCGCTGAGACATGGTCCTCACCAACATCATCTAATTGCATGATGATATCAGCACCGATCGTGTGCTGGATTCGTATACTTTCTTCTGGCTAGACTTCCATGAGCTCTGTTTCAGGACAGGAATGCGACACGTACTGTCAACATTGTCGGCTCTCCTGTGAACGGACTGGCGAAAAGCGCCCCTTCTTCTGTGATCGTGGTGAACTTGCTGAGAGACACTAGTTGGAAACCTCCACTATCCTGTGAGAAGTCCTCGTCATTCATATCGTGTGCTCTTGTTGCCGGAACGCGTACGGTCAAGAGATTTCTGTTCCACCCCTGGAATTTGTGGGCACCTCCCGCTTCGTTCAAGATCTCAAGACCTGGCCGCAAATTCAAATGGTATGTGTTGTTCAAAATGAGTGTGACACCGAGAGATTCGACTTGCTGGGCTGTCAGGCCTTTGATTGCGGCCTGTGTAGCCACTGGCATAAAGGTTGGCAACATCGTCACTCCATCTAAATGGGAGGAGTTTTCAGTATATTTCAAACGGTGAAGGTACTAGAAAAATCATACGGGCCAAAGTCATTCTTGACACTCGAGCTCTCGTAGTGTGGCATTTTGCAATGACCTCGAACTGCATTGCGAGTCTTCTGGTCAACTGCGACGCCAGCGTTAGCGTTGGGATGATGGAGCCTCTAGGTGATGCTAAATTGGGATGCAAATGCAGAATTGAGATCGGATGTTTGGTGTCATCCTCTCCTCCAAACCGGAAACGGAGCTCTTGTTTCGTCACGTGCGACCACGTCGATTAGCCGCTCGCAATCCTTGAGGCCTGCAACTTACACCAGAACAACCACGAGCTCGCCCATATCGCACTCGGTCGACGACCCAGAATGAGGCTACATGCGGCAGCTATAGCTGGGGTCTTCCTGGTTCCCGTTGTCCATGCCTTCTACCTTCCTGGCGCAGCACCTCGCAATTATGCTTCGGGAGAACAGGTCGACCTGTTTGTGAACGCCTTGACACCAATGTTAGCTGGCACGGATGATTCAAAGCTGGTGAGTATGCTCAACCTACTTGTGACCCAATGATTTACAATGTCTGTTTCAATGCAGAAATCACTCATCAATTGTGAGGCTATTGCGTCCTTGGAACCTTGTATTTCACACCGCTGAACGTTCTCGCTATAGACGACTACTACAACCCCAAGTTTCATTTCTGCGAACCGAAGGATGGGCCGAAGAAGCAGCCGGAATCGCTGGGATCTATTCTTTTTGGGGACCGAATCTTCAATTCACCATATGACGTGCGTCAAGTTGTCAATCTATCTCCCTCTGCTACCCGCTGATATTCTACCCTTGCAGATTAAAATGGTCCAGGATAACAACACTTGCAAAACACTGTGTGTGATACCCGATGTCGCAGCGGAAGAGGCAAAGTTCATCAACGATCGCATTCGCGAGGACTACGCACTTAACTGGCTAGTTGATGGGCTTCCCGCTGCTGAGATGAAGATTGACCTCCGGAATAACGATACCTTCTATGACATGGGTTTCAATCTTGGCAACAACGAGGGTGCACACCAAAATCTACCTGCTCTGAATAACCATTACGAGATTGTCCTCAAGTTCGTCCATCGTATTGCATGGCTCGGTTCAGTCTGTAATGTCGTCATGCCATTAGATATCATAAACCAACCCCGGACACATATCGCGTCGTGGGCGTTCTCGTTTGGCCCGCTAGGTCTGCCCGTATCTTCTCTTACAACCTATGGCACTGACCGTCGTCTCGCAGCATTGGAGGCACTCAGGATTCTACCCCTCGCTGCGACGTAGCTGGGTCTGAGCCCCTCATCCTGAGTGAAGATAGAGGACAACCTGTTCGCTACACTTACCGTGTGATCTGGAATGTGAGTTTCAAATGACGCCTTGTTGAGAGCCGCCAAGCCTAAAGTCCATCTAACAGGAATCTGACACTCCATGGGTAAAAGCTCTGCTACTAACGATTTGCCATGTTCACCGACTAATTCACAGGCAACGAGATGGGACAACTATCTTCACATCTTCGACCCGCGAATACACTGGTTCAGCTTGATCAATTCTTCGGCCATCGTGATCTTCCTCTGCGTAATGGTGTCTATGATTCTGTTCCGAAGTGTTTCCAAAGATGTGCGTTCGTCTTGGTCTCTATTACTCTCGATACTAATTGTCCATCTGTAGATTTCCCGCTATAATGCCAGCGATCTCAGCGTGCGTGAATTCATCTCCAGATTGGTATAGCAATTCATACCCTACATAGGAGGACATCCATGAAGACTGGGGATGGAAGTTGGTTCATGGTGAAGTTTTCCGAACCCCAAGAAATCCATTGATTCTTTCGGTTTTGGTCGGCAATGGAGCCCAGCTGTGTAGTATGGTTGGGGTGACATTGGGTGAGTCTTTTACCCTCTGGGCGAGGCATATCTGACAGTTGCTCCAGTGTTTGCACTCCTCGGTTTCCTATCGCCGTCGAATCGTGGTTCGTTAGCGACAGTGATGATGGTTTGCTGGTCGCTATTCGGAGCGTAAGTGCACCTCTATCCCTTTCGAACTGACATGTTAACGGTGGCGCCGATAGCATTGGGGGATACTTCTCAGCTCGAGTTTACGCATCAGTCGGGGGTCAAAACAGGCGCAAAAATGCTTTCCTGACAGCTACAATTCTTCCAACGTATGTTGCAATGGTTTCTTCGTCTGCAAGAGGCAATACATCTCAGTATTCTCTTCTAGCCTCGTCTTCATCATCGTGTTTTTATTGAACTTCTTCCTCCTGACTGCTGGCTCTTCCGGAGCCGTTCCATTTGGTATATCCCACTCGTTGCTCTGCTATTCAACTTTTTCTGAGGCCTCATATATAGGGACGATGGTTATCATAATCCTTCTTTGGTTCGGCATATCTGCTCCACTATCCGCCATTGGGAGCTATTACGGCTCGAAACACGGCGTGCGTTGGTTTCGATCCTCAGCTTAGTCCCAGGTCCTGACGCTCCTGTAGGGCCTGCGCAACCCTGTTCGCGTGAATCAGATTCCTCGACAAATTCCGCCCGGGCCCAGATACCTAAAACCATGGGTATGTTGATTACTCTTGGGCTCATTTCTTCTCTCAAGGGCCGTTGCTGTAGCTCGCTGCAATCCTCAGTGGCATCCTCCCATTTGGTAAGGAAGCATTTCCAGACACCCGGAACGATATCACTAACTTGCGATGCAGGCGCTGCATTCGTGGAGCTCTATTTCGTGCTGTCGAGTCTATTCGCTTCGAGGGCCTATTATGCATTCGGCTTCCTGGCTCTGACCGCGACTATTGTCCTTATTACAACGGCTACTGTCTCAATCTTGTTCACATACTTCATCTTGTGCGCTGAAGAATACAGGTGAGTAGACTCGCTTAGTACGATCGTGACAACGCCCTAACCGCCTTCACAGGTGGCATTGGCGCTCGTTCCTCATCGGTGGTGGTAGCGCTTTCTGGATACTTGCGTACGGTTTGTTCTACTGGGCATCTAGACTCAAGCTTGATTCGAAAACGAGTGCGGTGTTGTATCTTGGCTACCTTTTCCTGATCGCCTTGCTCGACTTCTTGATTACAGGTGAGTTTAGACCTTTCATTTTGCAACTTGCGCCTAAACATGACACATTATTGTGTTACAGGAACGGTCGGATTCCTTGCATCATACTGGGCTGTGCGCAGGTTGTACAGTGCCATTCGTATAGACTGATGGTTGAGCGCGGTGGATCGTCTTGGATAGGTGGAGGGACAGGTATTTATAGCGGATCGTATAATTGCTGGCTTTCGAAGCACAGACGTTTAGATGCAGGCTTGTAATTTATGGAGCCCTTTGCAAACCGATTATGGGATCGAGGTGATGAGTCTATAGAAGTTCTATCTAGCAGCAGATGTGTGAGTGAGCGAATTCTAGGGAATTGGGTGTAATCGGCTAGGCGACATTTTCATTGAGCAATCACGACAGCAAGCTTATCTTTGCCAACTCGAAGAACAACAACGTGATCATCGATGAGTTGTTCTTTACTGATAGTGGCCTGGACGTCCATGACTGGGACATTGTTGACATACAGGCCGCGGGACGCGACGAGGGCTTTCGCCGCAGCTGCAAAGCCCGATCAGTCTAAGGCCCGAGGTCAAGGGATAGCGAACGTACAGTTGGAAGCGGCGAGGCCGCACTGTTTAGCCAACTTGATCACTGGAGTGTCTTCGACAAGTTCGTCACCAGGTAGGTAGACGAGTCTAGGATCTGAAGAGCCAAAAGCAGAGACAATACTTGCTGTGGTGAGATTAGAATAGTTGGAGTAGGTTGAAGTGGAGGAAGGGAAGAGCAAGGAGGTCAGCGTTTGTGCCCTGTCCAGCGCAGCAGCTAGGTCAAGAGTCAGTGGTGCTGATGGTTCAGAGAGTAAAGGATCACTGACATCCATGAACCATTTCTGTGACTTCCGCTGCGAGAATCTTCTGAGCTGCCCTTTCCTCTGGTTTTGCATCATGCATCTCGATAATGGCGTCTACCTCAGAACGAGGAAGGAAAGTGAACAATTTAAGGTACGAGGACATGGCGCTGTCTGGGCATTTCAGGAAATACTGGGTGTATGATGTCAACATGAGGGACAATAAATGAAGGGCGCTGTACTACTGACCTGGTAGAAGTCAAACACGCTGGTTAGATTTTCATCCAACCAAATGGCGTTTCCTGCACTCTTGCCAAACTTTTCCCCAGACGGTGTTGTCAACAGCGGTGTGGTGATACCAAACGCTCCTTCGCATGCGTTTCCTGCCTCTGTGGTTGACGACGGAGAGAGCTTGCCAATTAGCTCAATGCCAGCAACAATGTTTCCCCATTGGTCAGAACCTCCAACTTGGATTGTGCAGTTGAAATTTTTGTTCAGATGATAGAAATCGTATGCCTGAAGCAGCTGGTATGTGAACTCTGTGAAGGAAATTCCCTGCTGGGAGGAAAGGCGAGCCCGGACGCTGGTAAAGATGTGAGCCTGGGCTCGAACTGGGCCATTCCATAGCTTACACCTACCTCTCCCTATTCATCATTGTGTTGACCCTGGCATGAACCCCGACGACTTGCATAAAGTCCAGCATGCTGAATTTCTCGTGCCAGTCGACATTGGACTGAACGCTGACTTCCGCGTCTCCGTTCCCCATGCCGAGACGCGTCGCGCCATGTCTGAAGGCACGTCCGAGGAAATTGGTAATGGAACGCGTCAAACCATTGACATTCGCGTTCAGTTCCTCGGTATCTTGCAGCTTTCGCTCTGTTCTCCTTCCTGAAGGGTCACCTATCCTTCCTGTTGCGGACCCGATCTGCCAGCACCAGTAAGTCTCGGAGGAACAGGGACTCGGAGTCCAAGTTCAAACGTACCAAGGGCACAATTTTGTGGCCGTGCAAATGGAAATGCACCAAGGTCAGCAAGGGAACGAGGTGACCAATGTGTAAGGAAGAGGCTGTGGGGTCAACGCCTGTGTACACGGTCTGCGGCTTTGACGCAAGGGCTTTTTCGAGCTCTGACCGCCTTGTTACATCCTGAACGAACCCCCTTTCCGTGAGTTCTTCAAGGAGGGGCGAGGTGTGAATCGACCGGCGAGATTTGACTAGGATTCTGCATGTTCTCGACAAGAAACGGACCTGGAGCATCGGAGGAAGCAGAAAAGGGCAGCAGACAACATACTTGATCGCTGGTTCCAGGCGAAGTCTGGAATTTTCGGTTGCATATATAGCTCGAAACTCTGGTCTTATAACGTACTATCTACCTCTTGACATGCCCCCGAACGCTGAGGACGAGTAGACGACCCCGGGCGTCGCAGGGTATACCACCGCCCGCGTCCTCGTCGTGGCCCATTGGCTTCGGGCCCTTCCAGGAAAGGAAGATTCATGCCGAGCGGCCGCGGCAAAGCTTTACAGTTTTGAAATAAGGTTCAACTCCGCGTAGCTATCCTCGGCCCACCTGCCTAATGCGGTCAGAGACAAGCAGAAACAAACAGAAGGTCTGTCCACCAAGTCTCTTTTCCCGTCGTCGTTACCTCCTCAACATCGCCAGCAACGACAATGGGCTGTACGTCGTCTCTATGCGCCTACGATAAACTTCGTCCTGACCTCAATTTCTAGCCAACAAGCCTCGCGGATTGCAAGCAGCTCGCAAGCTCAGGACTGACCGTAGGGATAACCGATGGGTATGTTGCCATGTCCAGCACTCGCAGCGACCGAGGAACTCGCCATCTCACGATTTTCATCGTTTGTAGGCCGATAAGCAATACAAGAAGCGTGCCCTCGGTAACGTTTACAAGACCTCCCCCACTGGAGGCTCCTCGCACGCCAAGGGTATTGTCCTCGAAAAAGTCGGCGTTGAGGCCAAGCAGCCCAACTCTGCCATTCGCAAGTGTGTTCGTGTGCAACTGATCAAGAATGGAAAGAAGGTCACTGCTTTCGTCCCCGTGCGTGCCCTGCTTTTCAAAATCGCTTCTATCCTCTTTATCTCACATGTGAACTGTTATCTCTTCAGAATGACGGCTGCCTCAACTTCGTCGACGAGAACGACGAAGTCCTCATCTCCGGCTTCGGTCGTAGCGGCAAGGCCAAGGGTGATATTCCCGGTGTCCGATTCAAGGTTGTCAAGGTCTCTGGTGTTGGTCTGCTTGCCCTCTGGAAGGAGAAGAAGGTTCGTCACATTTCAACTCTTCACATTCATTGCGCACTTTCCTCGGTATTCTTCATACTGTCTTCGAATGCTCACCCTTTTTTGCCATTCAGGAGAAGCCCCGATCATAAAAAATCATCACATTTTGTGTATCTTCATGTTGTATCATCACTCAATATCGAAAGGCTCTCTTTCCCCTCAACATGACGTGTCAAGTCTCATAACGCAGATTTGACCACCTGGGCAATTAGCTACGTACCAACCCTATGTTATGATCCAAATAGCCTTCACTGCTATGTGCTGTACTATCTTACGGCCGTTATGCCTTTATGCAGACCTTTTCCCGCTGACTGTGGAGATGCGGGCTAACTCGGAAGCCTGATGGTCAAGTCTTGCTCTCTCACCTCTTGGCTTCAAAATCCAGGTTTTGTTATCCGAATCCGCGAACACGGGAGGCCAAGCATTTCCTGACCTAGGGCGACCACTGATTGTGATAGTGTTGCTTGGGTCAACCGGTACGATGGGCAGCCCTCGTTTGGGTCACCCATTCTCGCCTTAGGGTTTGATGAGTCGAGAACGGTGTAGGCCCTCTCTCTCACCTTCTGATTTCGCGTCAGCGTCGCAATCTGTTCGGATACATCGGAAGGTGATCAACGGTTCTCAAGAACTGCTTCCTGTGGTAGTGCTCACAAAACACCTTCGATGAGGCCCACTAAGTTCCATGCAGTAAACAGACGATCCTTGCGAACTGACGGCTAGAAACCCCGCTTTTGAGAAGCAGGTTTATCGCTCGATACGTCAACAGAGTTTTGGTTCATGCGAGTGTCTTCAACAGATGCCACATTGGGCGGATGGGCAATTTCGTTAGACCGTTAGTCAACTATGACCGCTTATAGGAAGAAGGTGAGTAAAGCCAACAGCTCAAGCTGATAGTATTTATTGACTTCTCAAAGACTTTGGCTTCCCCACACTGAACCGGTTAATCACTTACTGAGGGGTTACCCAGGAACAAGGCTCTCTTTTGGAAGGGTGGAGTGTCGCAACCATCTCGGTAGCTGCTTTCCAGCCGAGAATTCACTTTCAGTGCCTCTTTGGAGGAGGCCGTTGGGGATACTGGATGGCCCTCAAAACCCTGGGTGGCGAAGTGGGGTATGGCTGTATGCAGGAAAACCATTAAGACACAGGTTCCACACCCCAGACTAACGGATGAGACTCCCTTGGTTGTTCAGAAGGTAGCTAAGTATAACCTGGTTGTGCCACCCGGCGTTCGCGCAACATAACACAACTCGATTCTGCCTCTTTCTGGTCGACCCTCGATGAAAGATTGGTATGGACACAGGCTAGGCGCCTTATTCAAATTTACCACTTGAGGCGTGTTTCTCGGAACAAGGGATTGGTACATTCTTCGCGGAAAATCTGCGAGGACAACCCACCCGGCACTGCGGTAGACTCCCCAGGTCGGTCTTGGAATTACTACGAGGCTGGCCTCGAAAGAGGGGGAAGCTTGCTCTGAAAGGACGGGGGTAGAGGAGAGAGCTTCGAGCTCACGCGCATGCTTCCGGAATCCGACTGCATGAGTGAAAGGAGACTACCTCCACTAGGTGGGCGGTGGTATCAAACGTCCCATGCCCGGTTGGAACGGGCTCGCCCTCTGTCCACGACACATGATTTCGGAGGGTAGGGAAAACTGTGACCTGGCTCACTCTCCAGAGTTGGACCTGCCTAGTTTTGCCCCAATTTCACAAGCGAATACCAATCATTTTTGGGAAGTTCATTGTAAGGTCTTACGCGTACGCCCAATGGACGAAGGACGAGTTCGCCGCAAACGCAGGGCAATTATTTGCGCAATGGGCTAGAGTCATGGCAAAATCACTGCCTTTTGCCGGCGGAAATGTGCAATTCGTTTACGTTTTCAACTTTCCTGGCTTCCCCTTCAAGGAATATTAGATCGCATAAGAGATTGGGGAAGTCCTGAGGGAATTAATCGCTAAAGCATGCTCTGAAACTCTAGACCAGAGTCCAAGGTTTATCTTACACAAGCAAGTACGTCCAGCTGACAGGGGATTACATATCCTGGGATCGTAGTAGCCCTCTAGTTCACGGAAGCTCAAACCGCCGACCAGTCTTATCCTCATAGACCGGTGCCCGTAATTGCGGTAGGATAAATCGAGGGATAAAATGGTGGCACCAGAATGTGGCTGTCATAATCTTTGACGGATCTGTACAGTTAAGGATGCCTTCAGAGTATTCGAAGTAATGTACGTGATGGCACGGGTCACTCAGCCAAATGCCATCAAACAGATTAGGCGCCGCGAGGATGGGCGCCCAGTTTTATGGGTTTGACATTCAACAGAAATCACCTTTCATGGGTAGATGCTAAATGGTGTATCGCAGGTACGAGCCAATCCTTTACCGGCTGCCCGTCATGTCTCTCGAATCCTTCTCTAAGGCAACTACTCGTAGGATGCTGTGATTCTGATTCTGTGAAGTCTCTCCCTGCTGGGAATTTGAAACCAGGAAGGCCGTACATTTTCCCAACCCTATCCAAGATAAATGGTATATACCGTCATTGTAGTATCGCTGCGGTGGGAGCCGCACAAAATTGGACGATAAGAAATCGCTCTTATGCGTTCCGCATCTCAAATGGACTCCCGCAAGCTCCGTTGTGGGTACGCAAATGTGGATAGTACATGCATAACCGATACATTGATATCGTAAAATATTCTGCAAATTTGCCATGGAGAAAAAAAGCGAAAAGACCAGACAGGGCTAGCGTATGCACGTTCCGTAGAGGCGAGTACGCAAGTGTTGCGCACCTACACCTAGATCGCGATAGGCGGAAACAGTTTGTGGGTGGTAGTGGACATACACACGCAGAATTCTGCGAGCGGGTTGCCTGAAAGCGGGTCTCACAATAGGGACAGTGACTCCGAGATGAAAAGGTGCGGGCAGTCTTTGTCACATTATCTTAAGCGATTGTGAGCACACACATCGTAATACGCTGTGTGCACCAAGTCGATAGGCGACTGTTCCATTGACGCACTTTGCAATTAGCCCCGAACGAAGACGAAGACGGAAAAGAATTTACAATCCGAGGGTATGAAATTTCCTGTCGGGACACGCTCGCAACAACAATAGCCCCAGAAGATTGAATGCAATTTTAACGGTGCATGCATGATATGGCCTACACTATTTGCATTGGAAACTGCCGAGTGCTAAAACAGGGATCCTGAAGCCTACTTACCCGCTGCGGTTCGGGAATGCCTACCTCGCTCTATCAATACAACGTCTCAACTTACCTGCGCTTGCTCCCGGCGGGGATATCCAGCTCTGTGTTCTGTCCAACGTTTGAGGTAGAATTAGAACAGCCGCCTGAGGGGACGAACAGCCATGAGTGTGATCCTTCCATGATTTCAATTGGAATTGCATGGGGCAAGGACTCACTAGTAGGACAGTGGCTGAAGAAACTGGATGCAGTTTCCACCAGTTCGGCGCCAAAGTCAAAATTCAACCCTGGGAATCGGCAACACTCCTTTAAAAGTCTCTTAGAAGACAAAACAACCGGAAAGGCCCCATGAACGTGTAAAGGGGGCCTGCATGTCTGCACGCTACAAAGGGTTCAATGAATGCGTTACCCATTCAAGTTCGGGTACCTACAGTGAGCGATGACCGCAAAGGGTCGATGAGTTCACATGTTGGAACACGTTTTTTGCAACGTGTCCTGCTAGACCATTTTCGAGGGTAGATGCGATTCGCCCGGATACGCTTATTTTCCAGAATCTAGAGCAAGAATTCTTTAACGGGTCTATCCCTGTGGGATATTTGACAGGAGAAGACCCCTTGTGCTAAGCCTCGCAGCTCGGCCTTGTTAGAAAAAGGGGTCCCGGTCTCGAATCAAAATTCAGTACCTATAAGATAGGCAAAGTAGAGGGACGGACATACTGGGTACAACAGCATTCTAGAATCGCGGAGAAAGTCTTCTGACTTTCCTAATCGTTTCCGACGTTCCGGAGTGACGAAATCTGAGCTTGGAACGCTTGAAAGTGACCCATTATCAGCAATTCATCCATCTCAGCAACTGACCATACAGCAATCTGAACTGACCACTGACGTTCATAAATCACAATTAGGACACCGCTTCCCGCCATGATAGTGCTGGCAGATTCCTTAGACAAAGGTAACCTCGACCCAAGATGTTATCTCGAGCTCGTGGCGTGGAGTTCCACTGATCCTCGTAGATCCATGAGTCTTTTCCGGCCTTGATAGACTCCACCGGCCCTTTGGCCCGGTATACGGGCACCCAAGGGCACCCAGTATTAGTTGCGAGTTTGCCGGGCCCCCTAAAAAGAGGTTCAGCCAACAGCACCCTAGAGCACCCTATGTAGAGCACCAATTGGCCATGAAACTGCATCCTGGCCGAGTGGCGCAAGCGCCTTATCACGATCAGGGCATCACGAGCGCCGCAAACCCAATGGGCCCGCCTCCGCCATCCATCTGTTTGGCGACAAGGAGATTGGCCGACGCGATCCGAGATGGACGTCTGAGCACGGAGAACGAGCCACCAGGGACCGCGCGGACATCGTCGGTTATAAACGGATGACGGTGGAGAATGATGAGAGGGGCCAACTGGGCGCTCTTCGTGGCGGAATATGTATTGCTGTGAGGCGGCTGCGGGGAGTTCACCCAACGCCAGTAAGCCGTTGCCGAAAGACATGAGCCAGGAGCTGTTGTATAACGAGATTCAGTTATCATCAGACACTAGAGGCGAGTTATGGGAGGCGAGGCAGTGAAGCATTCGGACCAGTTGCTGGAGAGTTCACGGGAGCGTCCAATCTATAATCCGCCTGTCTGACCAAGTCAGCTACAGTAGGAAGGTATGCAATATATTATGACAACAAATGTCCAGTACAATACCGTGCCACAGAAGGAGTAGTAGATGCCAGTCGTGATTTCGTAAAACCATTATCGCGGGATGGCGATGCCCTGTTTCTCAAGATATCTCGTCAAATCGGCGATCAACTCCAGTTGCTCGTCAACCGTTAGACCGCTAACGATGGTTTGGAGGATCCCCCCAACGGTCACATTGTTTTCACGAATCAAGCTGCTATAATAGACGTAAGTGAAGACACCCATCAAGAACCTGATCAAGGTTTCAATGACTTCAGCATATGGCGGCGGGAACAAAGGGAGTGACGTACTGGCAATCCATGCGGTCTGTCATGCCGCCATGTCCTGGGATGCTGTCTCCAAAGTCTTTGATGTTGAATGCTCGTTTGAATCCAGAGGCGAAAAAGCCTCCGAAGGGTGCAACAAGCGACGCGAAACCAGACAACGTAAGGAGGTGCAACTGGTACGGCGCATAAGATAGCGTGGTTACCGATCGTCCGACCTGAGCACGAGTCAGGGCTTTGTGGGTCCAAGTGGGAGGAAAGATTACTCACCACTGCGCTGAGAACGGAGGCCAGTGGTCGCCACAACTCGACGGTTCTCCAGACGAACACGGGATTGGGTTTGCACACAATGGAGTCAAAGGCACTTGTTCCAAGATCGTGAACCGGACAGATCATGTAGCTGAATTGCATAAAGATTGTTCCCCAGATGACTCCGAAGAGAAGGGTACTCCAGAAGGCGCCAACAAAGCCTTCAACGGTCTTCTTCGGGGAAAGCTTGATCAAAGGTGTCCGGCCGAAGAGCTTGCCCCAGATGTAGGCAAAGCAGTCATTGCAAATGACAAGGGATGCGGGGACCCAGAACCAGATCAACCCTTCCAAGATGTTGTTGACAATGAAGTGACTGCATCAGATAAGTCAGTTGTGAAGCTAGGTCGAAGAAGTATGCAATTATACCTCGAAAACACGATGATTAAAAGGCTCATGTGCACCCAGCAGAATAAACCAAATTGCTGCTTGAGGTATCCTTTCTTGAGTGACATCACGAATCCCATGAAGCCAATGATATAAAGGGTAAAGCTGATCATGCGATGGTTGGTGGCGAATGGAAGTAGTTGGGCGTCAGCGAATACGACGTGCTGATCGACGAGTTCATTAGCTTGGAACAGGGGGTGACTACGTCATACTACACTCACCTTGAAGTAGTAGATGATACTTTCGCCATACAAAAAGTAGTTGGTGACAGCAAAGAAGTACCAGTTCAGTGTTTTGCTCCATGGATCCTTGCCTTTGAGGTCAGACTTGCTGGCGTCCCGGGAATCCGCCGACTTCAATGAGAACAGTGCTGTTACTTCGCGGTACACCAGTGACTGGCATACCATAACAAGGAGGATCATGTATGCGTGGCCAAGCAGAAGTAGGCCTGGTTCACCAAGGGTCAGATGCAGAAAGAAGGTTTCTGAGTTGAGACGTACCAATGAACCCGAAGATCATTATAAAAGTCCAGACAACTCTCTCCAACACATTCTGGCGTTTCTTCACTTTCTCTTCGTCAACAACTGGTGGAGCCGATGATTCACTAAGCAAAGTAGAAGGCTTCTCCGGTACAGGAGCCACTGGCTCGGCCTTCGCTTTTGCTTGAGGCTGAGGCGATGTCACTTCTTTCGTGAGATGAGTTGTCGATGCCGCTGTACTGAGATGGGTGACAGCAGGCTCCAACTGCGTCTCTACTTGGCGGTGGTGATGACCATTCCCATTGCCATTTGCTTTAGAATGCGTCCCATTTGGCTGAACCGATTTGCTAACAGCTGGAACAGGGCTGACTGCGGATACATCTTCGGCGACTGGTGGTACCGAGCTGGCAACCTCCTCCGCAGAGCTCACGGAAGCAACTGGAGGGGAGGGAAAAGCGACTTCTGGCAAAGTCGACTGTTTAGCTTGAGGCGTCAAAGCTGACGGTGAAGGAGTGGCCGAGGCTTCTTTGGCCGCCCTGGCTTCGGCTCTGGCCTGCGCCTTTTGCTGCTGTTTCCGCTCAATACGAGCAAGGCGGGCAGCCTTTTTTATAGCAGACTTGGAAGGCTTTGCCTGGTCCTCTGCATTGCTGAGAAGATATTCAGAACATTGAATATTGAGTGTATGACGCGGTAGACGAACCTCGAATCTGGAACCTCTTCCTGGATCTCTTCCTCGCTCTCTTCTCCCGACTCTACTTGCAGAGCGTCATATGCAATCTTTGAGGCAAATACAGAGCGACCTCCCGGTGCTGCGACTCGGCTCATAGCGGTTTCGAAAGGGAAGGGAACGGTGACCTCACTCCAAACGTGGAGGGACTTTGCTGGTCCAGAAAAGTTGACGCGCGACAGCACGGCACTACTGCCCTGTTTGTCAATCACATGGCTACCAAACATCTTCCCGCAGTCGTACGAGCAATAATGTCTATGTCAAATGCGTCTTATTAGAAATGCTAGAACACAAAGCTATCTGAGCTATATAGCACGGTAAACGTCCGTGGCCGGCCCCGGTGCTGAAAGGCAGAATAAATATGTCGAAATGCCGCTTCATCGTCATCAGAAGGTGTCTTGTCTTGCTCAGAACTTCCAGTCGTTCTCTACGCCTCTCGCCCATGGGACTGTCAAAGAGAGTGAGTGAACTTCAACCTCGACGTGAGGGAATGATGGGTCATACATTTGGTGAGCAACGTTTTGCTGAATATCTTCTCAATCGGAACATCATGGGTATTGCACCACGCAACGGTTATTCTGCAAGGAGGTTAGCGGTGGAACATGGGAAGATGCGGAAAGAATCTGACCTAGGATCCAAGTAATTGATCTTACTCGTGCTCAAAGCGACCTCTTTCCCCTCATCACGGTCAATCATCTGCAGCTTGAAAGCCTTGATCTTATCCGTAAGCTTTTCAATCCCTTCCTCAAGCTTGTCCGTAGGCCGGTCTTTCTTCAGAGTAGCCTTCTTGGTACCCCTCTCCTTCGCCAAACGTTCGAAGTCCTCCTCAACAGCGGCAAGTCGCTCCTTGAGAACGGAACCCTTGTGCGCTTTCTTACCATCCGCTTCAAGCTTCTCGTTCTCTTTCGCGAACTTCTTCTCCGCCTTTTCAATCTCCTTGGCCTTCAGATTGTCCTCATGCTCCTGAATCCAGTCGTCGTCGAGGTCGGACTCTTCGTCGCAGTACTTCTTGTTCTTCTTCGCCTTCGGCTCCTGGCTAAATAAAACGTGGCGAAGCTTCATGCGGTCATACTTCAGAGTCCGAAGCTAGAAGGCATTGCCTAGTCAGCACCAATTATGAAGCGTTTCAAAGTAACACACCTTGTAACGCATCTTCTCCATTGACTGGTCGTGTGTCTTGGGAGTACTCCGTTGATGGTTACACAGGATGGCCACCATGCGGTTGGCCTTGTTGTAAGCATTTAGCCTCTCCTGCAATGTCGCACCCTTGAGTTCTTCCCCATCAAGCAGGCGTTGGAAAGTAATAGACGCGTTGAAAGTACGGAATACTTTCGCGGTAAGACCCTTCATCTGCGAGGTCAAGTGCTTGTTCAATCCGGTAGTCTGTAGCCGTAAGTAAGCCTACGATCCAAGGCGACAATGGGAACGGCTTACGGTCACTCGATCGAACAAATTATCATCGGGCTCCTTATTCTCTTTGAAGATGCGAATGTTCTTGAAGATTTGAGCCTCAACTTCCACCTTGTTGTAGTAGCGGATCGAATCTTTACCCAGAAAATCGAAGATAATGAAGTTGGGGTTTTCTAAAGTCACATGCTCACAACGAAGGGAGCAGCAACCAACCGTGTCTGCTTCATCTTCGCCCTTCTCGTTGCCAGCACGAAGGGCGAGTCTGTCGATGAAGTACATGGCAGTGGCACGCTGGCGATCTGCCATAACCTTGGATTTGAGGTCCTCAGTATAGTCAAGGCGGATTTTGTCGATATGTTTCTGCGAAATTCATTAAAAACAGCAGGCACTAGAAGTTTTGATTACCGAAACAAACCTTGAGCTCCCGCGCCTTTTCAAACTTCTGCATGTCACTCTGTCCCTTGAGTGAGCTCCCGGCCGCTAAAAAGACGTATTTGTGGTTCTGATTGATGTTTTCCGTCCATGTGGCGAGCCAAGTTACGGTGTTGTCGTTAATAACCTTCTTCCAGTTGCCGGGCACGTTGGGTACTGGAATAGGCGCATTTTGCCCTATGTTGATGGTGATGTCTTCAGGACGCACACGGTTCTGCCAGCGTGTGTTCAGTGGAAAAATGCTAGGTCATCAAAATGTGGTTACCTTGAGGAAGCCCTTCTTGGGGTGCTCTCCACGACCGCGGAACAGACCAGGAGGTTCAACTCTGAAGTTCCCAATCTTCTCTTTACGTCCGTCTAGCAAACAAGTCATGTGCTTGGCCTCCAGTTCCTCTTTGGCTTTCTTGAGTTGTTTCTTTTCGTCAGCAGAGAGAGATTTCTTCTTCGCTTTCTCGGCCTCGAAGTATTCAAACATTGGCCGAAAGTCGCAAAGCTCAAACTTGGTGACCTGTGTGCCATCGCGCTGGGAGGATGTTAACTCTAGATCAAGAAACGATACTAGCGATTGCACTGACAGGAGGATGCTTGGCAAGGACGCGTTTCCAATCCTCAAAGAAATTCTTGTTGAAGGTGGCATCTTGAGCGTGGTCCGTTTCAAGCATAGCTCCGTAAAAGCCTGCAACTTCCTCCGCCTCTGGCGGAAGGTCCAGCTCCGCTCCTGTTCGAGTGAGAATGCAGCAAGGGGAGGGAGAGATGAGTGGACATACCATCATACTTCATCTTGACATTAGCTGGAAGGGGTACATAGGGAGGAGGGAAAAGAACGCCATGATGCTCCAAAGTCTGCCATCTTTCCGTACCATCGCCTGTCTCTTCGTCCTTCTCCCACCATTTGAATACGTCCTCCTCTTCTTCCTCTTCTTTCTTCTTGCCCTTCTTCGCCTTGCCCTTGGCCGGCGACTCACTACCAGTCGCCTCTTCCTCCTTCGCCTTGGCTGACCGTTTCTTAGGTTTGGGGGTGTCCGACCCCGAACCTTCGTCCTTTTTCACTTTCTTAGTGGCGCGAGGCTTCGCAGCGGCCTTCTTGAGAGGTTTGCTGTCCTCATCGTCTGACTCGTTCTTGACAGCCCTAGTCCTCGCGCTCGCCGCGTTCTTCTTCTTGGACGACGTGACTTCGTTTTCGTCGGAAGCATCGCTCTCCTCCTTCACTCTCTTCTTGGGAGGCGCCTTCGCCTTGCCGTTGGCTGCCCGCCTCTTCTTGGGCGCCACCTCGGGCTCAGACTCATTCTGAGCATCGTCATCGCTCTCCTCCTTCACCGCCTTCGATTTCTTGGCCCGGCCATTGGTCTTGGGGGCGGGTTTAGCGGGAGAGGAGGCCAAGGGAACGTCGTCCTCGCTGCTGGACGACTCTGCATAGACAGGTTTCTTGCGCTTAAGGTTCCGTGGTGGGAGGGGGTCTTGTCTAGATTTACGCGTAGCCTGAGACTAGTTATGTGGATGAATCAATAAAATGATCTAATCGAACCGAGTCGACAGCCACGCACCAAGGGCACATCATCATCAGCATCGCTCATGGAGACATCGCTCTGCTGGCCATTGGCATGGCCGTTGCCATTCTTCAACCCCGAGCCATTTGCTGTTGGCTTTGGAGCGAGTGGCCGTTCGTCGTCCGAGAACATTGAAGAGTCACCAGACATGTCTATGTGGTGTATTGAAGAGGAAACGGAGGGCGCTGGGGGCGCTGGGGATGGAAAAACAATGTGGAGAGCAGGAAGAATGCAGTGGGAGACTCAGCCGTCAAGAGCTGGCAGCTTGATCAGCGAAATTTGCCCAAGTTGCCCCGTCCTGCCCTCAACTCATCACGGGACCTGTTCCCACGCTCTCACAGCTGTAATGCTGGTTTGTCCGAAGCCAACCTCCGGTCCACGCCAACGAAGCCTGCATCGCACTCGTCCGTCAACTCCAGCTCCATCCTAGTCCTCGAACTAACCTCCTTTGCGTACAGAATGTCCGAACACCTACCTCTGTACAGAGATCCTTGGGCAAAGCGCGAGGCCTGGCGCAAAAGCCCAGTCTTTTCCAACCGCGTCATGTTCCGCAGCCTGTTTCCGGGCTTCGGCATCGCAGTCGTAGCCTTTACAGCCTATGTTGCTGTCGATAACCTGTTCCTGAGCAAGAAGGACCCACATGAAGCCGCACACCACCACCACTGAACAAGAGTGATCGCAGTTGGGTTAGTTTCTCGTTTTTGTCACCACCTTACCGTATTCTCACCTCCCGACCGGCCCGCTTAGTTTAGAACATAGAGCAAGGATGATCTCCTCGTCCGTCGGTTTCCGGAGTTCGCTTCGATTGGTCACCGTTCTGAAATCAACTATCGGGCTTGTGGATAGATGTCTTTTCCTCAAGCGAGGGAGGCCGACCGTGACAGTGCGCCCACCGTCATACCCCTCGTTACGTTACAATCTAGGCCACCTGGTGCATCCCTTAATGCCTTCATGCCTCTCGTATTCACTTCACAATTGATGCTCGGCAAACTACATTGTGTGCCACCCACACCCACCCTTGGCTCAGTGTAGCCTAGTTCCCCGATTTCAGACGAACACGACTAATCCCGAGAAATCTGCGAAAACAGGCCCAAAATTCAAGACGGTTTGGGCGAAGCAGAAGAGCAAAGCCGGTTGGGTAGGGTTATGACCGAGTGGGCCGTTTGTGGGCTCTTGTGCGATTGGTGGAAGATGTCGATCTTTGCTTCTTCCAATTGTCACATGCCTCATGCCAATGGAGGGCAGATTCGGCGTCATTGCGATTCGCAAACAGAGTGCTTATCTAGCACCGCCGTAACCGTTGATGCCCATGTTAAGAGAGAGAAAAGCTGCCTCTGATGGATTGGTGGGATTGCCGGGAACCATGCATGGCAGGGCAAGCGGATGAACGTGAATGAGCTGCCTGTGTCGGAGGCCGACTGGGAGGAGCCGCGAGCGACAGGAGCGACCTGGAGCGAGCGATTGAGTTAGCGTAGATGATGGAGTACTTGGCGCACACATTCCTTTCGGAAAATGGTTGCTGATGGCTCAGGGAAGCTCAGGGACGGGTTACCGGACACGGCATGGTCATGGTGCCCCAGAATTGGCTGCATCAATCTGGACAAATCTGATACCTGCTGACAGCCCCGCCGACCAGGCGTCTCCTTGTGTGCAGTGCCTCAAGGCTGGTGTTGACGAACATCATCACGACATGGAAGTATTTTCCTGTCGGTCTTCTCCAAGCGACCCGTTCACCCAAAATTATTATTCCCTTCAGGAACAAGATCGCGATCCCTCCTCAAGAGCCTTTTCCCCATATCAAGTCCGACCTATTTCAACGGCTGAATATTCCTCGCTTTTATCATGTCCCTTCATAAGCCCCCGTGCCCCTCCCTTGTCCTCCCGCTCTCCAGCATGGCTTCATCCACAAAGTACACAAGCATTGTCTTCGACCTCGGCGACGTCCTCTTCCGATGGTCTGCAGAAACCAAGACCTCCGTCTCCCCCAAGCTGCTGCGCAGTATTCTCTCCTCCCCGACCTGGTTCGAATATGAACGGGGCCGCCTGTCAGAACAGGAATGTTATGATCGTGTTGGGGAAGACTTCCATGTCCTGCCAAGCGAAATTCGGAAGGCGCTTGACCAAGCTCGGGACTCTCTTGTTGCCAGCCACGGGCTTATCCAACTCATTCGTGAGCTCAAGGAAGAGTCCAAAGGAGCACTTCGCGTCTACGCCATGTCCAACATTTCACTACCAGACTGGGATGTCCTCAAGACCAAGCCAGCCGATTGGTCAATATTTGACGAGATCTTCACCTCGGGCGCTGCTGGCGAACGGAAACCTAACCTGGGGTTTTACCGACATGTTATCTCCGCCACAGGCGTCGATCCGCGCACAACCATCTTTGTCGACGACAAGCACGAGAACGTACTCTCCGCAAGATCCTTGGGATTCCATGGTATCGTGTTCGACAACGAAGAGGCCGTCCGACGTGCCTTGCGCAACCTCATCGGCGACCCAGCGGCTAGGGGAAGGTCCTATCTTCAGACGAACGCAAAGAATCTCCATTCTGTGACCGCCAACACCGAGAAGCAGCCTGCGATAATTCTCCACGAAAATTTCGCTCAGCTCCTGATACTCGAAGCCACCAACGATCGGTGGGTTCTCCGGGTCCTCGACGTAATTTCGAATATTCTAACAGGTCATCATCATCAGTGATCTTGTCAACCTTGTGGAACATGAACGGGCATGGAACTTCTTTCACCATGGTTCGTTATAGCCTCCTTCCGCTTTGTCAATAAATTTGCTGATCGAAGCAACTATCAATGCCATAGGTAAAGGCGTTCTAACGACGGAACAATTCCCATTTGATGTGGACACGACATCCGTCGCTTTTACCGTCCTCAAGCGCGACAAAGCCCTCGCAAATTCCGTCATGGATGATATGCTCCAATACGTCGATAAAGACGGCATCATGCAGGTACGAATGTCGTGTACGTTTCCATGTACCTCCGATGCTAAGTTTCCACAGACCTACTTTGATCACACTCGCCCTCGGTTCGATCCCATCGTCTGCGTCAATGCTTTGACATTGTTCTACATGCATGGCCGCGGTGGAGAGCTCTCGAAAACCCTGCAGTGGGTGTACGAAGTTCTCTTGAACAGGGCCTATGTCGACGGCACCAGGTATTACAAGCATGCAGAGTGCTTCTTGTACTGCATCAGTCGGCTGCTCGCAGCATCGGGTGACCCTGACCTCCATGCCCAGCTCAAGCCTTTGCTCAAGACTCGTGTTCAAGAGTGCATAGGCGCCGAGGGAGACGCCCTGCAACTTGCTATGCGCATCATCGTTTGCGAGTTCGTAGGAATTCGTGACGAGATCGACTTGCGCGCCCTTCTTCCTTTGCAATGCGAAGATGGGAGCTGGGAGACCGGTTGGGTCTACAAGTACGGATCCACTGGTCTGCTCATTGGCAACAAGGGCTTGACGACTGCTTTGGCTGTCAAGGCTGTCGAGGCGCTCAGTCACCCGATCGTCCACTTCACTCCTCCTTCCCCGACCTTAACCGTCGTCCAGCCTCCCTCCCCCACCGAGAAACGCTCATCCATGTTCTCTCACAAGCGCCAGCGTAGTTCGTCGTTCAAGAATTCCTTTCAATGGCTCTGGCACGGGGGAAAGATGCGCAAGTCTGTCGAAATCAGCTCCTAACACTTGAGAACCGCATGACTGCTCTTTCAACTTTGCCTCATATCCCGTAGCACACATTTAGGACTCTCAATCATACTCACTCATTTACTCTAGCCTTCTGTAATTGTAACCGTGTCTCCATCCTATGTCGCCTTCTGTTGTGATCTACTGACTGTTGTACCACCTTGTAACTCGTAGCGCTCCCCTGTTGTCTGTATGTACTCTAGGTTCGGTACACGACTATTACGGCCTTCTTCCCCATTCCACGCTTTACGCTTTGCACGTTCTCGGTTGGCTATACCCTACACCCTACCTAGCTTTGCAGGTACATCTTGTAAACGGGATTATTAGTCTCATCCACATAGCTATAATCCAATTTTTCCAAAAATTGAACAAATGCTTCGTCATCCGATTCGGGTACCTGGATTCCAGCCAGGACACGGCCCAGGTCTTTGGCGATAAACTAGATTTCAGCTGCCATAGATACGGAAAAGGGAAGGAAGACTCGCCTGCGCCGTGGTTCCGATAATGGAAAAGAGAGATGTTCCATCCTTGGTGTAACCCAAGCAAGAACTTGCGCAGAGCGCCTGGGCGCTCGGGAAATTCTGCACATCAGGAGTGAGCACCCGCATGCCACCCGATTTATTGAGAATTAAAGATGCATGGATTTTAACGCAACGGACTTACCGAATCTAACCACGCGTTCATTCGGCACCTTGTGACACCCCCCAATCATGTACCGAATGTGGCTTTTGGCGCATTCGTCGTCGCTGATATCATATCCTTTCATGTCGGCGTTGGAGAGCGCGCTAAGCACTTCCTCTACCTCGGCCGCTCGATTCCCGGATTCGATATTGAACGATAACAGCACCGAAGCGCGATCACCCCGAACATTATATCGATAGATAAATTCTGTGACCGCACGGGGGTGGATGATGCTGTGGAGAGCGACGAAACTTTAAAAAAGGTTATGAATGATAGATCTTGACAGTCAACCTGATAGATAGACCTACCTGCCCGGTCGTTCTGGGATGTCCACACTAAGGAGCGCTTCGCGTCCTTCACCCAGTTCCGCGCGCTCGGACACGAAACGGAGGCGATCAAAGTTCATATTGGCCCCACTGATCACAACCACAAACTTCTTTTGAGCGCCGACCAGGTTGTTCTCTAGAATGTATCGTTTCAGACCAGCAAGTGCTAAAGCTCCCGCTGGCTCCGTGATAGAGCGTGTCTCTGTTAGAAAGATTAAGGAAATGTTAAGGCACATTGAGATGAGATGACGGAAAGACGGGTTTAATCACCTTCAAAGATGTCCTTGATCGCAGCACAGATCTCGTCGTTATCGACTTTAACAATCCCATCGAGCAGTTCCTTGCAGATTCGGAAAGGCTCTTCGCCAACGATCCTGACTGCTGTACCGTCGCTGAATGGGCCAACCTCTTTGAGCGTTACTCGTTCGCCTTTTGCTATACTCCGCTCCATTGCATCGCCGTCCACAGTTTCAACCCCCATTACGCGAGTATTGGGCCCACCAATTCGCTTGACGTATTCTGCAATTCCTGCAACAAGGCCTCCGCCTCCAACAGCTCCGAATATCCCCTCAAGTGTATCGGATTCTGGTACCTGTTTCAGAATCTCCATCCCAATAGTTCCTTGGCCAGCAATAACCAAGGGGTCATCATACGGAGGCACGAAAGTTAAGCCATGGGCCGCCGCAAGGCGAGCGCATTCGGCCTTGGCTTCATCGAAATCGATCCCGTGGAGTACAACTTTTGCACCTAGCCTCGCAACATTCCGCACTTTGATAGACGGTGTTGCTTGCGGCATAACGATGGTGCAGGGGATGCGTAAACGGGCACCGGAAAGAGCCACGCCCTGGGCATGATTACCTATTGACCGGGAAAATGAAAAGGGTCAGTTCAAAGACAATTAAAACGTTGAGTTGGGAGAAAAAATAGCAAGCAGGGTAACAAGGGAGTGGGTGCGAGGGATTCCCGATTATCGTCACTGTCAACAAAGCGACATCGTGCCAGCACGCGAACTGACTCAGGATAGGGGCCGTGAACCTTCCCCATACTTACGGATCTACCGTCGGGATCGTTGAAAATAGAGCCACTGGGAAGGATAGGTCCTACCAGAGGAGCACGTTTTCTAGCGTAGCGAGATCTCCGATAGACTCTCGAGTGTTGCTCGCATGGTTCTGGGGCAGCAAGGGTACGCACACTAACCAGCGCTGCAGGTGACGACACCCTTCCATCGTTCCTCTTCTGTCAAGCTGGCCATAAAATTGTAGGCTCCCCGGATTTTGAAGCTGAAGACTTCCTGAAGGTCCTCGCGTTTGAACCATATTTGATTTCCAAGCTTGGTGCTTAGATTCGTTGCAAACGCGAGGGGGGTCTCCTTGAGGATCTCGTAAACCTTGGCGGTGAGGATGAGGCGAAGATAGTCTGGGGTGTTCGAGGGCAGGAGATGGTGTTTTGGAAGCCTGGGATATGGCAGAGGCTCTGGCGCCTTCGAGGCGTACTCTATGGTTGCTGCTGAGGCCATGAGGATGAGCGATGGATGGGGATCGGGCCAAAATCCAGAAAATATGGGAGCGGAGCTAATTACCGGGCACGTGATGGCTGAAGCCATTCCGCCAGACCCAGTTTCTCCCAACCCACCTTCACCCCATCGTCCATGCCTCATCTCTCAGGAATGGGTCCCCCACCGTCCCCGCGCGAAACACGACGCTCAGGTCGCCGTTCAGCTCCCTCCGCATCCACCAGCGCCTCCAAATCTCCCGACTCCGACCAGCCACCAAAGCAGAGGGACACCTCATCCCGACCAGCCCCTTCAGCAAACACAGCCGGCTCCAGAAACAAACGTCTCAAGCAGGAGGACCTCGAGGACGCCGTCGATGAGCGTAAGGTCAACACCGCTCCCTCCGTCGCCTCCAACACCTCCAACCAAGGTCCAGCTAACGGAAAGGGCAAACGCAAGGGAAAGGAGAAAGAGAAGGAAAAGCAAAACGCCTCTGATGAGCAAGTCGACGAAGTCTCCGAGCCCATCCCAGAAGAGGGAGACCAGGCACCTGGAGACGAAGAGGAGCAGGGGATCACGCGGTGTGTGTGCGGTAGCGCTGGTGAGCCTCAGGCTTCTCCCCTGTTCCCTCTTCTAAGAGCGCAATCTGCAGAAGACGATCCAGATGCTGGAGAGTTCATGATCCAGTGCGAGTCCTGCAAGGTCTGGCAGCATGGCCCCTGCATGGGCTTCATGACGGAAGATCAAGTTCTCGATGAAGACTACTATTGTGAGGAGTGCAAGCCGGAGCTTCATGCAGACCTTCTCAAGTGCGCATCTGCCTTATTCTACCCCTCTCCTTCCCTCATCATTGGTACAGGCGACTATCTAACAAGAAAGGGCGGCATGCCAGTCACCACAACTCCACCGTTTCGCGTATCTCGCGTTCCCGGTCGCCCTCGCAACTCAAACAACCGTCAAAGCGCAGAAACACGATGAACAGCCGAGACTTTGACGAGAGCTTGAAAGAAGTAATGGAAGCGACCGCCGCAGAGGCAGCTGGCAAGGACTCGGTGCCCACTCATTCTCGCGATGAGCCAGGGGCCAATGAGGGCGAGCATGAAGAGGTCCAGGCCAACGGGAAGAAGAAGAGAAAACGTGCAGAAGACGATCCGTATGTATTAAATTGTGCTGCATTGGCTCAGATATTAACCTCTGTCGCTTTCTTCAGGGCGCCCACCAAGAAACGGACGCGGTCAGCATCAACGACCTCAGATCGGCCCGCGTCAGCTCATCCTCGAGACGAAACACCGGTCAGCACTACTGCTAGGCCTACTTCTCAAGCACCTGCCCCGGCGAAGGGTGGAGGCCGTAACAAGAGGGGTGGTAGGAAAGCTGCTGTTCCGGAGGCTGTCGTCACCGCCGATGGCGAGGAAGGTACGGGTATCAAAGTTTTGAGGCGCCCATTTGTGCTAACTGCTGTAACATTTAATAGCTGCTCCCGCGGTTCCTGCCACGACGACGACGAAAAGACAGGGAAACATGAACCGAAAGGGAGGCGCCAAACGTCCACCACTATCCCATGCCATATCGCACAACTCTACCGGCACCAATCAAGAACATTCAACCAGCAGGGCGAGGAACCCCACAGGCATCAACCAGCATAGCGCGGCGAATGCGGAAGCCAGGGCTTATCGTAACTCCCATGCTTATGCTGTTTCACAGCAGCCTCTTCTCACTTCTTGGGGGCTCCCAGACTATCTCTCGCATCTTGCGGAAATGCTCCCGACGCAGACCCCAATGCCGCTAGAAGTGCGTTCTGGCGCGTCTTCTGGTGAGAGAGGAGAAAGCGCCGAAACCACGGTGGAGCGAGGTGTCAAGGTTAAATGGCCCGCGAAACGGATGAGCGTTGGGGATATGAACAAGCGTGTCCGTGCGCTTGTCGAAGCTGTTGGGCGAGAACAGGCGAATGCTCTCGATCGCGAACGTAGGCGAGAAGCGTTGGAGAACGTGCTAAAAGAACACCAGGCAGCCGGTGTAGCAACACTAGCGGATACTGAGGGCGATGTCGTCATGGCCGTTGACGGCACTGAAGAAAACCCAGCTGCACCGGCGGTCTTACTGCCTAAACCCATCGACAAGGAAGCGACCTCGTCCACCATGAAGTTAATGGAGGAATTGATGGAGGAGTTGATTGTATTTCAGGAGAAGTTTGGTCCTGGCGCCAAAACCCGTGAAAGGCGACAAGGGCAGACCGCTTCGTAGACTACTACTTGACTTTTGGATACCCTTGGGACACTGGGTTCTTCAAATCTGGTTATCAGCTTCGTTTTTTATTAGTCTTATTTGTATTGATTTTTTGGTGTAAGATGTAAATTAAAAATGACGCCGCGGCTCATGTGGTATGCGGAAGGCAAAGACTCCGAACCAAACATCTCGGGACTTTGAGTTACGCCATCAACTTACCACCACCAACTCCAGCTCGCGCTGAGCTGCGGTCAATGTCAGGACCACAGTCGTTCAGCGTTGGAAATGAATGGGCAGACGCGATATCGCCTCTTCCTGAAGACTCTGCCCAAAATCTCCATTTCTCGGACAGCGACGATGACGCCGATGGTATAGAGGAGGAGGACGCTCATACCGGTGATTATTCACACTATTCGCAGCAAATGGAGGAGTTGCTGGGAGATGAAGAGCACGAGTCTGCGGAGAATTCTAAAACACCCATTCTTGCCGGAGGACTCGAGAGTGACGACGAGGAAGAGGAGGAAGAAGAGGATTTCGTGTATAGCGGTGTCGACGCTGCGGACGTATCGGTGGTGCCTTACCGTGACCAGCTTCGCGACGTCTTGGAACAGGATCATGAAGAAGAGTCTGTGGAGGACGTCCACGAAGTTGAAAAGTCCCTGCTAATGGAGGAGAGCGGGACTGTGTCGGTGTTGTTGGACGATGAACCTTTGGTCAGTGCCAGGTGCCATTCTCATTGCTCATAAACCTCAACTCTTTCGACGGACAGGAACATCATGAATTGCAGGAGGAAGTTCTCTCAGAATTCTCCCCTCCGCAATCATCTGCGAGCCCAATGACACCTCCGTCGAGGCTTGATTCTCCTGCCGCCCTGTTGGCTTCACCACGTCTGGCGAGACCTTTCTTGCATCCCAACGTTTCCCGTCTTCGGTCATCCACACCTCAAATGTCTCCCAAGTCCTTGCCCATGGACAGTCCAATCACATCTCATTCCCATCTGTTTGAAGGTGCCTCACCTTCGCCTTCGGGATTCTCCTCCATCTCTCGCTCATCCTCCCTTTCAAACCTCCGAGCAGTTTCATCAAATGGTGGGACCGCGTCGACGCAAAGTGATGTGTTTCGGTGGTCCGAACTTCAGCTCATATCGAAAGAGTTATTCTCCAAGAATCCGCATAAAGCGTTGCATTTGCTCGGAACCTCTGGTCTCGGATCACCCACTGTATTGGCTGCCAATGGGCTGATCTGTGTAGGCTTAAATGACGGACGAATATGTGTCTACGATTTCAAGCAAACGTTAAAGGCAGTGTGTGGAACTGAAGGGAAAGGTACGCAGTCCGGTCTGTGCACCTAGGATATTATCTCAATTTATCTCTAGCAGCGATACTGGGCCCTGTGACAGCTCTCGCACTGTCTCATGATCATACTTGTGTTGCCGCCGGCCATTCAACAGGCCACATTCAACTCTTCGACCTTAAGAAACCCCAAACCCCGATTCGATCTGTCCCTCCAACCACACTGGGTGTCGTAGCCACCGGACGGAAAGAAGGTCATATTCAAGGTTCACGTATCATCAACATTGGTTTCATAGCTGGCAGACACACAGCTCTTGTCTCCGCCGACGAACATGGTCTTGCGTTTTATCATTCGCTTGGAAAGATGCTATTCGTGGAAGCCTCGGATATTTTGCGAATTCTGGGACAGTATCCAGACCCCTCCGCGGGCATGGTAACATCCCCGAACTCCGCTTCTTCAGCAGCACCACAGAAACGCAAGCCTCGGTATGCGATTCTATCCATGGCTCCACTACCGTTAGGACCAACACCTCATCCCACCGATGCATATGACGTGACAGCGTTGCTCACACCCACGAAGCTCGTAGTAGTCGGCTTGCGACCAACGCCGAAAACTTGGTTCAAATGTCCCCGTGAAGCGAACGAAGGCCAATTGCTGACGTCTCAAATGAAAGGCACCTTGGCCTGGTTCCCAAGCGTGGCTCGTTCAAGCGCAGATGCACCTGATCCAGTTCAAAATGGAACTCCTCGGCATTCGGAGAACGACATTGAAGCGAGAGATCCAATCCTTGCGTTTACTTGGGGAAATTCGCTTCGACTTATCAAGGTCAGCGAAGTCAGGTTCAGGCAGCGGGCGAGAAGTACCAAGACGGGAAGAACGGCTGAAGTTGACATAGGCACGATCTCCTTTGAAGAGATGGGGAAGTGGAATGCGGAAGACACAGTCCTTGGTCTGCAGTGGTTGAACGCCAAGGTGGATTCATTCAAAGTTTATTTGAATTCTCCATTGAACATTTTTCTTTCAGCAACTCATCGTGATCATGAAAAGTATTATGGGGGTTTATGATATCCACTCATCAAATTTGGTTGAGAAAGCTAGTTTCGACGGTCTCTCGTTAATGTCTCCCACCCTCAATATGACTTCAAACGGGTCGGTCAAGTACGCAGACTCCGTTGCCGATGTTGCTCACAGCTTCCGCACATACAAGGGGAAAATATTTTTGCTGGTACGTTCTCGATTCGTCTGGTGTTACATTCACTAGTTGCTGAGCTCCTACACATAGGGTCGAGAGCGTCTTTCCGTTGGCTCCCTTCTCACTTGGGCTGATCGCATCTTAGCCCTGGTGGAAACCGGAGACTTCTTGGAGGCAATTGAACTTTGCCGCATCTATTATACGGACCAGGCTCCGGGCAATCGAAATGGGCTTCCAGATGACCCATTCCGTAGAAAGGAGATCATCTCCGACAAACTACGCAGCCTAATGGATGCGTCCGTTCGTTATGCGTTTGCAGAGGAGCGCTTGACGGACCAAACACACGTCACACCAGACCATCGTGGAGTAGACCGCACTGCTCTCTTTGAGGGTTTGGTAGCCACCTGCTGCCGATCCTGCATTGCCTTGGCCGACTTCGACTTCCTGTTTGAAGACCTATTCCAGTGCTACGATGATAATGGTATCGCACCTATTTATCTCAGACAATTGGAACCTTTCATCCTCGACAATACCATTCACTATGTCCCACCACGAATTACCCAACGCTTAGTCGCGTTGCATGAAGCCGATGGACAGCCAGAATACGTCGAGCGCATCATCTGGCACATGGACCCTTCCTGTCTGGACCTCAACCAAACCATCCGCCTATGTCAGAAATTCCACTTGTACGACGCCCTCATCTATATCTACACACGAGCATTGCAAGACTATGTTGCTCCGGTCGTGGAGCTGCTTGGTCTCATTCGCCAAATCCAACAATATCGTCATTCCATCGCGACAACCCCCTATACAGCCCCCGCATTCAATGGCGACATTCCAGTGGAATCGCTATTGCTGAATGCGTACAAGATCTACCCTTATCTTTCAAATGTCCTTTCCGGCCTGTCGTATCCCAGCGAAGAGCCTCTTCCGGAAGACGAAGCCTTTCAAGCGAAGAAGACGCTGTATACCTTCCTTTTTTTCGGACGTTCGAGCGTTTGGCCGCCAGGAAACGGGGGCAAGCTTGTCTTAACTGCCGACGAAGAAGGGGGTGTAGAGCCCACCTATCCATATGCACGTCAACTCCTGAGGTTCGACGCCGAAGCATTCCTCCATTCACTCGACATCGCATTCGAGGATGCTTATCTGAACGATGAATCACAAAGCGTCAACCGTCTTATCATTGTTCGAATTCTCCTCGAAATTCTCGCAAGCGGCCAGTTGCCACAGGAAGACGTCACTCTCGTCAACATTTTCATTGCTCGAAATGTTCCCAAGTACCCTCAGTTCCTTCAAATCGCACCAACTGTCCTCCACAACATCCTCACTGGTCTTGCCGAAGATTCAGACCCCCAGACACGGGAAGACCGCCAGCTCGCCGCTGAATATCTTTTGTCTGTATACAATCCCCATGATATCAGCACCATCATCTCCTTATTCGAGGAAGCTGGTTTCTATCGAATCTTGCGCTCGTGGTACAAACAGGATCATCGATGGGCGTTGCTCTTTTGCACATACATCAATGACCAGCAATTACTTCCCAATTTTCTGTTTGAAAGCATTCACGAAGTCCTTCGCACCACCAACAGACACCACAAAGGCACCCTCCCCAGGGATGTCTCAGAGACGTTGGAGAGCTCACTACCACAATTGCTCAACATCAGCATCCAGAATACAGCCATATTGCTCGACTTCCACGCACCCGCCTTACACGAAGTTGCTCTTTCCGTGATCCCCCATGAATTCGAGCAGAGGGATCATGCACTTTATACCTATCTCCTCCAGCTCTTCGCACCGCCTCCCAGTGAGGAAGACGAAACGGTCCTTCCCCGGCGGAAGCGATCGAGCGATAGCCTACCCTCAGCCATGCGGGATGAATTCATTGACCTCCAATCGCGGTTGCACCCCGAGAATTTGGTCGAAGTTCTGAAGGAGATGGATCGAGATTCGCTACAGTGGCAGCAAGTCATCGACATTTGTGAACGGAACGAAGCTTGGGATGTAGTGGTATGGGCACTCGATTGGCAACACGAACCGCAGGCAGCGCTGAAGAAGGCTGAGGGCTACTACCAGCAGCTCACCCGGCGCATCATCGCTTCTCTCAGCAACCATTCAGACACCACTCATGAAATCCATATTCTCCGGTCGCTCGGCCTGATCGGTCGAGATATATGTTTGCAACGATCCCAAGGACCTCAATCATCGGAAATTCCTTTGGAGGATCTGTGGTTCTCGTTGTTAAGCAGTCAGGTTCACTCTGTGCAAACTGTTTCGGCAGTCGACGACAAAAACCATTTCGATGATATTTTGGCCTCTTTGCGATCCTCGGTGAAAACGACATTCACTGCCCTCGTGTCCATCACTTCCACACAAGCCGTCTCCTTCCCTCGGCTGTTCAAGCGCCTTGTCAACTCCACTCCAACGACAACTGGAACGCAATACACAGAATTCCGACTCATTCTAGCTGGTATGCTCGAATCGTATCACTCCGATGCGGACATGTTAGTTATTACCAAACATCTCATCGATCGCGATCTCTTTGAGACGATTGCCACGCACACTGCAGAGAAAGGACGGGGGTGGGCACCGGACACGGGAAGATGTACCATTTGCAGGAAACCTATTGTCGAGATTGGGCTGGTACGAGCCGCAGTATCTCAATCGGACCCCTCTACGCCACCGACACCTCAGCCACAAATTATTGTTTCGCGGACCGGGGCAATTTCCCATAGTACTTGTTTGAGCTATTCAATACCCCAGAACGTGGGTTCTTCTACATAGAGTTATTTGTAGTGATTGTGTATGGATATTAATGCTAGTATAAGAGAGAGACGCGGAGAGATCATGACTACGAGGAAAACCAGCCATTTAATCCCCATCATTTGCGTACACGACCTCCCTAAGAGCTTTAAAATGCGGATTATTCTCGACGTCAACCCCCAGACCATGTGCGTCCTTCCCGAAAGCCTCCACATCAAGAATCATCTGGGATCGGATTCGTTCTTCGTCCTTGTTTTCGTCATTGGCACCCGACGTTCCTGAAAACAAAGAAAACGCCGGTTTCTTCCCCTTTTTTAACCTCTTCAGGGATTCCTCAGTCTTCTTCCACGCCGAAAGGTAATTAATGTACCTGGACCGCGGAAAGGAAGGCAACAAAGAAAAATGAATCAGAGATTGAACGAAAGACAACAGACGGAACGCCACTGGCAGCTAACCTTGTCGTCACCGCGTTGAAGATCTCCGTTGCGTACTCTTTGAGGTACCGATCTCGCAGATGAGCTCCAGGCCCACCATCGCCGAGTCCGATTGTGAAGAACTGCTTGACAGGACGTAAGACGTTAGGTACAAAGTGGCTTGCATCACTCGGCATCCGCTTATTGGACATAGCCCGCAATTGGGCAGGTATGCTCTTCACGGGAGCCAGAGCGTCGCAGCATCGCCTTGTCAGGATGGATATAATCATGATTGAGAGCATGGGGATTATAGACGTTAATCTGGATAACGAGGCCTCCAGAGCATCTGCAAAGTATTTGGTTGAAATCAGATACATCGAGGGGTCGGAGTGTTCCAGACCTTTCGGGCACGTTTCTTCAAAATCCCCACCATCGGGTAGAATGACGCTAATCTCTTGTTTGAAAAGTGTGTGGACTGTGGAGGTCATCGCTAAGACGTCTACAATGGCTGCAGCGTATTGCTTGAGAAGGGCGTCATCTGCAGCTACACTATCTGGAGAAGGAGCATCGGGGTTCGATACTGGGGTCGAGGGACGGCCTATTGATGCTGCTGCAGACGCGGATGCCTGTCCATACCATTAGAGGTGAGACCAACGACGCGGAAGAGTCACAATCACCTTCTGATCACTTGAAGTAGACCCAGCCTCGATGGCGTCAAAGCAAGTGGAAAGCCATGTTCTGTACCGGCTCAATATCTAGAGAATAGTCAGCTGGTAGCCATAACCACTCAGATTTGACGTTGAACTACCTGCAATGTGAGCTTCCAAAAGCGCGAGCACAACTCAGGAATAAATATCTGTGCACTCCAGCACGCAGAGATAGCGATCCAGACAGCAGAGGCTTGATTCGAGGCGAATGGACGAATATCTGAGGTCCAATGTTGAGAACAGGCAAAATGCAGAAGAATGGCCTGAGACAGGCAGACCTTTGGAGAGAGCAATATCAAGTCTGGTCTTCCCAAAGGATTCTTCTAGTTTTCCGACAATTTCTTTCCATCGAAGTTGGAAATAAACTGGTAGCTGCCAACGTTTCTCAAAGATGGTGTAGGACTCGTGTGATCGGAAAGACACCACCGCTTGAAGGGATGGGGCAAGGAGTTCGATCGATCTAAGGAAGGCTTGGGTCGTCTCGTAGTGCTGTTGGAGAAGAGGAAATAAGCCCATTGAAGAATGACCTGTAGGAAGATGTATCCTCATACCTTGCGAAATTCGTCAGGTCTGCCAGCAGCAAACACGATTCCTCCAATCTCATCTTGGATGGCTCTGGAGAGCTCTTCCCAAACAACGTTTCCAAGGATGGAAAACCCTTTTTCTTCCTCTGAACTCGAAATGAGGGAGTTTGCTGGTTCTTGCCCTGCAGATGTGTGAGATGACTTGGCTCGGATGTTCTCAGCGGCTTCCATGATATAACAAACGTCGCGTTCAACAAAACGGAGAATGTTGTTGTATAGCCGAGCAAGAGAGTCGTTGTATTCGTCTAGGAGATACGGTTCAAGTTTTTTCGAACCAGGAATCCCGCTTGTTGTCGGGTAAGGCGGGGCTTGCTTCGGAACAAATGCGGTAAACGGCGTATATGGCGTCTGAGGTCCAGCAAAAGTTGCAGAAAGCATTGGTTCTGGCGCATTTGGATGGAATGGGGTGTGAGGGACGACTGGGGAATGGGGCGCTCCAAGAGATCCTGGATATATAGTCTATTGGCACATTTGGGGACGTGTAAAATAAGAAGAAAGAGTCGAAAAGCGTACCTTTTTCACGAACTTGCGCACAACTTGTCGTCGTATAATATCTTCCGCGTCACGCCACAAGCCCAACAGATCGTAGGTCCGTAGGCACTCCGTGAGATCTGCCACCCACTTCGCTCTCTCCAACTCGGTACTGCGGCTTTCGGGCTTGCCTTCGGTCAAGTGAGTAAGGGTTGTCGATAGAAGGCTATCTAAGTCAGATGAGAGCGTGGACTGAATCCTGTCTATACGCTGAACGCCAGCCTAGGTGAGCGACTGAAGCACAGTGCAATGAGATCAACGTACCCATTGAATCCCGTGAATGAAAACGCAATTCTCTCCCCTTGCTTTAGAAACATGATACAGTAGTTGGGTGTATTCAGCTGCAACACGCGCCAAGTGCTTTGCGCGGTTGGCGGGCAGTCTAACGATTAGAGGCAGGCCCAATGGTACCGCTAAGCTAGAACTCACTTGTCGTCGGTACTGTCATCGTTGTGGGGACCCAACTTCTGTAGGCTCAGCTCCAGGGAGTCTGTTGAATCATCGTCAGGCATCCCTATCGCCAGCAATTTCTCTAGTCTCGCAATGGAATCGGATATTTTGAGAAGCAGTTGAAGTAAGGCCTAGATGCAACAATTAACAGATCGGTGTTGAGCCCATCCCCCACTAGACGTACCTTTTCTTCGCGAAGTGTTGCCCTCTTCTTAAGCCTTGCTTGAATATTGCTTTGTATGTCACTCAACTCTTGTTTAGACTCCTATATGAGTAGAAATCAGCGTTGGTCTCGCCACAGAGCAATTGTATCCACGTACGAGGATCTGACCTCGAATTCCATTCAAGGGTAGTTTGAGACGATCCAAACGAGTGCCTTCATCGCGTAGGTCGGTGCTGAGACTGATGAATGCCTCGTAGTCGTCGTTGATGAGCTTGACGAGTTCCTCCTTCAACGAAGCCAAGTACTCGCGCAACTCAGAACGAAGGTCGGGTAGGGACGTGTAGGATCGCGACAAGAGAAAATCCTCGACATTAAACTCTTCAACATTCAGGTATTTGTTGTCGTGGGACAGAGGAATATAAGCAGGTAGATTGGGTACTCCGGAATCGCTGTCCTCGCCATCGTCGTCTCTCAACGCTGCTGATCTTGTCTTTTCACGAAGCTCGAGTTCTTCTGCAAGGCGCTCTAGCTCGAATGGATCGTGGGCATTGTCATTCTTTGGCTGAACAGGGAGGGCCATTACATCGAGGACGGAGAGATTTGGGCTGGTGACAACGGAGGGAGGTTGAGTTGAGATCAATTAACGGACCGGTGCGGACCGTGACTCCCCGCCACGCAATCATGCTGACACCCAGCTTATCCTGCTTATGCTCATTCCAAATCCAAAGCGTAATCCCTTGAGCTATTTAAAGAACACACCTGCACGGATGCTCATTATCCAGTGTTCCCTCATTCCATGGACTTGAACCCCGTCACATATACCCTCGAGAGCCTTCGCCGTGAGCGGGAGATGAACCGGGTTTGTAAACAGTTTTGTCTGAACAGCTCTTTTCTGATCTCAGCTGTTGCCTAGCTTTCAACGAGAATGAACCAGTTCCACACCTACTTTAAATCCCAGTGTGAGTTATTGTCTTCAAATTGGCCTGCATCTGCCACTCACTTTCGACTTCACTCGCAGTCAATACCTTGTATGAGGCATGTACCTCTAGGCTCTCTACCATGAATCTCGTCTTCATGTCCCGACTTTCAGCTCTCGGACGGCTCCTTTGAGCGAAGGGGATTGTCCCTGACCGCGTTTCTCCGTTCTGCTCAAGATTTGGTGCACCGTCAGTCCAATATTATCGCAGTAGCACAGCCGCTGACCCTCTTTACAGATCTAACGATGCACCATACAATCGAGGAAACTCATTTGTTTCCTATCCTCGGAAAGAAAATGCCTCAATTTGCCGAACGAGAAAACGGGGAGCATCTAGAGTCGCACAGGCAGATTCATGATGGCTTGGACAGTCTATCTGCGTTGACGAGTCAATGGATGTCCCAACCCTCGAAATACTCACCGGCAGAATTCAAAGCGTGTCTCGATGGTTTCCGCGCAGTGCTATTCAAGCACCTTGATGATGAGGTAGCATTCAACCACTGGCTCTTGGATACGATAGCTGACCGAGTCCGGTTGTTAAAGGTGGCAGATTTACGAGGAGAGAATCTCAGAAAGTATTTTACATACGAAGAGGTTCAACGGTTTCCAATTTGAGCATCACAGCCTCGGCATCCCGGCAATGATTACCTCCGTCTAATGAAATGCTCCTGCATAACGCGGCCAACGAAGACCGCTCCAAAAACAATTTGAGCGAGCTAACTATAGGCTTTGAAATTCGGGGTATAGAGACCATTAGTCCCAGGTTGACCGAGCAATAACCTCTGAGCATCTAGAGAGTTCATCGAACCTCGGTGCCTTTCTCCTGGGTTGTCTGGAACGCAACTGTACTCGGGGATGTTGGATGTTGGAATCTCCGTCTTTTTTTTTTTTTTTTGATGAACAGAAAGCGCATCGAAAATAACGTGGAGAAAACAAAACCGACTGACATAATTGCTTTTCCCTCTCTCTCGCCAACCACCATGAGACCTCAATTTGTCGGCGCAGTCATCACTCTCCTCCTACCTGTCGCTGCCAGGGCTGCGACATACAACCTTATCAAGCAGTATGCAGGCTCCACCTTCTTCGACGATTGGGATTTCTATAACCACTGTAAGTGAGGTGAGGCTAGGGGCTATACGTCAACCACCTCTCACCTGAACAACACAGACGATGATAAAATGAATGGTGATGTCAACTTCGTGTCTGCCTCCGAAGGCCTATCCGCCAAGCTTGCATATGTCGACTCGAACACAAACCGTGCAATCATCAAGGTCGATAATACCTCAACAGTTGTTTGGAACGAGAAGCGAAATGCCGTCAGGATAACGTCCAAAGACAGTTACCCAATCGGTAGTTTGTGGATTGCTGACTTATACCATGCTCCTTATGGCGTAAGTTTTCTCATTATACCTGAGCAGCAAATCTCTGAACTATAAGGGAAGTGCTCCGTTTGGCCTGCCTTGTAGGTTTCATCTTCTCAGAGTACCAACCCACCAGTTCTCATCTAGGACGGAAATCATCAGCTGGTCGTTTGCCCAGGGTGCAACATGGCCTGCAGGAGGGTACGTTTTCACTCAGATCATGCGATCCTAGGCCCTAACAACGAAACGGCTTCCTCGATCCTCCAGTGAAATAGACGTCTTCGAAGGCGTCAACGCCATGCCTACAAGCCAGATGGGCCTGCATACTACTGCTGGATGCGTCCAGGCCAGCCCAAACCAGTTGTCCACTTTGGTTAACACGACCGACTGCGCGGGGGATAACAACTCCGGCTGCATGCTCACCAACACCCATGCTTCTTCTTACGGTGCCGCTTTCGCGGCAGCACAGGGCGGTGTTTTCATTACTGAGTTTGCCGAGACCGGAATATCGTAAGTGACTCGGCCCATCCTTTTGACTTCGTGGCTGGCTGATATGTTGGGTTCTGATTTCAGTATATGGTTCATCGCCCGAAAGGACATCCCCTCGTCTGTAACGGGTGCCTCTTCGATTGATACCTCCACACTCGGCACGCCGATGGGAAATTGGCCCCAAGGAGGATGCGACATTAAGAATTTCTTCCAACCCCAGAACCTTGTCTTCACTGTCACACTTTGCGGAGGTACGATTCCAAATTTGATCTTGAGGTTTGAGCTCCACTTAAGCGAATGCCTAGATTTCGCTGGCCCAGCGAACATCTTCAATGCAACCTGTACTGGGACCTGCTATCTCGACTATGTGATCAAGGATCCTTCCAACTACGACAACGCCTACTTCGACATTGGATCCGTCAAGGTGTTTAGCAGCAACCCCTCTGCCACCACTATTGCTGCAACCAGCACTTCGACTGGTACTAGCTCTGGATCTCAGGCCAGTCAAACGTCGAAAGGGTTCAAGGTTGGATCTCTTCAAACATTTACGTTGACGGTGTTCTGTGCGCTTCTCGGAGTTGCTGGACTCGAGTGGTATTAGATGTGCTGGTTGAACGCTTTTGTTTTTCGGATTAGTATCAAAGGACGTCTTTCTTGGCTTTCTGATTTGTTGTAGGCTTAGTACATACGGACTGATATCCTCATCTTTTAAATTGTTCTTTTGAGATCAGAGCGCGTGTCATCCTTTAAGGAATAGACTGGAACGATATTCTCGGAGATTAGAGCAAGACAATTGTCATCTGTCTCAAGCTCCCTTGCGAAAGGTCAGCTCAATCATTGGTTATTCGCTTACCTTTCAGATGATTTACTCCCGTAATCTAATCTAACCTTTGGATGAGGATGATCGTGGGAAATCGACCGGAGCCGGACGCTAGCGCCATGCACAACATGGGCGCTCCGGTTGACCTTTCCTTCCTCTGTCACCCGTCCCGAGCCGACGTTTTTTATTCCCTCCAGCAGCAGCTCGTGAAAGGCCATAAACAGTGAAGGCATGAACGAAATATAACCCGTTCGAGAAACATGTCAAAGTCTGAAGATGAGAGAATCGCGGAGGAAGGCTTGAGCGACACACAGCAACCATTCTCAACTTCAAGCATCCATTCTGAACCTAAAAACGAATGGTTCTGGACGTAACAGACCCCCGAGACGCCTATTTATGCTCGGAAATGCAGCCCGGTATCTATCTGTTGTACGGCGAATGCTCTTTAAGATGGTAAGTGACCAGGATGAACTTCTCTGGCCATCATGAATCGATTAGACTCTCATCAAGTCCCTGCACATCCCAGCGGGCCAAATTTGCCGTAGAAGAGGGTCCCTGATCATGAACCGACCTCTCCTCGGCATGTCGTACAATTTGATGCGAAGAGATGGAATCTCGTGTGAATCCACCTGGGGTTCGCATTCTTTGGGATTGAAGGACACATTCTGCAAAGGCCCATTCTTTCTGTCTGGTGTGCTTGACCACTTCAATATCTTGGGGTGCGTAGATGCTCGGCTCAGGCTGCAGACCGGACCCGTCTGCTCCCAGAAGGCGACTGCCTATCACGTACTGGCAGTTGGTGTTTCTCAACTCAGAGATTCATCAACCTAGGCCGTGATTAGTATGGTAAGCGCTTCTCTATCCATTGTTAAATCAAAGTTGACAAGAAATTGTTCCGATCGCTTAGTTATCCCTGGTGCCCGAGTGATCTTTGCGAGTGGTCATCCGCCTATTCTTCGACCTTAGCGCTCCTCAGCGCCCCATTGCCTCGCCTCAACGTGAATTCAAGAGCTTGACATCACCCACAAAAACCTTGAATTCAAGGGACCGGCCGGTTTCTCTGTGTAACAACTATCTGTAGTGACGGGCGCCACAGTTGGCCTGATGCTTTTTGCCCAGCACCCGCGAGTCAAATGGAAGTCGCTCATGGTGCCTTTCCATTCCGAGGACTTTTTGGGTACGGTTCTCATGTAGTAAGTCAGGAATAATATCTAATCCTCTTGGGCTGACTGGATGCTAAGTTCGAATAGCCATCTCCGATGGCCAGGAGTCAATTTGTCCGAGAAGCAGGAGATCAAGGAAATCGATCCCGCTCTACTGACCGTTACCGTGGGGGTGTATTGTTCAGTTAGAAGTCCATTTCCCCATGTGTTTCGAAAATTGTTCCATGGGACATGACAGAGGTAAAAACACCTCGCTGCTGATATAAGCTCCATGAGATCCTCCGATGCTGTTTCCCTTCCTCCGTATCCTATCTAGACAGTCGCACTGGGGTTATTTTGCTCATATGAATCATATGCCAGAGATGTCGTCATCAAATTGAACCTTTGGCATGGGGGCGATAGGCTTGCCGAATTTGGCAGCTTGGCAGCTTGCAATGGGGAACCGCAGCCTGCAGAAGAGACTAAACACACCCTTTTTGAAGAATATGAAACGGTTAAAAAATACTTGACAGCTTTCAGCATCCGTTCGTGGACTTTGGAATCCGGGGAAAGTTCACGATATGTTGTTTCGTGTTTATTTGGCAACGCCTCGGTCCATGTTCCTCGCGCTGGACTAGATCCACATCCCAATCATGATTGTCACCTCAAAGTGACGCAAAGTAGGTCCGTTTGATGCGCTCAACCCGTTATAAACCTTCTGACTGAAAATCCAAGTTCGCGAGACCCCATCTTCTTCCATTCAGTATGGGCAACTCGACCTCCTCCCCAGCTGCCCCACCCCGACCCCGCCGACATCGGAAACAGCGATACAACTTATTCCAGCGTCTCTTCACGGGGTGCACATCTTCATCTTTGTCCACATACAGCGAGGATCCCTGGCCCGAGGTGGATCATGAAAAGGCTCTACTTCGAGCGAGCGCAGCTTCAGACACCAAGCTCGCCGCCAATACATTAATCCCGACGCCACTAAGCTCTTCCTTGGCATACTATACAGTAGCTCCTCAAACGTCGACCCAGCTCCGCGATGATACAGGATATGCAGAGTTCATCAAGGAATACCCAGGTGCGGCGTGCAGACCAAGTTTTCCCCAGCATCGACTTTCAGCTGATCACTCCAATAGAATACCGCTTAACTTGGATTGTGGATAGCCTTCGAAGAACCGACTTCTCCCGTCTGGAGAGAACTGGTGAAACGTATGTCGATTACATGGGCGGCACCTTGTACCCCGAAAGCCTTGTCAAACTCCATGCCGAGTTCCTTAATAGTGTTGTATTGGGAAATACGCATTCAGTCAGTAACAGGTAAAAAAACCGCATTCAGTCAGCTTTCCGTATGCTGAACCGTGAACGCCTTTCAAGCTCCAAGCTAGCGCTAGACTGTGCAAATGAGGCTCGATCGGCCGTTCTATCCTTCTTCCAGGCGCCTTCAGATTACACCGTCGTGTTCACCGCCAATGCTACGGCATCCTTAAAACTTATCGGGGAATCGTATCCTTTTGGAGGCGGAAGTACATACGTCCTTGCAGCTGACTCCCATAATAGCGTACGTAAAGACTTTGGACAATCCCCGCGCTTCCCCAATCTTAAACTGTTCCTTTTCAGGTCAACGGCATCAGGGAATTCGCGAATTATAGGGGCGCACGATACGCATACATCCCCTCAGCTTCTACAGGCAGTTTTGATCTAGCTGTGGGCAAAGTCCGTTTCGCCTTTTTCTCGATGCTGCCCAACTTCTAGAGCTAACGCTAGCGTAGAACTTGCTTCTACGGCACAGACCCAGAAACAAAGATTTGGCGCCATGCCTCTTTGCTCTGACGGCCCAATCGAACATAACTAATTCGAAAACGCCTCTTGGAATGGCAGACTATGCGTCTTCTCTAGGTTATCACGTCCTTCTAGATGCGGCAGCCCTCGCACCTACATCGATGTTCTCTTTAGCGGAACATCCGGTCGACGCGATGGCTATATCTTTCTACAAGATGTTTGGATTTCCTACCGGCGTTGGAGCGCTGATTGTGAAGAAGTCATTCCTTGCCGAGCTCAAACGCCCTTGGTTTGCAGGTGGTACCGTTGATCTCGTACAAGTACCTGGCAACATTGTGACAAGGGCTGCTGATATCCACGAACAATTTGAGGTATGGTCTTACCTTTCGATCCGTTCACATCTCGCTGACGCCGGTCTATCCTAGGACGGTACAATCAATTACCTCACATTACCTGCTATCACGGATGGGCTGAGGTTTCTCTCGGCGTATTTACCCTTCTTGCCGTTGCGACTTTCCTGCCTTTTGCGTTATCTCATTCAATCGCTACTACGACTTCGCCACGATGTTAATGGGAAACCTGTCGTTCAAGTTCTATCGAGAAGGCCTGGCCGCCGGCTGCGGTCAGTTGGGCAACAATCTGACGTGGGCTCCTTGGTGTCACTTTTATTCTTGGACGTGAGTAATTGCTTTACAGCTTTTCCAGTGGGTTGTCACTCACGAGGGGACCCATTCTATAGCCATCAGGAAAAATGATACCGAATTCATTCATTGAACATGCGGCGTTAAGGAGAAACATTTCCCTGCGGACTGGATGTGTGTGCAATCCAGGAGGTGCTGCAGCTATGCTTGGTATCACTGACCACATGAACCATCTTTGCCCCGGAGCCACCCTCCGCCAGTTTGAACAGCAGATCGGGCGTGAACTGGGCGTTATCAGGATCAGCCTTGGCCTGGCAAGCAACTTCGAAGACATTCATAGGGTTATCCAGCTTGCTTCTCTTATAGCGAACTCTCAGAGTAGGGAAGCCATGATCGCAGAATGGCATCAGTCGAACTCCCGAGGGAGCTCTTGTGTTGCTACAGAGTGATATTTCGGGACCCACTTGTCACATCTCCCTTGTATTTTAGACCGATTGTTTTCGCCGCGGCCGCGGCCATATCTGTTTGTTATTTCACCTTGTACTGGTGTTTGTATTAGGTAGTTTTTGTTGTCGGAATTTCCTGGAACCCATACATACGCCTACTTATTCAGAGACTTTGAATTCAAAATGTGATTCCGGGAATAGAAGTTGCATGTCTAGCGACATAGAGCAAGCCACTATTCTGGTACACTAGTCACTAGCCTTATTGGCATCCCATTTCTCAACATCCAGAGATCTTGCGGAGACCAGGGATGCTCTCTTTAGAATCCCAGCTAACATACAGATCTCTAGACTATCCGGGTTATAGGTGTATTGGGTTAAATATCCTAGGTTGTACAGCAATGTCAAGCGAATCTGTCAATTGTCAAAGTCCCGAAAGGATGAAGTGGGCGGGAGTCGAAAAGGAATCTGGACCCGATGAAGGGCGCAACCGACAAGGGAGGCCCCACGAATCACTCGTCGTCATCGTCATCATCCTCGTCATCGTCCTCGTCTTCTGATACTTCCAACCCAGCCTTCCGCATCCGCTCCTTGTCCCTCTTGCGTTTGTTCGTAACCTCATCTAGAAGTACAAGCAGGTCTTCTTGTTCTTTTTCGACTTCCTTGCGCTTATCCTCCGATGACTGTACCTGAGACGAAAGCGTTTGTAATTGGGCTTTCAAATCAGCAACCTGGCGAATGAAAATGTAAGATATCAGCATCCTTTCAAAGTTGACGTGGGCGAAACAAGCTATACTTCTTGGGATTGTGAGGTAGTTGCATCCTTGAGCTTCTTCTGTAGAACATCGACCTCTTCTGACTGTTTTCGAATCACATCCCGCAGAGATTCGATAAGCATAGCCGACTCGGCGCTTGGGCCTGGATCATTGACCCTGTCAGTTGGCCCTAGCCTTCAATGCCAACCAAGCACCTTACCTGAAGACTTGGCCGATGTTTGATCTGGCTCTGTGGAGAATGCGCGCTGGATGGAGTCTATGAGCGTAGCATGGTTTAACTTGAGTTGAAGTCTCCAGAGACATGCAACTTACAATAGTTTGATTTCCAGAAGTCAACGAGGGCCCAATCGAACCATATCTCAGCTTCATCCCGACTCGCAACAATGGTCGATGTCGGTAGGACCGGCGCTGGATACGTCAAGACGATATTGTCAGGTCCAATGGCTCTAAAGCGGTCGTCCTCTCGGAATCGGGTCATCTGCCCAATGAGGTTGTCAACGCCCAGACGCCCAAGGATGGGGTAAATTGTTCGCCTGCAAATACTGGTTTAATCACACCTTTCATTGTGCCTGGACTCCTTTCAATCTGTGCGTACCTCGTAATTTCACCCGCTTCCCGATTAAATTCATAGCAGATTCCAAGCAAGAACGCGCACATTCCAGGAACCAAAGTATCAACCTCGGAGGTCTGATTGATAGCTTCAACAAGCTGCCAATGTATAAGCCACGTCAGCCGAGATGGAAGCGAAAACTCCAACAGAATCTACTCACAACACTCAAACCACCTGCTTCAAGGAACTCCCGAACAGATCGAGGGTCTTCCCAAAGCCATTGGGAGAGGAGAGCCAGGTAGCTAATTACCAGCCTATCCCACTCGCGGATCTCCCTGTCGGAGGTGTCGGCGCGTGACCGAGATAACAGCGCAAGGGACAGGCTTTCGCTGAGGATCTGCAAAAGAGTCTGTGGAGGGTCCTTTTCCAGATCCTCCTCCTCAACGGGAGCTGCAGGGGGTGCACCGTCTGCAGGAACGAAGAACGTATTCTCAGCGGGAGCATGCGACGGCTCAGGCTTGATCAAACGGGCTGCTGCCTTGCACCGTGGAGATCCTCGCAATAGGTGAGAAAATAGCATCGTTGCCAATTGCGTTGAAGTGACATTGGCAGGCTCAAGGCCACCAGATGAGGCCAAGGGGAGCGTAAGGGCGTGTAAAAGCGGTGTGATGTTCTTTGTCGTCTCTATGGCTGGAATGAGCAAGGACTCGCATGATGAATGATTATGAACTCACCACAGCCTTCAGGAGGAGTCATGGCCTGAACAATGGCGAGGCGCAGTTCCTCTTTCCGAACGAAATTCTATGGAAACACATAAGCACAGTGTCCGAGAAAACTCAGAATCGCAATACCTCGAACACTGCGGCTGCTGATGTTCTCAACTCCAGGCCTTCTTTGGAGCGTTTAGCGCCATCTTGTCCATTGTATTCTCCGTGGATAGTAAGTTCTACGAGTGCGTCAAGGGCGGAAGCGGGCTCAAGGCGATCCCATTCTTCTCCGTTAGTCTCTGGCACAGGCATGTAAGGCGTCACCGTGATGTCTGACAAAGAGAAGTTAATGTTTGGCGGCAGAAGACGGAGCGCCTATACAGGATTAAGGGTTGCTTGTTTTAGGAAAGCACGTCTAACTTACTTGGACTTTCAGAGATGTTGGGAAGTTGGATGCCAATGCTATTTCGATGAAGCATCGGGTGAATACAGGAACTTCTGCGGGTGTGTTTTAACCTCATGTTCTTGACAATTGTGATGACACATACGAGCAGTCGACCCCTTGGAGCCTACGAATATACCCATAATTCCAACGATCAGGGAAGCATTCAGCGTCTTTTGCTCATCCCAGAATTGTAGTGCAAATTCTTGAGGCGCTGGATCAGTCATCTTGATATTTGGAGGGAATTGAAGCAATTGAGACACGATTGGGAACAATGGCGTCTCTCGGAAATAGCTCTGAAGCGAATATCAGAAAACCATTCCATTATTCTAGGGCAAACTCACTTGATTAGATGAGTTGAAGCGAAGGAGAGCATCAACGCAAGTCAGAGATCCCCTGGTGACCAAGCCTCCATCGATACCGCCTTCCTGAGTGACGATACCAAAAAATTTCTCGAATGCGCCTTCGAAAGTGAGAACTTTTTGGATTTCAACGCTCTGAGAGATCAGGGTTTGCACCATGGTAATGGCCTCTGTTTTCCTGCACCGTTATCCAAGAGAACATATTCATAGATTGAGGGCATACCATTGCGAATAATCTCCCGTTTGTCGTCAAGGACTGCGATGATACTCCCAGGGCCAGCCGGTGCAGTCAGGAAATAGCTTTGGACGGCTTGTCGCCTATTGAGAAGCAAGGTGGATAGCAATTGAAGTGAAGAGTATCGAGTGTAGAAGTTGGTATCTTTCACAAGCGCAAATAGGGTATGTACCGATCTCTCGTTGGCCAAAAGTGCGTCACTGTGCTTGAAACCGAGCGCTTTGCCGTTGGGTGTCGAATCTTCCGTGTCGCACAAAGCGTGCAAAGTCTCCAAGACCGCCTTTCCAATATCTGTATCGACTTCCGCATCGTTGGCTAGAACTTCAATGAGACCTGGTAGAGCTTTGTCCCCAACGTCTTCTTTACAATCTCTTGAGAGGCCCTTGAGGGCTAAGACAGCCGCCCTCCGATCTGGAAGCAGCGTTGCTGGTGATAACCTGTCGACCAGCCTAGAGATCGTGTCCGCTGGCGTTTGGACCTGTCCAGTGGGCCCTCTAAGGGCGACATAGGTCTGAGAGAAGAACTCCATGTAGATGAGGGTTCTGGAGAGGACCTGATAGTGGCCGAGATCATGATGCCACGTGGGGTTGACGGTCACGCTCGCAGTGTTTGGCGCGTCGCGACCATGCATTCGAATTCTGAATAGAGCTCTTCATTACACCACCACCACCACCACCACCATGGCCTATCGCTTCTCAGCGTCTCAGCTGCAAGCTGCTCACGATCTTTTGCTTCTTGGAAGTTCTCGAAACGCCCTTGGAATCGCTGCTCAGCCTCTCAAACAACTATCTCATCATAACCCCGGGCCTGCAATTCATACACAGACTGAGTTGACGGCATACGCTCGCCCGAAAGGTCCGTTGAGCCCAGACAGATGGATCCCAAGCTGATAATGCACAGGAAGGGAATTATGTGACCCAACTGAAAGAAGCGCATATAATCACTCTGACACGTTCCCTCTCCAACCTAAGCAGGTGCTTGCGTTTCACTGTGCTTTTGAAAGTAGCATTGATTTACCTGCGATGCTCATACCTTCTCTCTGGAGACTCCAGGGATGTGATATGGACTCTACCGCACCTCCACAAAGGGACAATAACGATCGCAACGAAGGGATCGTTTCTCCTGTGCCTCTATACCATAACGCGCACCAGTATAAAATATTGTTAGCTGATTGCTCTCGGAACGGTGCGCTTGCTGCTAGGTTATATGTGCTCCCTCATATCTCATACTACTCCCGCACTACAGGCTGCTCTGAATTTCGGATGAAGAATTTCACTGAGGCTGAATTTAATTCTCCGGCCACTACAAACTCAGAGACGACTGTGCCGATTATCAGACCTATATCACCCGCGACTCTGATTGCGCTGACGGAGCCGTTTCTCATAGACTGGTGCTTTCGACTGGACTCTGAGCCGTTCTATGCTCCCACCCGAGAAAATCTGGACCTGAATGGAGTTGCTTTCGATAATGCTACCTATACTGCAAGCAAGAATGACTGGGGATACTAAAGCACAACATACTCTGTCTGCTACACTGCTAGTTCTCGTGATCTCACCAAAAGTTAACTCAACGTGGAGTGCTACAATAATGAACGCAATCGTGGGCCTAGATGCCTTGATCATGTCACTCCGTCTGCCAGCCTGAAGCCGGCTCCTTGAACTCTGGACCTAGCCCAAATTCTCTACTTATGATGGCACTAGCCGAACCCAACCTGATGCGATTCCAGGGTAGCAGCAAACCTTTCACCCCCTCCCGTGCTCTCGCCAGCTGCGTTGTCATCTCTCGGCCTAGAATAATCGTATCCTCCATGCCTGGAAATTCCTCTCGGTTGACCAGCATTTCAATGGCATCAATGGCCCACTCTTTCCTAATGCGATGTCGGTGCATTATTTCTATCTTCTTTATTGGCTTCAGGGGAAACGACGAGAGACTTCGGATGGCTAAATTGCAAACATCTTTGAACTTCCATCGGTCCGCCAATTTGAGGATTACCTCCCAGTCTTCAATAGAGCTTGCCTTGCACTTCCCGTGATCGCTGAGAGTGACGAATACGGTTAGTTGGCGGGATCCTCAAGATAAAAATGAGGCCTACATAGGGTACAGCACCCAAAGCAGACGCTCGGAAGTCCTTAGCCTCGACATCTCGGAGCTTCCAGATGCGGGCGGCTGCGTTCAGAGGCTCTTTAGCCTTCTCATCATCAACGTCCTCCAGAGTGGTCCCGTTCTCTCGCGCAACGAGCTTAAAAAATTCTCTGGAATGGGTCCAAAACTTGATATCAGATATTTTGAAATACGTCTCCTCAATCTGGTCAAAGTTAATAGGGCCCTGCTTGGCTACCAGCATCCTCTGCGTACCTGAATGGTCAGGTTACCCCTTGCTTCGTAGTAGTCTGGGTGCCGATTAGCATATGGCACTTCGGGCGTCATGGTGTATGACGGCGGTCTGGGTGGGTTGCTGTTTTCGCTCTCGATTCCGACCATAATCGGGGACCGACAGAGCAGAAGGTCAACAAGCAAGAAGAGCGCTCGAGAATCAGTTCCTGGGCCCGCCCCCTTTAAAGCTGCTACACAAAGCCAAATAACACCAAGCAGCGCCTGAGTTAATTTCGAGGCCCAGGCCAATGCCAGGTGTGAAAATCTCCACTCGCCAGAAATTATTGTCGATATGTGCGTCGCAGAATTCTTGTCAGAAGTAAGTAACGAGCGCCCCCAATTCACCGTGGATCTTGGCTTATGCTCACAGCGTTGTTGTTGCTGTCACTGGCACACGAGCGCCCCGAATTGACCATGACCTGAGCGATAGACAACCAAATACTGACAATCGGCGCTCAGCGGCCATATTCTTTCGAAACAAAAATCAGAGCTCATGGAGACAAGACTTTCAGCAAAGGATAAAAAAAGTCAAGTTCAGATCTTAGTGTTCCTAGTTTACAGTTTGGGTGAGCATATCTATACAGTATCGTGCAAAGAGGGTAAGAAACCGTGACAATCAGGTAACATTCGTAAATAATCATGAATCCGTTTCGCGAGGTATCGTAGCGCCAGCGCTGTTCAAGTTCCTTTTCCATCCGGGAAATACAATCCTTCATACCATACATTAACTTCCTGAGCCGAGGATGCCTTGGCAAGACTTGCTACCACGTCTCTTGGACACCCGCTAACCCCGTATTCTGGACTCTCCTCGGGGACGGTAAGTCGAAGTTCTGCCAAGGCAGGGAGTTCGAGTCTCTCGAGAATTACGCCCATGGCACTGCCAGTCATGGCTATGACCTCCATGGCACGCAATCTCTCCATTCGTAGTGGGGATCCGAAAAGCGGGTTATCGTTGGCCTGTAAAATATGGAGGCGGGTATACTCGAGGTTCGGACAACGCTGCAAGATCTCCAGGTGGGAATCAGCATCTACCCAACAACGGGATGATAGATGTGTGAGCTGGATCCAAGGGAGAGAAAGGGGGGTGGGATCCAACGGTGCTGTGAGCAAGGATACTGTCCTGAGATTGGGGGCAGAGGTGCTGGTGATATGTAGATTTCGGATGGCGCAGTTGGAGCTAAATTCAAGGGAGTGGAGGAGAGGAATGGATGATGTCAAAATGATATGCAAGAGAAAACTGTCCGCGACATTCAAGCGAAGGCGCTGCCATCGCTCTGAGCACTCAAGTAGTATTTGAAGGAAAGCGAGTTCATTGTGGGAAGGTTTTTGATGAGAGGAGCCGTGAGGGAGAGAGATATCGATGTAGAGCGGTAGAGATCCCGATCGCTTTAGCCATTCTTGGAGAAAGCGATTGTCAGGGCGCTTCCTCCAATTGCAGGATACTGCTAATGAGTTCCAAAGGCCCGGCGTAGATAACGCAATCGTCCTCCAAGAGCGGGAAACTCTGCAAAGTACCAGGGGTGTAACGTTGGGATGAGGACAGATGAATTCCACATCATCTGGTAGACAAAAACCAAAGATGATGGACCAGATTTCAGGGGGAAGGCGGGATTGAGGGGTCATAGAGGCCTTCAGTCTGACCAGCTCGATTGTGGCCTCTTGCCTCTGGGATTTGACCCGGTTGAGAAGGTGCTTTAACCGGGACATCTCTACGTCAAACGCCTCAATGTTGTTGGAGAGGGCCGTTTTAAATGTTATTCCCGGTCGACCGAAAGCGAATCGCGCCTTCCGTAGAAGCGACGGGGCTCGCGTTGGGAGCTTTGAATCCCGTGGCCGCATGAGGGAATCAAGGGATTTACGAAGGTCAGCCCCTTCTTTGTCGAGGTCATCAATGCAGTTTTGAAGCTCCCGTTCAAAGTCGCCAGTGGTTTGTTCATCATACGCCAGCGCGTTCTGAGAAACAAGGGTGTAACATTCAGGCATAGCTCATCGCGATGGACAAAGACTCACCACCATTGGCATGGCATTGCATCCTACATTCGTAGCCATTCGGTCGTCTTCGAGAGAGGTGGGTGGTAGGGTATCAAAGGAAGTCAACAGCCATTGCAATTTGTAGCACAAAGGCGGGGTGCTGGTGATCGGGAGCCTCTCGATCATGCCCACCATCATTAATACTGGCAGAATAACGGACCGCCCGGCCTGATGCAGGGAGTGATGGTCAAAACGTTGGTTGCAACGGACGTCGAACACGTTTCGCGTTTCGCTTTTGTTCTCTCCTCTCTGACACAGTGACTGCCTAGCATAGCTCTTCACAGGAACTTGGGAGGACCCCAAGTCTTATCCTGCCGCCGATCAGCACGAGGTAAGTCAAATTTTCTTCGTCTTATACAAGATGAAACACTTGGTATCATCAATATACATTTCTATTGAAAGAAGGCTATTCGCGCTTCTGGATGATCTGCTTTTTAAGCACTATCTTCTCTCTGATTGTTCGAGCCTATCTCGCTTTTTGTATACAAGTTAGCTGACTAGACTTCAAGCAATCTTAGCAGGTCTTTGCTACGCTTTGAATATCCCTCATCCCATCTACTCCCGTTTCTGCTTTAGACCCCACTCCCCCCATGTCGCACTAGAAGTCAGATTCGAGAGGTACAACCCCCAAGAGATGGCATAATGATTCAACAAAAGGTCCAGCTCCTCCGTCTCATCGAGAAGTTCCAGCTTCGAAATCCTATGGGAACGTCAAACCCTCATCTTGAGCAAAGCAACGCCCAGCTCACCGAATGAGTTCAGACTCCTCGATGTAAGCCCGTCTGATCTCTTTCAAAGTGAGGGCCCGTCCTGCTGTAAATCCGACGTCTGTGAGCCGTTTGGACAGGCTTTCCAGGGTGTTGAAAGGTTCTGCGCCTGGTAGGGTGACGTTTCTCGCCTTGTGCCATGTCAGAATACCTTCGGGGAGTTGGAATAGCTTCTCACTCTCAAATTCGTCACCATCACCCGTCCAAATGGATCGTGAAGATTGAACATCTCATAGATGACACAACCCAAAATGCCGCCGGCTTCTGCAGCATAATTGACAAACCATTGGAGCAGCTGTGATGACCCTTCTGGCGTCATGTAGGCGAGAACGCATTCAAAGATGATCAGCGTCGGGAGGCTTGGAGACAAGATAGTTTCTCCTCCTGTCGAACCCTTCCCTGCCAAAGCAGGCCCCAAGCCTTCCGAGGGTGGCTTCCTGAGGTCTCCGGGAAGGAGATAATACTTGCTTGATTGTAAACCAATTCCACCCCCAACTGAGTATATAATCAGCGAGACCCGGTGTAAGACTACAACTTGTCACCTCACCTACTTGAATTTTGGACGGGTCGCCGAGCAGGGCGTTCATTTCCTTACTCTTTCTGATAGCCATCGTCTTCTTGGACGTCACCTCCGGAAAATCCACTTCAATGTATGCTGCGAGGTCGTCCTTGTATTGCCCAGTCTAACTGGCGTAGTTTCATCAGGTCTCTGAATCGTATTCTCAATCAAGATAGCTGCGCAACTACTGACCTCAATCCTCCAGAATCGAGTATCACTTCCCGCCCCTAGACTGACGACCTGAGCCTTTTGGCCAGACTGCTTTGCTAGCTCAAGCCATTCTTCCACCAATAGATCAATCCCTTGGGACCGAACATACGTGCCAATGTTAATGAGGGGAGGCCTGGTTGGCTGGAGGTGTGCACGCGGAACGAGAGTCTTCACAAATTGGTCCTGGAGATATCCCTTTTTTACTGCAGACAACCTTGCGAGAGAAGCATCGTTATCCGTAGACCGTATGGGGGCGTCGGGGTCTGCAGATTGGTTTTGATTTGGAGGAAACATGAGGGTAGGGTAGACGCCGTCCTGGTTCATCGAGGGCCTGATAAGATTGCTGGCGGTCCGGACGGGGACAAGGCGGAATCAATCCACACGGCAAGATGGCCGAGCGGTTAAGGCGTGCGACTCAAGTTCCGCAGGAGCTTGCCTGATAACAGGTTTCGCATAACGTAATGTTGCGTGGGTTCAAGTCCCACTCTTGTCATCATTTTTTTTTCTACTCTCATCTGTGGACCGGCTCCGACTACAATTAGTAAGGGAAAAAGAGATAGGGCAATTCATACACAAGGATTAGTAGCTAGTAACTCCCAACATCTACCGAGATATTGTATGACCATGCTCTATCCTCATAAGCCTTCAGAAAAGCATACCCTTTCGCCGCTTCCTCGTTGGAAAAAATAGAAACTGACGGACAAAGCACTTGCGCTGAGGTCACTAATATGCACAATGCCTTCGCCCTGCTGATCGCAACATTCAAACGGCGTCGACCGAGGAGGAAACCAAGGTCTGCTGAATGAGCCTCAGGGAGCGAGAAGAGGCATATTACGAAGGATGCTTCCGAGCCTGAGGGTCAACAGCCTGAATTAGTTGACGGCATCCCGAGATTGAAAGGGGAACACATTTTGTCTGATTACCTTGCAACCGTTCAACGGTATCTACTGTGATGCTCCCTCGCTTCTTGCCTTGCAATTGCGAAGCTTCATCAACGTACATTTTCTCGAAATATTCCTCGAGCCCTTCCTCTGGCATCTTGATATGCGCCAATGCTGCTTTCACAGCTTCGCGTTGAACCCGGTGAGGAGTGGCGACGAAAATATCATCCTCTGGACAACAAAATTGAATAGCAGCAACCAATGATGCTGCTATCGCAGCTTCACCGTGAACGTGAGTCTCGTATCCGAACTGCACCGCCTTCGATGACCATGTCTTCAATCGAATAAGAGACAAGGATATTGGTTGATGGCTTGAATCTAGCAGAGCTGGGGACGCCAACTCTCCTGTGAGAGGCACATCCTTCCGATATCTTGGCGCTTGCAGAATTGACTGCGGCTTGCGGAGCATAACATCCGAGAGACTGTGGAGGAATGTGCGCACTTTGCCGAACGTACTCCAAGCTCCAGAGCTGAGTCCGCTTTGGCTTTCCACTCGCCAACGTTGCACCTGGTTCAAGCTGAGAGCCAATTCACGCGATTGCACTTTCTGGGGCTTGAATCGGCGAGCGTATATCGTGGACACAAATTCCCCAAGGTCTGGGTTCAATCTGCAAGCGATAAGCCCGATACTTGTGACAGACGGAAGAGTGAGGGTGCGTACCTGAAGTTCTCCGTGAGTTGAATGACTGTGTGTTGGCTCGATTCTGGCGTGTCCTCATCCGGCTGGGATTGGTATGCCAGGACTGGGCCTCCCTTCTGAGAGAACATTACACAGTCCAAAACCGACCCAAAGAGCGCTGAAGATTTGAGACGCGGATAACTTCCATTGAAGATTGGAGCAAGTTGCTCAGAATCTCCAGCAATGATGATTCGCCCGGCTGGCGCGAGATTTCTCAGAACCAAGGAAATTGAAGCCAGGGCAATTTGACCAGCTTCGTCTGCAATCACTGCGTCCACTTGAATATTGTTGGCTTTGCTGAAATTATAGAGCTGGGGAGAGCATGTCGGATCACAGCTGATTGGTGCTTGAAGACTCTACTGACCTGGTATAAAGTTCCAGCATAGACATGAGTTTTTCCCTTTGACGGAGCTCGATGATCGGAACCTTTCAAGACCCTTTCTATACAGACACAGTCCATCCACTCTTTTGGGAGGGAGTCGATGGACTTGTAGCATTCAATGAGACGTTCCAGTTTGCTTTGGCACGCATCAATCGCAGCATGCGTCATCGCCGTTATAAAAATGATTTGCGGCTCCTGAGGTTCCAGTTTCCACTGGACTTCCAGCAGCCGAAGAATGGAGAGCGCTATTGTGTGCGTCTTCCCGGTACCTAAATTCAAACCTCAGCGCCTATGACGGACTAATCAAAGGGCTCCACGTGCCTGGTGGTCCCCAAATAACAGCAAGCCGGTTAGAAAGTAGCCTTTGCGTCGCTCGATGCTGAGACGGCTTGAGTAGCAAATTGCCAGCCGATGTAACGTCCAGGTTCCTCAAGTTTCGGAAGAGCTTCTGGGTTGCCTCTTCAATTTTGAGACACTCCTTTGCAAGTGCCACTCGTCCAAACGACTTCGGGTCCATGAGTAACTGCAAGAATGGCACTCCCCGGGGGTTCCTATCGGTCGTCGCGCTCCCCCCTTCTACATCATAACCCGAGCTTTCCCAAAGCAAATCCATTTCGAATAGGCTTGATAAAACCTTGGTTGTATTAAAGTCAACCAAGCGTTGTGACAGCCGATAGCAACGGCCTGGCACAAGAACTTGAGAGGTCGGTGTTCCCCAGGTACGCAGCGACACGATGAGCCGCCCGTTGGTGGAGCATATGCTACGTATGTCGGCCAACAAGACATTCTCCCGGACTCTCCGGTGTTGTGATTCCCAATTGACTTTCGTCCATCTGTTCAGAGGGATCACGAGACCAGAGATGGCGAGGTCATTAAACAGAGCTTCCACGGGAATTTCGGCTTCCGAGTGTGTGTCTTCGACGAGGAGCTTGTCGAAGAATGACATGTCTTTGTCTGAAGTCGGAAGGTCGACTGCTCCGGACACGAGTATGAACGTATGCTCTACTCCTCGAACCCCATGAGTCGCTCCTTGGTACTGAAGAACGGGAGCTTCAGGGCAGCCGTCTTTTCTGCTGGACCAGAGCTCATTTAACTTGGACAGTACCTCGAACTTCAGAGATTCGTTAGCGCGGCTTGGGTAAGGCGACGGAGAACATACTTGTTGCATGAAGAATAGCTTACTCAAGTCTTCTTGCCGACAGATATCCATGAAATCCGTCGAAATTTGCTTCGCAGTGTTGACCAACAAGTCCTGGCCTCCACACCGGACACGCTCCCTCGCTCCGGTCAAGACCGCATCGATGACTGTGTTCCGTGCAGCCAGGGTCTCGCCCAACGTTCCACGTCTCTCGCTGGAGTCGGTCTTGAGAGTTTTGAAGACCATTTCATCTGTGGGGACCAAAAGGTTCCGCTGATGTTCTTGTGTCAGGAAGGCTGCACATTCGGCAAGATCCCAATAGCCAGCAACTGGAAGGGCAAACATTCGCTCGATCTCCTTCTTCAAGACGACGACACGGGGTATTTGGCCAAATTCATACTGCCCATACTGATCGCACGGCCCAATATTCTGCAACCTTTCGAGTTCTCGGATGACCCGATTACGAAGTTCAGAGACTGTTCCATCAGCTGGTAAGCCCATGCGTTCGAGACAGGCTCTATATTCAGCCTTGACCCGCCGACCTTTCGTCAAAAAGGTCAGCAGGGCCCCCGACAAGACGAGCGGCTGAAATGACGTCTGCAGGAGGGATGCCCCTTGAGCAAGGGCTCCAATACACACCCTGATGTCAGCTTGGTTCGCGTCGCGAAGGAGAGCCTCTTGAATCAGGTGGCTTTGTAGAAGCGACTGTTCGGTGGATGACCATACATAGAACTGAACCGCCGGACCCCCTTCCGGGCCTGAAGTGAGTTCACGAAGGATGACGGATAAGGTTGGAACGAGTCGGCTACCGTCACCACTGTAAGACGTCGACGCGGTGGTGGTCGAATGATCGAAGAGGGATACAGTGAAAAATTCGACCTGCGGCTTCGGAGAAGCAGGATCTTGGACGAGGGACAGCACGACAGCGATATCTTCACCGGAAGGGCATGTGAAATTGCGGTTGGGGATGATCTATGTATCATTGAATCCACCAGATAGAACGAGCCTGACTAGGGTCATACCTGAACCGTCTTTGTATTTGCAGCATCGAGCATGGGGCTGGCCAGTGCTGACTCCCTGCAGTTTGGCCTGTTTTGAGGTAGCCTCAAGATGCGCCTTCCCTTTTTGACGAGGACCGGAAACTGCTTCTCCAAGGTTGTAAAGGCTGAAGGGCTTGACACCAACTGGCAGAGGTCTTCAATGTCAGATGAGACGAAGCTTTGATCCAGGGTAGATGCGGCGGAATTCAGCAGTTCTTGAAGAGCCCTTGCATCCGTAATTGATATGTTTGGCATGCTTCCGAGTCGGCCTTCTTCTATAGACGCCTCACGGCATCCTGAGCTGAACTTACAGCCCTGGCATAAGGGGTTAAAATGCCAGTCAACGCTTTCGCGTTGCAGGGCGAGGAGTTTAGGCAAGCGTTCAAACAGAAACCTATCAATAGAGGGCGCCAAGAGAGACACCTGCACACATCTTATATCGTCCAAAGATGGTGGTGTGACGTTGAAACCCTCGTCCGGGGGCAGCCACACGCCAGCCTCGCCACTTGGCCGAAAGAATGAGGGTTCGAGTAGGTATGCCAAGCACAAGGTGTAGAAGTAGATCTGGACGTGGTGCGATGTCTACACACATGTTATGAGTCGACTGCTCGCTGAGAGCTCAAGCTCGCGCTCGTACCTTGATAGCAGTTGACGCTTTGGCATCAATCACTCTCCAGGTGACTCCGTTAGAACTCCGTATGACTTCAAGTAAATCTGGCTTGCCGGTCCCAAATTTTACGGCTGGCATCCCTGATTGCTGAAAGCGCTCTAGGAGCTGGGATTCAGGGGGAACGAATGTCAACCCAGAGATGAAGAAATGATCTCTATCCTCCGCCAGGATGTTTTCCATGAGAACATCAGCTTCAAGAGGGGACCCCGGCACTTTGAGTAGAAGATTGGATGAATCTAGCCAGGAGTAGAGAGTCGCCTCCCAGTCTAACCCACGCCGGTACTGGGCTTCAGTCAGAGGACTGCCGCTGGGACCGACAGGACCTTCAGGCGTGACCGGCTGGGAATGTTGGTGGTACACATTGTGGATGTAGAGGTCACAGCTCAAGTGGTGGTGGACAGCGAGATTCGTCGCAGAGAGCGAGTTGTGTCTGTGGTCCATAACGGCAGTTCATCTTCTAAAGTGTGAAAGCCGTTGCCGTTATAAAGCGCGAGCGTGGAGTAAAAGAAAACAAAGGGGAGAAAGAGTCAAAGACGCACCGCATCACATCATTTCATATTCCAACGCACCAACTGGTAACTCCGACTCATAACTCCGACTCATCCCATACTCATACTCCCTTTCCTGACTCCCGACGTCGGCTCGACTTTCCCGCCTCCTGGACATCGTGGTCGGCGGCGACGGGCGCTGTTATTATCCGGTAATCATGGCGCAGACAAGAGTGCCACCCGAGATTTGGAGTCATATTGCGCAGCAAGTCCCTCAACCAGAGCAGACCAAGCTATTGGAAGTCTCTCGTCTTCTCCACGACATCGCTCTGGACCTGGTCTTTTCAACGGTCAAGGTCTACTTTCTCGGAGGAGAGGCAGCACTCAACGTGTTGAACGCCAACGACAACAATGACTTTGCTGAGGAAGTTGTGCGAAAGCTTATGACTCGTTCATGGGAGATCCTCCGACGCATCACCCACGACCCGTCGTTCTCAAGGGTTGTCAAGAGTCTCACAGTCGTCGGCTTCAACGATGGGATGAGCATTTTTGAACAGAGCAAGTGTTATGCTATGTTTCACGATCACATGTACTCACCGAAAGTCTATCGCAGTGTGTCTGGCAGATGCTCTTGACTCTCTGCCCTACCTCCGGACTTTTCGATGGTGCGGAACCTCTCCCGGACTGACCAACTCTCTCGCTGGGCATGTGCCCGCCCGAACACAAAGTATTTCTCTCCAAACGTAGATCAGCCCAGATATTCCTCCCATTACGGTTTTTTAACATTTGTTCAGGTATGTTCCATCGCACCAAGTCATGCAACGTTTCACCGATATCAGGCGTCTTGACCTCACGACACCATTCTTCTACCCTGATGACGAGGAAGCCCATGATTCCTCTGTGTTGGATGAAGAATTGCTGAGCGCCATCGATCCCCCTCATTTCAATCACCTCTTAAACTCGACGAACCTTGACTCGCTGCACAGCCTGACCTTGGATTGGCAGTGTCTTTCTGGGATTCCCGTTCGGATTCTCAGCAATTTGAAAGAGCTGAGCGTCTGTATAACTACAGAATGCGACTCTCTGGGCTTGGATCTCCTTTTCCACCATGCCCTTCAACTGGAGTCCCTCACATTTTTCGGGTTTATCGGCACCGAAATATTTCCCTCTTTCATCGCTGATTCTTCATCCCTTCCTTCCCTCCACTCGTTCCGGTTTTCCTGTGACGATAAGACTATGCATCGAGTACCTGACCCTGAGATACTTGACATCTTCCTCAAATTTATTCGAGAACGAACCAACCTTAGACGGTTATACCTGCGGATACCTTCCCTGAACCTCCGCGAATGCGAGTTTCATATACACATTCTTGAAGCGTTGAAACATCTAGAAGTTTTCGGATTTCACACAGGATACACCGCCGTGGACACGCCATTCCTTCAGTCATTTTGCCAACACTTACCGAAAGGCTTGAAAGCATTTCATTTGGCGATGGAATGGTGCGGAGATCCTCTGCTTTTCTTGGTATCTTCCTTCTCTTCCCTCCGTCTTCTTTTTCACTGACACTATGATTTATCAGATTGATTACCTAGCCGACCTGCGCCACCTCACCTTCGTTCATCTCTACTCGACATTTGGACGACTCCCACTGCTCTTAGTTGACGTCGCCTCCGAAGTGCCGGGAGTTGATATGATTGGCCTCAACCGTGCTTTGTGGAACGTAGACAGGAGCGGCGGCGAGCTAGAGTTAAAGAAATGGCCTCGATGGAAAATAAAGTTTAGTACCGAAGAGGATTTTCTCCGCGAGGACGATTATTGGCTGTTCCAGTTCAATTAAACTACTTATCGATATATGCCGGTCTTCTCATTTTGTGTCGGATGCATATCTGCCTGTCGATATAGCGGATTTTCTATCAGCTTCGCCGAGTGGCCTCAACTGCTGACTTGTGAAGGGCTATCGGGTTGACCACCACCTTGGAAGAGGTTGAAGCGGTCATCAGATCAGTAGGGCTCGCGAGAGCCGACCCGACAAGGTGAGTTAGATCTTACAATCGCCAAGAATCGTGACTTCAAGGGTACCCCAGTTCTGGATGTGTCTCTCGTTCATGTAAGGGCGTTGGCATCCAAAACTTGTCCGGTTCCGAGACGAAACATATACCCGAGCTTCATGGGTCCCAACTTGGCGATAACTCTGCCTTGGCCAGTAGTGGAGCGCTCACGTACGCCTTGTCCCACCACGAAGTCTTGTAGCGACCGATGTTGAAAATCCCCGAAGACGAAGACTCAGGATCCACCACCACCGCAAGAAATATCGCATAATACAAGGTCCGATTATTAGAATCAAATATATCCACTCGGTCCAACAGCAACGAAGACAAGATACATGTGACACTCATTATCGTCGCTGAAGCAACGTTTGCGGAGTGCCTGTGAAAGGCGATGCGGGGCATGGATTTGGGATGGCTCATTCTACTCCTGGCACCTCTTCCGCGGGTCTCGACCGGGAAATTACTTCTTGGCGTTTCAATACGGCTTGTAGTTCCGGTTCTATACCCTCGCAAGGGGATTCTCAACGACTAGACCAATGAAGCGAGCGCATCAGGGGGAGAATAGAGCTCAAACACGTACAACCGGAGAAGGTCGAGACAGAAGGGAAAGCAGACCCATCGTCGAAAGATGCCAAGGACAAGAAGATGGTCTTATCAGGCAGGGAGGAATTTGATCTATGCCAGCCAGTGAGGGGTGTAACTGCTCGCATCCCGTTCTTTCCGGCTGCGCCTCTTGGACCTTACTTCTCACCCAATCTCTTCAGAGTACAGATGCAGGTAGAAACGTGAGTATGAGCGGGTCTTGGCATGCGCGCCATCGAGAGCGGAAAATAAGATGCTTGAGCTTGGCCCGAGGAAGATGAAAGCAAATAGTGAAGCGTTACGTCTTTTGCCTTCCTTACAGACGGAACATTGAGGAGGAAGGCTGGGGATTGCTTGGGCCAATTCAAACAAGGTGTAGGCTCCTGATCGGCGGTGCAGTTTGAAGGTCGACCTGTTTGTGGTCCCCGATGAATGGCATGATGAAGCAGAACGGCGGACAAAGGACTAGGTGGATGCGTATGAAGTTTGACAGACTTAACCCATGTGATACGGCCATGTTGATATCCAAGTGCAGTTATCTGAGAGTACGAGGCCAGAGCTCGTCGCTTAGACAGATTGCCAAGACAAGATTAAGGTTCGCGAGGGTGCAGAGGGGTACGACCTGCAGAAGGGGGAATAGGGAAGAGAATGCGATAGGAGGGCCGCAGATTCTCCTCCCCGCTCCTTGTTTACTCCATTATGTGGAGATCAACGCAATCTGATAGGTTGGAGGAGAGCACATTGCTGACAGCGCTCCGCTACTAGGTATCCGGAGTGACTTACTGCCTATGCACTATCCGCGATGAGTGCCTTTGTAGCCAAGCCGGATGGACCTCGGTTCATGATCCTTTTCAGCACTGAGATGAATGTAAACAAGAGAGCGATTTACATACGATACCGGTTACAGCTAGTGGGTCGTTCCAGTCAACCGACTCACGAATCCAGGAAGCTGAGTCGAGCCTACAACCGCATGGTCCGATTGGCCTGTTGCGAGTTCTGTCCTCCGCACTCGGGTTCACCGAGGAGTTGAGCAGCCAAGGAATTTGACCGATTGAGATCCAGATGCTTTGTATATCGAGTAATCCTCTTCAGGGGAAGAAGGCCATAGTAGACGCTTTCTCTCATCGGGTTGCTTCTGGTTTCACGACAGCTCTCTCTCTGAGCATGTGGTTCAGCCCCGCGAAGATGTAAATTCTTGCAAGTCCAATTTCATGGCATGGTGGATGGCGGTAAACAAGGTTGATGATGGCCAAGTGAATGTCGCGAAGGCATTTGCCAAGCATGATCAAATATGGGTGAATACCTAACTAATCTGGAAGTCCAACCAGCGGCCTTCAAGCTTCAAGCTTTCAAGTTCCATCCTCCATCATGAAAGGTTTGTCCATGCTGTGCTTCCCAGAGGGCAAATCCTCGTAGGGTCCATGCACTGGCGTCCGGGCCAAGTAGACCCCCAACCGACCGCCGACTCGCGTCAAATTTTTTTTACTCGCTTGATGGCACTGCCAGTGTCAGGTTAATGTCAGGTTCGGATTTTTGAACAACCGAATCAAGTCGCATTGCTCATGGCGTCATTCAATATAGATAACGGCCAGACAGCTGGACCGTTATGCAGAGCTTCCCAATAGTTAAATCTTCTGTTGGCCCAAAGCTTGAATGATAGTAGCTCTCGAAAGAGGAAGCAGTGGCAGCGCTCATCCTCTTGGCACCATCAAATGGTTCCCTATCTCCATCAAGTCCCAAATGTACCCTCTTACCTCAGAAGCGCAACCTTGAACCGAATTCTACCCGCCAAAACCGGTTTTCAAATAACGCCAAGAAGGGATCCATGAACTACTTAAAGGCCGGACGGTGTCCCAGATAAAACGCACTCTCCAGCCTCCCTCTGAAAGCGCACCACTCGGCTACAGAGCATCGTTCTAAACTCGTTCTATTGTCGAAAATGTCCCCGTCTATCGACTACTTTTCCAAGCTGTCATCAATGTCGAGCCTGACTAGTGACGACCCCCTCCGGTCTCCGTCGCCGTTGTCGTCTTCCGGTTCTGTGTCCCCTGTTGACGGGGTCTACTACAACCCTCGGTTGGACCCTACCAACTACTTGGAGGGTCCCCTTTCTCCTAACCCCGCAACACGTCTTCGTCAAATGCTGGCTCGCCCTGGAATAGTGGTATGTTGGCACGTGTCTGTTAAGGCACCCATTAACATGGACAATGCATTGCAGGTGGCACCTGGGATATGCGACGGTATCAGTGCTAGATGTGCACTCGAAGCCGGCTTCACCTGTCTCTATCAGAGGTATGTCGCCCTCCCCTTACAGCTGCCTGTGTCACCAACGCTTTGCACGAAACGATGCAGTGGAGCCGCTACAACTGCATCACGGTTAGGGCAACCTGACTTGGCTATCGCAACCCTGAACGACTTTGTCGGGGTGAGTGCTAATCCGAGAGATGTCAATCCTGCCTCATTAATTTGTTGGTCAGGCAGCCCAAATGGTCTGCAGTCTCGACCCCACAGTACCCGTCATTGCCGATGCAGACACAGGGTGCGTTCGCTTTGTCTTTCCGGCTTTTCGGACAACCGAATGACACCTGTTGCTCAGTTTCGGGGGCCCAGCCATGATTGCCCGAACAGTAACACAGTACGCCCGTAGTGGTGTTGCTGCACTTCACATTGAAGATCAGGTGCAGACGAAGCGCTGCGGACATCTCCTCGGCAAACAAGTGGTGTCTAGGGAAGAGTTCCTGACCCGTGTTCGCGCCGCTGTCCTGGCTCGCGACTCCATTCCAGGAGGGTCGGATTTTGTGCGTCCCGACAAATTACAAGTGGTATTATGTCGCTGACAAGTGTCGTTTAAGGTTATTATTGCAAGAACCGATTCTGCTCAGGTTCTTGGAATGGACGAGGCTGTTCTCCGATTGAAGATGGCAGCGGATATTGGCGCAGATGTCTGCTTTATTGAGGGTGTGCGGACGAAAGAGCTTTTAGAGTCAACCGTCGCTGCACTTGCTCCCAAACCAGTAAGTCACCCCCAGCGTTACACACGAATCAACGATCTCATTTATGGAAGGTTCTCGTCAATGTGATATCTGGAGGCTTGACTCCTTCATTTACGACGCATGAAGCAGAAGCAATGGGTGCAAAAATCATCAGTAAGCTTCAAACCCGATTTGTAGACGTGGATTTCGCTCTGAAACAGTCGTATATTAGTCTTCTCTCTCGTATCTAGCGTCGCCATGGTACATGCTTGCCGGGCAGCTATGCAGCTCCTCAAAAAGACGGGCACAGATTTTGCTTCAGCGCAAGGCATGGATCCCAAGTCATTCTTCGAAGTGATGGGTACGAGCTCGTTTACTTCTTGGAAACGTAGGTGTACTGACTCATCATACTTAAGGCCTGAACAACGTCGTAACATTCGACGCTATGGCTGGAGGCACAGCTTTTTCAACTATATAACACCTTGCCATCACTTGCTTCCGTACTATCCACGAACTCTCGACTCCGTTTGGCTTATTTACCGTTTTGTATCCATGCATTCAAGCTGTTGTCACTATTATTCGATTGCGCACGCTTATCTCCTCGCATCCATCTTATGACTTGCATCTGATTATATGGTCTCTGGTTTCCCTCCTCCGTTATCTGTCTTGGGCTTCTACCATATGTTTTACTGTTTTTCTATAAATTCGGCGCTCAATGCAATGATGTCATCTGCTTCTTGAAAGGGTCCGGTGATTCTGAAGTTCTCGAACCGGAGGTCCGCTGTCCAAATTGGGTTACCAGTAACTCTCCTCCAACCATTCACTTCTTCTCCGCCCCGCACCAGCCCTCCCTTAGGTCCAAGTATCTTCAGAGTCGTTGAGCATGCCAGGAGAAGTCAAAATATCTGGAAAAGAGGTCGCGAAACATAACAACCGGGAGAGCTGTTGGATCATTGTCCATGGTAGGTGAAAGCTGCCAATGGCAAGGTCGAGATTAGTCGTGACTCAGCTCTTGTTTAGACAAAGTTTACGACGTGACGGAGTTCTTGGATGGTATGTGTCTCCTAGTGCTTCACAGTCGTAATGCTGAGAAAACACCTCAGAGCATCCTGGTATGTCGACACCCAGCTCCTTTGGCTGTTGTTGACCCATGTAGGTGGAAGCAAGATCATCTTGAAATATGCTGGCAAGGATGCGACGTGCGTCAATGTCTGGCAAATATCTCCGTGAAACCTGACGCACCTCATGTTAGGCAAGAATACGATCCCATCCACCCACCTGATGCCATAACTACTCACCTACCCCGTCAAAAGCAGTCGGTAATCCCTCCCTGAACCAGTAAAGCAGGTCTGATGCGCATAACGTTTAGCCTAGGAGCCATAGAACCTGATACAGCTGAGAAGATCGAAGTGAAAATTACGGATTCGGAGAAGCTGCGTCTGGAACGCGTCTCTCGACGGCCTCCTCTGTCCGAAGTGCTTAATCTCCATGACTTTGAGGTTCATCGCTCCCTCCCCATCCCTCCTAGACTCTGAGCGCTGACCCAGAATGCACAAACTAGGCTATTGCGAAGCTCGTGATGCCAGAAAAGGCATGGGCGTACTATTCCTCTGCAGCGGACGACGAGATTACGAACCGAGAAAACCATGCTGCATACCATCGGTGAAGATTCCCTTTACCTGGTACTCTGATCTATGCACGTTCGACTAATCCAATGACGCCAGTGTATGGTTCCGTCCGCGGATCTTGGTAGACGTTACCAAGGTAGATTGGTCAACTAGAATTCTTGGCCACCTATCAAGTATGCCAATCTATATTGTATGGCTAGTTCTCATTGGCTCCATCTGTTCTCTGCTAACGCTTAACTTCATAGACAGCCACCGCGCTGGGGAAGCTGGGCCATCCAGATGGAGAGCTCAACCTCACTCGCGCAGCCGCGAAACACGGTGTCATTCAAATGGTATGATCTCGCTTTCGGGCCCACCTCTGCGCTCTCGGCCAGCCTTCTCAACGCTCTTGGATAGATCCCAACCTTGGCGTCATGCTCGTTTGACGAGCTATTGGACGCTGCTCAGCCAAACCAGGTCCAATTTCTGCAGCTGTAAGTCGTGTGCAGATCAGGATTTCAGCGGTATTCAACTCATAGTCACCATCAATTCAAGTTATGTTAACAAGGATCGGGAGGTCACCAAACGTATCGTACAGCACGCAGAGAAGCGCGGCATCAAGGGTCTATTTATCACGGTCGATGCCCCTCAGCTCGGAAGGCGAGAGAAGGTGCGTTTACTTCTCATTCCCTGGATTCAAACAAATACTTCACTCAACGAAAATCATGAAAGGATATGAGAATGAAATTCGAGGCCGAGGACCCATCAGAAGTGAAGAAGACTGGTTCCGACAACGTGGATCGCTCACAGGGGGCGGCAAGAGCTATAAGCGTAAGAGTACTTTATCTCCTAGCTTTCATTTCCTCATATCTGGATAAATAGTCGTTCATTGACCCCGGTCTCAACTGGAACGACATGGACTGGTTCAAGAGCATCACCAACAGTCTGTCCTCTTTCTCTAGCTCTTATATTTCATCCCGAGGCTAACACAATGCTTAAAGTGCCATTAATCCTCAAAGGGGTTCAACGATGGGAGGTAAAGCACGCATCTTTGATCGTCTAACCATTGATGGTGCTGACTCCTTTCGCAGGATGCACTAAAAGCGTACGACCTCGGCTTGGCTGGAGTCGTGTTGTCCAACCATGGCGGCCGGCAATTGGACTTCGCGCGTTCGGGACTCGAGGTTCTCGTAGAGGTCGTCAGAGAATTGGGTAAGCGTAGGGGCCTGAAGTTTCCCAACGAGAAGTTCCAGCTCTTCGTGGACGGAGGGGTCAGGCGAGCGACCGACGTAATCAAGGCTGTGGCTCTTGGTGCGACTGCCGGTGGGTTTTTCAGTACATCTTAACCCCAGTTTTGCTGACTCTAGATTCTGCAGTTGGCATTGGTCGTCCGTTCTTGTACGCATTCTCAAGCTACGGTCAAGAAGGTGTAGAACACGCTCTTCAAATTCTCAAGGTGAAAAAGTACACGTTAATTCTCCTCCGATTGATCGCTCAACAATCCACAGGACGAGTTTGAGATGAACTTACGCCTAATTGGTGCCACAACGATCAAGGACGTTACAAGAGAGGTGGTGGACTGTACCAATCTCTCGTCCCACGTCGTGGCTGTCCCAGGCGACAGGCTTTACGATACCAACTGTCCGTGCATTCATTTCCTATCCTTTAACCAGATTAATTTATACATTTTTCCACAGACGAAAGCATGCAAATAGCCACTCTAAAGGATATCAAAGCGAAACTGTGATGAGACAATACCGTCTGCAACTACTCTGTCGACGTTGACAGCTGGGCACCAATGAATCGTGACGTATCTGTTGACTCTGAAAGCTTTCAGTGTTATGTCCACAGAAACATTTAGGAATGTTACTTTTGTATCTCGATATCATGGATTTGACGAACAAGTCTCGGCTCCCCGTTGAATGAGGAAACAATTATGTGGGTGTCTATATTTTAAAGTAAGTCCCGAATTGGCTCGCCCGAACCGAGATGTAGGCCTAGGTTCGGACGTGAAACAACAGTGTACATGTTGACTCGACTGGTGTAACCAATAGCGCCGCCATACTCCGTCGCACACCCCCTCAGGGCGATGAATGTTATGTCCCAAGAGCTGGGATAGGGGCCTAGTAGGTGAGATCGGGGTGAGATATCAATGAAGCAGTTCTTCATGGACATTGAAATATCTGAAGACACAAAAATCAGGAACAGAGTTAAGGATAGAAGCGTAGAGCTGGGACGCACCTTATCACTGTGCCAGCTTCATGGCAGACTCCTTCTCCATTTTCTCCCCAGGTAACGACCCAGCGTCCAATCACCTTCCCGGTATGATCCATGGTTTCCGCCACAGTTTCCTGTTTGCCCACCAGCTCCTTCCCTTCCGTTGCTAGCCGCGACGCTGGTAGGGCCATTTGCTGAGCTAGCTCCCACTTGGCCATCGGTCTCCGCGTCTCAATCAAGAATTCCGGGTCATAAACCTATGGAGAAATGAGCCCCGTTCTCTTTTGAGTGAGAGTAAGCGGCCCAAAACATACCGTTGTTATCCGTGGACGCAAAAATAATGTCATGGTTGTGAGTTCGAGGACTTCGCCACCTTTCTCCCCATCTGGTCTGTGACGGCGCAATGTCGTGACATATGGCCGACCACACCATGAAACAAGGGAAGTACTCAAGCCTGACGTTCCGATGGCAATTGAGGCCAACGCAAACCGAGCGGTGTATGGCAAATTTGATTCTACGATGAACATGAAAGGTGCGAGTGTCATCGAAAGACCGAACGAGGCCATCGAGAATATTTTTAGCTTTCGAAAGGTAGTGGTGAGAGGGCCAGCGTATTCATCCTCTTCCTGGACCGTTGAGGTTGTCTGGCTGTCTGTTTTCGAGGTTTCTGGTTTGGCCGAGTACAGCCGTCGTGGTGCTGCCCCGAGCCGGTGGGTGTGACAGCGAATTGGCAGTTGAGCTAGGAGAGACCTTCGAGTCAATAGCTCTCTTGATGCTGAGGTATAGGAATGAGTCGACAAAGGTCGTGCTAGTCGACAGGCCGCTGCGATACGAGGGAGGGCCATGGTGGTAGGACGTAACCCGGAACCGGCTGCTGCGACGCGTTTTGCCCACGGCCAATACTCGCGCGTTTATTGCCACCGGTTGTCCATCTTGGATCCCGACGACGAGGACGATGACAGCATTGAGCACAGACCCACCAATACTGTACTCAAAGACAGAGTTTATCGAGACAGTAGGGACCTCAGCTATGCCTTGTTTATCGAGCACTCACCCACCTATCAGGACACAGGAAACAAGGTTTCTCGGCGTGCAACCATTGCAGGTCCGCAGAACATCATCTTGGGCGGAAAAACCATAATCTCGAGTGGTGCAATCATCCGTGGCGATCTACGAAGGACAGGGCCTGGTCATGCCGTGGTCATCTCCTTGGGCAGATACTGTCTCGTGGGTGAAGGCTGCATCATGAGGTGAGGAGCGGGCTAGCTTGACTATTGTCGCGTACAGCGAGGTGACTGATGAAAGGCCACCTTACAAGACCTATCGTGGCAACTTCAACTACTATCCCATGAAGATAGGAGACCATGTTCATATTGGGGCCAACACCGTGGTTGAAGCGGCTACCATTGGAAACCATGTAGAAATCGGGAAGAACTGCATTATCGTACGCCGATTGTCGCTCGTGGTATGCCTTGTACTGATCGCAGGAGCAGGGGAAATTCACGATTATCAAGGACTGTGCAAAGATTGCAGACAATACGGTGATCCCACCCAATACTGTCATTCCAGCTCTAGCGTTATTTTCTGGCTCCCCAGGTCAGTTCCCCACCTCAAGCTCCTGTCTGCGCTTCACTAATTCCACGATTTTATCCAGGTCAATTTGTGGAAGACTTACCGGAATCGACGCAGGACAATGTCGAGGCCTACACAAAGGGCTACTACGCACGGTTTCAGCCCGCGTAGCTATATCATTCAAATACCTTATTCGCTGTATTCTACACCTAATTCCATCTATCCTTCTACTTCCTCCTTTACGCGTAAGAAACAATGTGCATGGATCCATGTGTATCAAGAAGAGAGATCTGCCCGCAATTATCATCGATGGTCAAGCCATATACATCCGACATCGATATCACATCAGGCAGCTCGAGGGTATGGGTCGTGCACTCCTTGCTTTCCTTGTTAAACCTGACCAGGCTCAGTATCGGGCTCGGGGCGAGCTCCCCACCAACGTCGAGAATCATGGCTGCCATCCTCCCGGACGGTGGTATGAGCATTAAGACCCACGCACCAGCGGCCGCACCGCCAATAGTCGCTGTTTCCTGGACAATGCCGCGAACATACGAACTGCTGTGGGGTATGAGTGTCGGCTTTTCATCCGATGCTGAATCTTCAAGTTCAATTTGGAACGTCCCGTCGCCAGTTGTGACGTTGCCCTTGTTCGTCGGCTCCTCCTTACTGCTCGTCCAAAATCGTACCTCCATGCGACTTCGCATTGGCTCTCTGGCCGATTCATCTTCCACGGCCATTTCGTCATCGTCGATCTGCAAGACATGCCTGTGAATGCTGACTGCGGGCACGCCATAGTAGGGATCCGCAGACAGCGCGCCTTCTGTATAGCTTTCGACCACTCCGCCTTGTGACCCCCAGAGGGTGCGAACACAGTGTCGGTCATCTGCGCCCTTAAACTGCCGTATATTGACATGGTCGAGCTTGTCATCCGTAGGCAAGAGTGACCTTGGACAGCGGTGAAGACGAGAGTCACCCGCACTTTCGACGAGGAAGAATAAGTCGTCGTCGTAGATGGAAGTACCAGATCGTACATCTTGGCCTCTCTGATGCCAATAGCAGGAAACGTGTCAGAAAATGACTTCAGTATACGGATTTAAGCCTAGAGGTACTGACTGGCACAGCGATGTCTGTCTGGATGACGGTTTGGTCTCCAGAGGCAATGTTATAAGCCAGGATCTCCAGCCGATCTTCCGGGGCTCGAGCAGGGTTCACCATGACGCCGACTATTTCCCTAGTCATGAAGATGGCCCAATACCCAGGTCCGAATTCCAGCGAATGTTGGAACCTGTACGACAGCTTTACCTCATCTTTCCCTTCTCCAAGTCCGTATTCCAGGGAGGCAATCACAATCGCAGTAGCACTAGAAAGTCAGTCAGTCGTTGAAGAATTTCGAGACAAGAGCGACGTACACTTGGTCCAAATTCCCTAGCAAAAGCCCCATCGAATACATACCATCATCGTCTTGCCCAGGCGACACATCCAAAATCTTAGGCGCCCCAAGCATAGGCCCCGCAATCAACCTCGAGCTCTCCTTCCCATCCTTCTTACTCGCATCAATGCAATACAACCTCTCCTCGGTCCTCGAATGCATCAAATACAATTGTGTCCCGGGAACTTGGAAAATCGCATCGAGGTACCGCCGTTCGAGTGGGATCGAACGTACAGGCCCAACCAATTTGGGTTGGGGTAAACTCCAGTTACGTTCGAGTCGCATGGTACGATGGCCAATGTCCTGCAGCTCTTCGAGAGAACATTTGGACAGGTCGTGGTGGAATGGACATGCTATGGGTCTCTGATGTCTTGTCGATTTGAGGGCTGAGATCCAGAAAATGCGGTTCTCGAACCAGCGAGAGAAGCGTTTGCAGGTCTAGAAGTGAAAGAGCGCTCAGTGCAATTCTTCTCGGTCTTCCTGCAGGAGCAGGTGCGTACCAGGGCGAATGATACCCATGTTTCGATTTCGCAGTATTGAAGGGGCGCCAACGAAAGCTCTTCTGGTAGCTCACCAGCTCCAGCAAGCATTTCGGAGGTGACTGGTGATGGTGGATGACACTGAGCGCTGACTGGAACAATTTCTGGATTCAGATTAACGCCACCACACAGCTCAAGGTAGTCACACTAGCGATTCATAACCATGCGATGGAATTAGACATTACAAATGCGACGTAAGACTAGCAAACATTATAGTGACACTGAGATGGGGGTGCGTGAAGACGAATAGCAATATGTAGGATATGCAATGACCCAAGGATGGGTGAACGAGATAGCGATGCCGGAAAGTCTAGGAAATACATACGTGATAAAACGAGCGGACGAAGAGTGATGAAAGGATTTAATCTTTCTTTTCTTCCTTGTTCTCAGAGGGTTGCTCTGACGATTGGCTTTCCGAAGCACGCTTCTCGTAAACCTTTTGGAAGAGACCAAGGGAGGCCTGCTGGGTCTCATTGATCTTCTCTCGGATGGCATCGGCGGTGATCGAGCTGTCGCCAGCCTGGCCCTTGGCAGCCAACTCCCGGAGCTCAGTAACAAGCTTCTCGACCTTGGTCTTCTCAGCACCATCGAGTTGGTCCTTGAACTCGTTCATGGCTGTCGAGGTTATATATCAGTGAAATGATCGATCTGCACTTATATAGAATACTGACCTTTCTGGGTGTCGTGGGCGACAGAGTCAGCCTTGTTGCCCTCCTCGATCAAAGCACGGCGCTCCTTGTCGGTCTCGGCGTACTGCTCAGCGTCAGAAACCATACGCTCGATGTCCTTGTCGCTGAGGCCAGACGATGAGGCAATGGTCATGGACTGATCCTTGTTGGTGGCCTTGTCCTTGGCAGAAACGTTGACGATGCCATCAGCATCGATGTCGAAGGTGATCTCGATCTGGGGGACACCCTTGGGTGCGGGAGGAATGCCGACGAGGTTAAAGTTGCCCAACAGTTTGTTGTCGCGCACTAGCTCACGCTCTCCCTGGAAGATCTTGACCTCAATGGCGGTCTGACCGTCAGCCGCAGTCGAGAAGACCTGGGACTTCTTGGTGGGGATCGTGGTGTTGCGGTTGATGAGCTTGGTCATGATACCACCAAGGGTCTCGATACCAAGGGAGAGAGGGGTGACATCGAGGAGGAGGATGTCGGTGACGTTGCCAGCCAACACACCGCCCTGGATAGAGGCACCAATGGCGACAGCCTCATCAGGGTTGACACCCTTAGAGGGATCGCGACCGAAGATGCCCTTGACAGTCTCGACGACCTTGGGCATACGTGACATACCACCGACAAGGATAACCTCGTTCACCTCGCTGGCCTTGATACCGGCATCAGCCAAAGCCTTCTTGCAAGGCTCGAAGGTGCGCTGGACCAGAGGCTGAACGAGGGCTTCGAATTGAGAACGGTTGAGCTTGAGGTTGATGTGCTTGGGTCCAGACGCGTCAGCGGTGATGAAAGGCAAGTTGATTTCGGTCTGCTGGGTCGACGACAGCTCGATCTTGGCCTTCTCAGCGGCTTCACGGACACGTTGAATCGCCATTCGGTCGTTCTTGAGGTCGATGCTGGCCTCCTTCTTGAACTCGTTCAAGATGTGCTCCACAAGGACGACATCGAAGTCTTCACCACCAAGATGGGTATCACCATTGGTTGACTTGACCTCGAACACACCCTTCTGCATCTCCAAAATGGAAATATCGAAAGTGCCTCCTCCCAAATCATAGACAGCGATGACCGAGTTGTCGGCACGGTCGAGGCCATAGGCCAGGGCCGCAGCCGTGGGCTCATTGATGACACGCAAGACATCAAGGCCGGCAATTTGGCCAGCATCTTTTGTTGCTTGTCGCTGGGCGTCGTTGAAGTAGGCGGGGACGGTCACAACAGCATGACTTTGGCGAAGGTCAGGAGGAGCTGGAGACGAAAACACGCATGCACTCACTTGACTTTCTTGTTGAGGTACTGCTCAGCAGTCTCCTTCATCTTCACGAGGACCATCGACGAGAGCTCTTCGGGAGTCTGTGACATGACGTAAGTTACCGCGGGTCGGAGCGGCGACGGAGAAGAAAAAAACTCACGAATTGCTGGGCCTTGCCTGCATTCTCAACCTCAACAGCGGGATGACCGTCAGGTTTCTTGACAATCTTGAAGGGCCTAGAAAACTTGTGAGTCACGAGGGATGCCGCGAGGAACCGGAGCCAACGCACCAGTGCTTAGCGTCATCCTGAACCTCCTTGTCGGTGAACTGACGACCAATGAGACGCTTGAAAGCGAAGACGGTGTTGGCAGAGTTGACAACTGCCTGTCGCTTCGCCGGCAGACCAACTAACCGCTCGCCGTGCTTGGTAAATGCGACGACCGACGGTGTTGTTCTAGCACCCTCTGCGTTCTCGATGACTCGCGAAGTTTGACCCTCCATGATGGCCACGCAGGAGTTGGTTGTACCCAAGTCAATACCGACCACGGGGCCTGGAGATAGACATGAATAAGAGATGGACTAGACATTCTTCAAAGTGCCAACTCACCGTTGACTTTTGAGTTCATATTCCTGGCGATCATGGTACGTGGCAGGGCCTGTGGAGTAGTGAGCACGGTGCTGGACAGCGTCGGCGACGTCGAGACTCACAGCATAGTGGCCTGTCCGCGACACGGCGGTGCGCAGGGAACTTCGAGCAGCAGAGAACATAATGTTTTGGGAGGAAGAGGATAGAGAAGAGAAATGTAGAATTGCCGAAAATTTAAGCCGCATATGTAACCGCTGTCTCGCTTACGCACGGAAACTTCCGAACCTTCGAGAACCCGCGGTCATGTGATCGTTCTTGCTGGGGGCTTCTGATTGGTTCCTGGCCCACTGGGGTTAGGAGCACGACTCCGGCGTTCCGACGTTGCCGAATCCGGGGTATTAACACTCTCGTCTTCATCTCAATCATGGCCTCTTCACTTTATTCTCCTCCACCATGTCCACACAGCAGCCAAAGAGCAAGATTGGTGGCGAATATGGCGACATTAGAGCCAACATCGACATAGACAGCCTCAATGCCTATCTCAAGGCCCATACCCCGGGCATTGCAGCCCCTGTCGATGTCAAGCAATTCAAGGTCAGTCGAATGAGGGACCCTTTGAACGCTGTGCTGACCGTCGGGCTATAGTTTGGACAGGTATTTCTTGCAGCCCCTTCTGCTGCACGTACGAACGCTGAGCAGATCGTTACCAGTCGAACCCGACTTACTTTCTAACTGATATCAAGTACGCGCGCCATACCCAGCCGCCCCAAATGATGCCCTGACCCTCTCTTGCAGCAAGAAACGCTTCGTGCTCCGCAAAAAGCCTGCTGGGCAGCTCTTGTCCTCCACCGCCCACCAGGTAGAGCGAGAATACAAAGTCCTGGCCGCCTTGCACAAGCACAACACCAACCCAGGTACTCCCGGCGAAAAGAAGGTACCAGTACCCGAGCCCATAATTCTCTGTGAGGACAGCTCCGTTGTCGGCACTCCATTCTACATCATGGAATTTCTGGATGGTCGTATCTTCACCGATGTCCGGATGCTCGAGGTTGCCCCTCAGGTCAGACGAGAATGGTGCGAACTCATCCCCCGAGCAACACTTCCTTCTGCTCACCCGCCCTACTAGCTTCCTGTCCGCCATTCGTGCACTAGCAGCCTTGGGCTCTGTAGACCCTCACTCTGTTGGGCTTGGCAATTTCGGTCCTTCTTCAGACTACTTCCCTCGCCAAATAAAGTCTCTCTCCAAAGTTTCCGCAGCTCAGGCGGAGGCTGTCGACATTGAAACCGGAAAGAAGACAGGTGACATCCCCTCCTTCAACGAACTCGTTGCATGGTACCGCAAGAATCTACCAGACGAGAAAAAACTTGGGCTCAGAATTGTTCATGGCGACTACAAACTCGACAACCTCATTTTCCACCCCACAGAGAACAGGGTCATTGGTATCCTCGACTGGGAACTTTGCACGTTGGGAAGCCCTGTACGTTCATTTTATCTCCATCTTGTTCCCGTATTAATACTCATGACGATCGCCAAAGCTCGCCGACCTGGGAAATTTCACCCAACCATGGGCCATCGACGCGAAGCGTTTCCCCAGTGATACTGGGTTCGCTCTTCGCGGATTTAAGAACACCACCGTCGACGTACCTATCGCTCTTGAAGACCTCGAGAGTGAGTATTGCCGACTCACCAGCCAGCCATACCCCATCACCGAAATGGTCTTCGTTCGCAGTTGGATGCTCTTCCGTGTAAGGACTTTGTCACCTCGGTTGCTCGGCCTGTTGTGTTCACTGTTGTTTCTCTAGCTGGCGGTCATTTCGCAAGGAATCGCCGCCCGTCATGCCCGACGACAAGCCAGCTCTGAGATAGCTCATATCCATGTCAACCTCTTTCCTTTGGTAGGAAAATTGGCAAAATACGTCCTTGAAGACGAAGGCATCGCGATCGGGACAAAAGCAAAGCTATAGATCCTGTCTACAATTACAAAATGTGGTATCTAATACAATAATTACAACGCGATAACAGGAAAACAAAATGTCTATGGATACAGCAATCACGCCTTTGGGGCATCCGTAGCTCGCTCTTCCCCTCGAACATGGAAATGATCTGTACTAAACATCTTTGACAACCTGAACCGGTTCTTCGTCGGAGACCTGGGCTCGCCCCCAGTCGGAGCCAACGCCCCCGAATTCTTCTCGATCTTCGTCCTTCCTGGCGTCACGGTGAAGAAGTTAATCATAACTGACCACAGGTTATTACCACTAAAGGTACGCGGAGTACCCAAAATTGCAAGATCCGCGACCTCTGCCAGCTTCCTCGCCTCGTCGGTATCTCGTCTCGAAACTATACTCGACGGTGGAGGATTCTCGTGCTCATCAAGAGCCCAGGCCAAGCTCCACCCAGGCGAGGAGAGCAAGTACTCCTTGAACCCCTGCTCCGCACTGCTATTCCTATCATTGTCCTTGGTGATAATCGTCTTGCGCAAATGGGATAGTTGTTTGATGGTATCCTGTTTAGCCTGCTCTAGATTCTTCCGTCGGTGCTTGTCCACGGATTTGTAGGTATGCGCAAATTTTTTGTCGAATTGCTGTTGAACGGCGATGCATCGTCGCATGGTACGTTCGGACATAGACCCAACAACGTCTTCTGGGACTTTCATCGCGCCTAGTTCCTCCTCTAATGGTCGGATTAACCCATCTGTACTAACCCGTTCCCTGATCATGCCGCATTCCCAATCCTTCGGATCCTGCCGAGATGTAAGAACGAGATGTAAGAACGAGCCATATCACTTGAGAGATGGAGACAATCTCATGACTTACCTTGATGTGAGTGTAAGTGAACCACTCGCCCGCAGAACGCTCCCCAGGCGTCAAAAGGTGTGGGGTCGAAAAGTTGAACCTTGGCCCAGCGACATCACTATCCGTAATGTCCGAGCCTAGCATCGACGAAGGAACAGGGAGACCTTCGCGGAGGCTGTGGCTCGTCCCAGGTCGAAGACTGGGCCTCTCTTCCCGTGCTAGGTCAAGGTTCTGAGTGCCTGTACGGACAGGTACAGCACTGAGGCTGTTGGTATGACGAAGGATACCTGTACGTGAAAACCTCGCAGATATCCGTCGACCTAAAGAGCTCTTCCGAGAGTCTGGGGCGGGATTCAGAGAACTGTGTCTCGATACACCGGTAGACTGCACAGGACTTTCGATTTCAGTAGACCCTTTCCGACTATTCTCTGCGGGAGTGGCAACAAAAGATGGGTGGGAAGTGAGGGGAGGGGATACCGGTACTTTCGTGACAAATTTGCAGAACGCGGCCATGGCTCGGAAGCAGAATTTAGCTGGGGTTGTGAAGGAGAATAGGATCGGGAGAACATGGGGACTGTCTAGAGTGGGATTTCGTGAGTGAGTGATCATTTCGATAGCGGAATCTGCTTATTTACTGACCATCATAGACCTGAAGATGCACGGAAGTTGGCTTCATGTCTTCGAGCTTGATCTTTGCCAAAGCAGGGTAAAGTTCCTTGGAGCGCTCAGATATAGGGAATTTAGCTGGATTGGCAGCTTTGTGGGCTCTACATGGAGGATGAGGATATGACGTGTGGAAAGTGTTAATAGGAACCAACGCATAGATGCCTTCATCGCGAAGTACTTCTTTGTCTCCAATGATAAATAGCAACGGTGGCAAATCACCGAGGTACGACAGCGACGAACTGATGAGTGGGTGCACGATGAGCGAATTCTCTGTATAGAAATGAACTTGTCGATGAATCTCCAGGGTTTCGTTGGCTTGGGTGGTCAGGCAAATCCTTCGGTTGCTCAGCGTGGGTTTAGAACTGACAGACGGTAAATCGGTGATGGAACCAACTTCTATAGGCATCTCAGGATGTGAGTTGGCAACGCCGGTCGCCTGTTCTCCTACAATGGTTTCTGTAGCCTCATACTGTGCAGAGCCATCTAGTTTGAATGCCTGTCGAATGCGATGGCGCAGCGAGGCATGTACACGAGTAGATACCTCTTCTGAAGGAGGTGGCCACAATGTGCTAGGCTTGTGAAACGAGAGGCCGCAGTCGGGAATAACATCCTGAGAGATATCGTCATCATGGATCAAAGAGTGGCGCATGACTTGTCTCCCTTACCGTACCAGTGTTTGTGTGTATGCTCGGAAAAGAGTGAGTAAGGTCGCACCAAGGAGATATGAGAATGCCTCCAGCAGGAGCAGGAAGCTTTGCGTCGCGAATGACCTGGAGCAAGGAGAGCGACAGTCCACCACCCGCTGAGTCTCCAGCGATGACAATATGTGCCGGATCTACTGGAGTGTGAGGTGCTCCTGGTGGAGGGTCGATAAGGTATAGATCTAAGATGCTCGTTAGCTCAAAAATGTGCACTGCTTATGGCGTGCCACTCACAGGCAGCAAGAGCATCCTGTACCGCGCAAGGGAATGGGTATTGAGGGGCCAGGCGATAATTGATAGCTGGACCGATGTCAGCGGGGGGGCTTCAAGAAAGGTTATTGTTGTTGGCACGTACCGAATACTCGACCATTGATTTTCCGAGCAAGCCGTTGTATTGAATACCTAGAGGGTTTCCTGAGCTGAACTCCGATTTACTTCGCCGTACGTACCGTTCTTGGTCGACGCTACCAAAGTAGTAGCCTCCTATTGATTCGTTCCGGGATTAGTACGTGTAAATCCAAGATTGAGTGGCCACGAACCGCCGTGTAGGAACAGAATGCATCGCATTGCGTCCATATCCTTGTTGTAAGTCGCTTCCTCCTCAACAGTTGGAGGTGTTGCCGATCCATCCTCTCTGGAGGGCGACTGAGGTCGGTCACACCGCTTGTGTCGGCGTTGCGCCTCTTTCCAATCTTTCCTTGCAACGATCCATTGGCCATCCACCCTGTACTGACGTCAGGCGGGCCTATCTTCATGGAGGTGTGACTTACCCATTCACCCCTCGCACTTGCCACCATTTAACCCCCCCGATTATTTTTCGACAGAAATCTTCGCCACCGAGAACTTGAACGAGATACTTCGCAGCCTGGTCGCACGAACTCATCGGGACAAGCGTTCTAACCACCTTCACCCATGGTGGCGAAGGCGTACGAGTGTTAGAGAAGGCTAGGTGCGATTCCACTCGTCAGCAAGATACGAATTGGAGGTGAGCGCAAAGCGATGCCGTACCTTGCAGATCCTCAACCGTATGACTGCAATCCAGATATCAATGGGGTGATCAAGAACGATGCAATGCGCCCGTACCAAGTTGCCGTATTCAGGAAAGACTGTGAAATGGATGAGCATCCGGGTTGGGCTGCAGGGGCGATTTGCTCACCTTGACGATGTTGAATGCTTCGTCGAACAAAATCTCATTCTTCCTGAGCTTCACCCCACCTTCTTCTTCCCCCTCCGATCTCCGGTAATGCTTTGCGAAGACCTCGAGGAGCAAGGGTCCGACCTTGAAGCCGATGTCTCGCGTGAGTGCGTTCGGCATGGCTGGACCACTTCAATTTGCTTGCGGGATGCTGGACGTCGAGGAGAAAGGAGGCTGAGTGGGCGTACACGCTGGTCCGATATGTCTGCGGAGTACGTTAACGTTATTGTGTGATCGCGGGCATGTTTGCATCTGTAAAATTGGAAAACAAATCCTCATTACTACTCGTCTGCCATCCATCCGGGGAGACCGTACCTCGACGGCGGATCATTGATCCGATGATTGGTGGGATGCTTTTCCTCGTGGCTGTGTACCTGCCCCGCCCTTTCTTCAAACCACCACACCGCAGGTTGAACAACCATGTGTCCAGCTCGAGCAGGAGGAGGGAAGACCTTCTCTATGTGAAGATATCGTGGAGATATAACGATATCGCCGTAATGACGGCAGTCCTTCTATAGTGTCGCCAGGTCTTGGCCTCCCCACAGACCCACAGATCACAGCACCTAATTGTTGAGTACGATGCACACGCATTATACAAGTGGATCGCGACCTTCCCGGGCCCTGTGGCGTACTTGACCTTCTATCAGAATGCGATCTATGTGCTCGACAGCGGGTCTCAATCTATCCCGCCTCCAGCTGGTTAAAATCGGTCGACAGAAGTGACTTTTACCGACAAATTACCAAGGTAAGCTTCCTCGCGATGTGCGGTCTATTGACGCCGTATTAAAAATAACAACCTTTCTGTGTAGGTCCTAGTGCACCCTGTCGTGAGATTGGAGTGATCAATTCGACCTGAGATTCTCCAGCGAAGAACCATGATGGAACGCTATCTAGTATGGCCCCAAGGCTTCTAAAGGAGATTCAAATGGCCACGCGCTCGAGTCGCTCAGTTCCCTGTAAAAGGTTGGCCGTTCCGGAGCGAAGAAGAGCGAGGGTCGCTGAGAAATCGTCTTCTCCTGCGTGTGGACAGAGCGGATAACAATTTTTCTCCTTCCTAGTCCTTCTGTTTTGCCGCCGTGCTGGACACGGGCCCACATGGATTGGAGGCCGTGACCCACCCTATCGTTCAGAATCATTAATGTTGGAAAAACCTTTCCATTTTGGATGTCCCACGAGAGCCTTTAAAAGGGATGAAGTGAAGCTCTCGGATTCTTCAGCCCAGACCTGTTTTTCTTGGCTACTTCTTCCTCCGCAATGCTCCTTTTCAAGCTCGTTAGCCTTGCTCTTGGTGTGGCATCAGTGTTCGCTGCGCCCCCAACCCGCAGGTGCGATTCTTGGCCCAGCCTTAGCTTCTCCCTCTGATCCTTGTTTCTCTTTAGGACCTGTGGCACTCACATCTCCGACGCCGATGTCGTAGAGGCGGAGAAACATTTTGCTGCACACAAGGTCGTTCCTCCGGCCTCTCTTCGAGCTACACCAATTAAGGTATCTGTTACTCCATGCGCCATGCGCTGTGCATCTTTGACGTATTTGCTTGGAATAGGTGTACTGGCATGTCGTCAGCAGGGACTCTACTTTGGGAGGTGGAAACATCCCGTAGGAATTCCTTCTTCACCTTCTTTGTGAATATATTGACAAGGTTGCGGCTATAGTGACTCTCAAATATCGGCGTCTATCGATGTCATGAATCAAGCTTATGCCCCGGCTGGTATCACATGGGTTCTCGCAGGCACAACCCGAACCGTCAACGCTGACTGGTTTAACCGTGCTGGACCTAACACCACTCAGCAAACGGCAATGAAAGCCGGCTTGCGTCAAGGTGGTGCTGGTGATTTCAACGTCTACACCGTTGGGTTCGTTTTGCTCCTTCTCTCACGACTATGAGAATCGAACTTTAACGGAAGTTTTTTGCTGCAGTTTCAACTCTGGATCGGCTGCTGGTCTCTTGGGATATGCCACGTTCCCTTGGGACGTTGCGAGCAAGCCTTCTGATGATGGCGTTGTCATCTTGTTCTCTTCTGTACCTGGAGGAACTACCTCACCGTACAACCTTGGCCAGGTGCGCCCTCTCGGGAAACCTGCTTGGACCCTTCTAATTAGGTCCCGCAGACTTTGACTCACGAGGCAGGGCACTGGGTAGGCCTGTATCACACGTTCCAAGGAGGCTGCTCAGGAACCGGTGATGGTGTGGCGGACACCCCTGCGGAATCCAGCCCTGCATACGGTTGCCCCGCTGGCCGAGACACTTGCCCTTCCCCTGGTGTTGATCCTATCCGTAGGTTTCTCACCCCACTTCATGCATAGTCATTTAATTGAACTCGTCTACAGATAACTACATGGACTACTCTGACGACTACTGCATGACCGAGTTTACTCCTGGCCAAATTGAGCGTTTAAAGACCGCTATCTCGACGTACCGCAGCCTCGCCTAATGCGGCGACCCAGAATGACTGGCTAATGTACACATCACTGGTACCCGTCTGGGTGAAATGGCTTACAGTAGATCTGTATTGCAGTATAGGGCACAAACCTGGTGAATTCAAGGGTTGAAACAGACCGAAGTGTTCGAAGACGTGCATTTGCAAGGAGGAAAAGGCGTGTTTCCCGCAGCTGAAGGGTCTTTGAAGTTGGGTGTCGCCCGCAGTGTCTCTTAGATGAAGCTTCAGTTTACGGCTCGATGGTTCGGTCTAGCCGCATCTGGAGGTATTGACGAGCTGCATATAAACATTCACTCTCACGGAAGGAGTCAGTGCGTCGGAAACATATCGATCGTATGTCCGCCCTACTATCCCAGCTTTTCAGTCCAGCAGGACTCGTCAACCTCTCCGGCCGAATCGAAATCGCAGACTCGCTAGCTTTTGGGTATGGTGGACTCGCAGACATCTGGCGTGGTCACTACAAGGAGCAGCCGAAGCAAGTGGTGCGCACACTCGTCGGAGTCACCTCATGGCTCGAGATCACCCTCCGCAATAGATTGCCGTGAAAATCCTGAGGACATACATACAGGACCCAGACTACGTCCAAGAGCGGAACAAGGTGTGAAATACACATAATCGAGGGACATGAAGTTGGGCGCCTATTCGCCGCATATCTGACTGATAACTATGAGAACAGAAACTCATCAGGGAGGGGAAAGTATGGAGCCGACTCTCCCACAAACACGTCGTGCCCTTCTTTGGAGTATCTTTTGACGTCGGACGAGGTCAACACGGGGCACCAGCGTTGATATACCCATACTATGCAAACGGCAACTTGACGGAATATTTGAGAACAAATCCAAAAATGAATGCAATAAAGCTTGTATGTATACCCAGCAACGCCCAAGATACAATCTCACTTCTTCTTCTCAAAAGTTGTCCGAAACCGCCTCCGCTGTATGGTACCTTCACACTCTCAAACCCAACGCAATCGTACATGGCGACATCAAGGCAGTGAGTAGAGCCTTTTACCGTAGTTAGCCAGTGTAGTTGCTTAAAAATCCTCATAGTCAAATATATTGGTCGACGATAGGGGATGCGCCTGCTTGGCTGACTTCGGACTCTCAAGAATTATGGAAATGACAGGCTTTACAACGAAAAACCTTGCAGGGAGTTTACGGTGGACCGCGTATGAGCTTGTGATTCCCCCGGAGATAGAGAACGAGGAAGAGGAAGAGGAAGCTCCTCGCCTCACTAAAGCCACCGACGTATGGGCCTTCGGTATGACCATCTTGGAGGTACGCTACCTAGTTCCAGCGGCGGAAAAGCTATTTGACTTAGCCCAATGATGTCTGCCCAGGTTTTGACTGGCGCTGTACCTTACCGCCATATTAACTTCGAGCCTGCGGTGATATTTGCCGTCGTACGACGCACCTTACCTATCCGTCCCCCAAATTTTCCCGATGCGATGTGGGCCCTACTAGAGAGTTGCTGGACTTTCGAGCCTGCGAAGCGGCCATCGATGAGTGAGGTCAAAAAATCACTCGATGCGTTCCTCTCCCTCGACAGTCTCTCAGGAAACGTTACAAGTCGCGTTCACAACTAAGCTCTTCCCACAGACCAATGAAAACTTGGATGGCTTCACGTTTAGCCGTTTGCCGTTGTCTTATGCATGCAAACTCCATACACTACTGAAGTACTGATTTCCTGTACTTCATTTCCCCATTAATCAACTCGATTACTCCAAAAGTCTAGTACAAGGTTGTCTCACGGAGCGTGGGCAATCAGGCCCGCATGACGTCAAAATTGGAGACGCTCCTAGACTGTGTATATAGAGTTGAAGACCTTTGAGTCGCGAGAGTCATTGGAAACTCCCGACTCTCAGAAGATATGCACCCAAAAAGATATCACTCGCCCTCAACCCCCGCTCCAGGTACTCCTAGAAGCAGCGGCGTCCAGGCAGAAGCTAGAACCAACTCGCAAACATTCCCCGGATCTTGCTACTGCCACGAGATAGAGTATGCTGTAGAGTTGGACAACCCTGGAACCGATGCTAGGACCTCCATCTGCTACTGCCTGAACTGTAGGGTATGTTGCTCTCCGCCTCGATTCAGGTTCGTAACTCACGTCTGCTATGCAGAAATGGACTGGGTCAGCTTTCGGTATCACGACCAAAATACCGAAGAAGGCATTCAAAATCATAAAAGGAGAGACGAAGAAGCATGTATCAGACAACGGTGGGATAAAGTTATACAGGGAATTTTGCGGAACTTGCGGCAGTGGGATTCTTGAATACGGGGTGAGCCTGTTCGTACTCCTTCCCGTTATTTTTTTTCAACCTGATTCCCCACATATAGGAAAATGCGGGAAACAGCATTCACATCACCTACGGCTCCTTTGAGAATCCAACTGAAGTCCCGCCTCGTGGCGAATTCTTCTGTAAATACCGCGAGGATTGGATGCCGGAGATCCCAGGTTCGTCGTCCACAGTAGTTTGCCGATGTTGGACTTCCGAAAAAGCATCCGAATGGCCTTGAAAAAAATTCGACGTCGCAGGATTATTCCACAGGCATGAAATTAACAAGTAGGGCAACATTAGAGACCGTAATGAACAAGAATGAACATGTGATCTGTTGTGTTGGCAAAGCGTCTCGGCCTCACGGTAGCACAAGTATACTACCAAAAATTGTGCCAGAGTCAATGGTGTCGGTAGTATCACCACCTTCTCCCTCCGTTTCAGCTTGGACAACCCTCCTCTGGTCACGCCTAAGATCAACGACTTTCACAGGCTCTCCAACCAATCCTTCCGCTTGAGGAGCACCGTCGCTTGGCGCTACTGGTATCGCCTTCCTTCTATCGAGGACCTTGATCCGGGGAATGGGCTGGTAACCACACTCAAGTGGAATCAGAGTCCAAGTCAACTTCTCTTCTCCTCCCGGTAACAGGACGGGCACGCGGCCGCTCCTTAAACCGGCCACGATAAAGCCATCGGCGATATCAGGTTCCAGTTGGACTGTCACATTTGCGGAGCGTGTGGGGTGGTAGTTGCGGACTGTCACAGTGAGGGGAAGTGATGTATGTAGCTTGGCAGAAGCTGGAAGGTCAAATAGAGCCACCAATTCATCCATTGGTGGAGTCAACGCAGGAAGGGCTACGACAGTCGTGGACATATTCCCGTGGCTGCCGTCCTTCAGGACCCTAGACCACGAATGTCAGGCAAGTAGGAAGAGACCAGAAAGAAGGGCATCGCACCTCCGCCAGGTTACGATGTATCGACCAGGGCTAGGGAACAGGTATTGCTCACTCTTCCCATCGTCCCTAATCCCAACCTTAGCATTACAGAAGACCTGGATCTCGTCCCCTGAGAGGTACTCTGTGAAGAACAATGAGCGTTACAAGAAGCTGACTATCTCGGAAACTCACCAGCCGGGTATAAACTACCATCTGCGAGACCTATAGAGCAATCCGTCACCTTTACTTCTGGTGCATTCTAGTCATCCATGTTAGTGGCGCAACCATTTCGAAGGTCTCCGCAGCGACTTACCACCGTTTCGAGGGCAATGTTCTCGATATAAACGCTCCACGGCCCTGCACAGGTAAACGTTACGTTGACTAGAGCTTCAGTACCCTTCCTTGGGTCCAAACTCTCGTCTTCAAAGGTTCCTAAAGAAGCCGGACCTGGCCATTCCTCCCGATCCCGAACGTAACTCACATCATTACTGACAGCGAACGGTGCTACAGTCGGGACGACAATAGTCTGCTGGTAAATCGTCTTGTCTAGTTGAGTAGGAGACGCTGGGTCGTCCAGTTCATCAGTCTGCTCTCCCGTCGCTGTGTCTGTAGCACCGTCCGGTTGAGGTGAGTGCGCCGAAATCGAGATATCCAACAAACGACTGCCGGCGGCACCTCCACTTGACAAAGTCAAGGTCTTGGTCGCGTGGACGCCAGGAGCCAATACTCCGAACGAGATATCTTTGATTAATCCAGTCGACGTTTCACCGTTCGCCGAAATGGAGTTCACTAATGAAGAAGAAGAGTGAATGAGTCAGCTGCCTTGTTTCTCTTCGACACTCTAGACCACGTTCAAAACGACGTACCGGCATAGTCTATATCGGTGGGTTGCAACAACACATCAGCGATGATCTCGAGGTTCCTATTGTCAAAGTTAACAACTTCGATGACGATCGGATAATTCTCGTCTAAAAATGCTGGTTCCTGATGTAATACAGAAACGCTGAAAAGATGCGGCCTGGGTTTAACACTACGCCATGATGGTGTCAGTTTCTGTCACACGAATTCCGCTGGACAAGGGCACTTACATCGTGGTTCCGGAGTCGGGGCGTTTGACCGCAATAAACTGTGGTGGATCAAGGCACCGAAGCCATCGAGGATCCGAGGTGGACCCAACTCGCGGAACATGAGGGTCCAACGGAACTTTGACTCTCCAGGTATTCTGCTCAAGATTACAGACGAGCTTTTGAATCTAAGGAAAGCCGATAAGCACTGGGAGCTCATTCACTCGTAGGCACTTACACTGAGAGTTGCAGGTGCCGCTGAAACCAAGGATCCCGTGAAAATCAAAACAGCCCCTGGGTTCAAGCGCAAGTTTGCTGACACCTCCGGATAGAGTTCGCCTTCCAAGTTTATTACCCCGAGGTCGACCCTTGACACGGACGATGCGACGTCGGCAGGTTGATGAGTAACGATAAGAGGGTCGGCTAGATGGGCAAAGTAGATCTCCAGAGACGATATAGGGACAGATGATATAACCGTCTGAGCAGGAGATGCGATGGAGATTTGAAAAGCGGCAGCTTCTTCCACTTCCACTTCTGCCTTCCAGAAGACCGCTTTCGACTCAACTAAGGTCCAGGCCATTAGTTTCTCCTGTCTTTGCCCATTCAGAACAAAGGCTTACACAAAGGTTTAGCATTCGATATGTCAAAGGAAAGTGGCTCGTCGGTCGATATAGGGACGGTGCTCTGTAAGTTTGTTATCAGATATCAGCGAGACCCTTTTGTAGAACCAATTTACTTGGAAGACGGCCAGAAGATCCTCTTCTAGGGCATTTGGGTCCTCGCTCTCGGCCAAATCTTGCCCCATCATCTCGAGCAAAAGCTTGATACTGAGCTCAACATCCCCCATTCGCTGAGCACACGAATACCATCTCGAGAGAAGCGGGTTGAGCATAGGGTACCATCCCTCCTTTCTGTACGTTTTCGCAATACGTTCGAAGAACCTGGGACAAAGAAGTTAGCGTTGGAGTCCTCCTGTCAGGTTTCTGGCTTACCGAGATGCAGTGTCGAACTTGCCAGCCTCATAGTGCGTTTCCGCAATCCGGTAAGCAATCCATGATGTGAGCCTGTTGGTAGCCTGGCTTGACGGCGTCGGGGAATGTCTCTTGAATAGTTCATATGATTTGGTGTATAGCTATTTATGACAAATTCTTTGTGAGAAGGGTTACTGGAAGTGGGTGCAGAAGCCTACCTCAAGCACCAAGGCCAGATGGTCCACTTTCTTCTCGTTCGAGAATCCAGGCGACAGTGAAATCGGACTATTGTTTTGCTACCACGGCCGATATAAGCTGTACGCAAACAACGGGAGAGGTATCGACATACCTCGGCTTCGAGAGCAGCCACAAACCTTGCGCGCCTCATCTCTGTGCATTTGGCAGCCATGTAGTAATAGTACCCTGAGTGCTGCAGTGCATGGCTGGGGTTGACTCCCAGGGTCCTCGCAATGTCTAGCTCAGTGACTCCGATCGTTCTCGAGGCGTTTTGGGCGGCAGGTTTGTGAATGGGGATGACGAGTCCAGCCCGCGTTCCTTGATCCATTAGCTCTGCTAGCACGCGATACCTAACAGAAAAGTCACTATCATGGAGCATTGTCTATGCATAAATATGACCTACTGCCTGGCAACCCAACTCCAGAATTCGTAAGTTTCTTCTCCAATTCCCCATCCCCTCGAAAAGTCACTGAATTGTCGGATATGAGTGTTATGGTGGGATAAGGCGAGTGCGTGTTCGTTATTATAGAGATATAGTTTCACAATCTCCAAAGGATGCTTCAGGTCGACGGCTATTCTAAGGTGGCTATGAGACTCACCTTGATGTTGATACAGTCGGCGAGAACCTTGGCCTCCGCCCATCGTTTTGTACGGGGAGGGAGAATGGCAGTGGACCCAAACATGATGGTCAAAGTAGCGTACGCGTCCTGATAATGTCTACGAATTATTAATAAGATGGTTGGAGAAAGACGCAACGTGCAGGTTCCTCACTTCAATGCAACCTCGTCTTCACCACGAAATTCGGCGAAGCAAGCCATCTTGTACTCATAGCGTACAGTCCAGCCTTCTGGTCGTAGAGGCCGAGCAATATTAGGGTTTACAAGAGCAGCGGCGGGATTGGGGTAAGAAGCAACGGCCTGGGAGTGTCGGTTACGCTTTCGACGTACGCGTTTGGAGTGAGCGGTGTAGTACTCTAGAGCAGGTTCATACAACGCCTGCTGGAGACTTAAAAAAATGAATGTTAGGAGCACGTAGTGAAGTGAATGGTGGGAGAAAAACCTTCTAACAAAGTCCTGTAGTTCAGCTGTACTGACAGGACTAAGAACAAACAGGGCGGCTCTAGAGTCGAGACCACTATGTCTTCGAATGAATGTCAGCCGTGAGTCCAAGGAAGGGTCGTCTATTACAAGTACTATAAGCAAAGAAGAAGGCAATAGTTGATCGCGTAGCATACCTAGTAATCTTCGGCTTGCCATTAGAACCACTGTGAGTTTGACTCCCCGATCGTTGGTGCCTTTCTTGCGCTGTGCAATTTCAGCAGCAAGATCTGTGTCCCTCCGCCTCTCCTCCTCCAGTCTTTCCCTCTCCGAATCATGGCCTTCCAATGGTGACCGGAGAACATGTGGCGGAAATTCAAAGATCCGCATGAATATGACGAAAACAGATGGCACTAGCGTCGTATGCTTCCGGATCCATATTGGTGCGATGATTCCGTCAGGAAACAGCGGAGAAGATGGCGTCAAAGGAGATAAAGGTGAATGGGAGTTGGAATATTGGGGATCCTCTGGAGGAACGAGTTTGCGAGGCGGAAAGCGAACATCTTTGTCGACAAGGACCACTTGGAAAGTCTTGGATTTGTCTGGCTGCCAGATGGCAACCTTCCTCTGGCTCAAAAGAGCTTCCCTGAGTCTGATAGCTAGAACCTGGAACGCGTCCGGAGCAGAGGCAACAGCGTCCTGTTCTTGTGGTAGTTGTTTCGGTGGTGGCTCGAGTCCAGCGACGAACATGACGGGTGCGAGCTGCGCCAGCAACTCAGGAGGGTAAGAGTTCATGGCTACCCGCGTTCAAGGCTATACTTTCAGGTTGATCATCGTCATATAGACGAGTGTAATCCAGGGGTGTTTGGCCATAATGACGCAGGTATACAGCTGACATAAGCTTCGGTGTTCATAGCTTAGTAGCCGCAGCTCAACGGCTCCGTCTTTCTCTCCTTCCACCAACTGAAAATGCCTTTGATTGAAGTATGTGGCTCTCTGGAGGCTCCTAGATTCTATTCTTATCGAAAATTATCGCAGATTATCGCTAACGATCGTCTGGGTCGCAAAGGTCAGCTAACATCCTGATATAGACTGCTATAAAGCTCATGTTCTCCTTCTACTCCCCCACGCACCCATCCACACCCAGTGAGAGTCAAGTGCAGCCCAGATGATACAGTAGGAGATTTGAAGAAGCTCATTGCCGCTCAAACGGGTACCGATCCATCAAAGATCACGCTGAAGAAATGGTAAGTACAAGCAACAGAGTCATCCCCGGGCCTGAATCGTCCTTGGAAGCTTGGGATTCCTGGGCTCTCACTCCCGATGCCCTCCATCGGCTGATCTAACACTCCCACTTCGAATCACAATCTAGGTATACGATCTACAAGGACCACATCACACTTGCAGACTACGAGATTCACGACGGAATGTCCTTGGAACTTCACTAAGTCACCTGGCCTCCTGGTGGCCTGTTTGTAGTACAACATTGTATTTTATCATCCAACCAATAGGAATGACGTCAAACATCCAGGGTCATAAAGGGTCGTGTCATGTCATGAGGTATAATGGTCTCCGTTCCGCACAAGGGTATATTGCCACTCGATTGAAGCGGCTAGTATTCATCATGGTGGTGATGGTGGTGGTGGTGCCTAGCAAAACGTTTTAGGCCGACACTGAAGGCTCACAGCTCAGGGTACTCACCGTCGCACCCCGCAACAATAGCAAGCTCTTGCAGACAAGAGTATGACCGCTAACCACACCAAAGCCACTGCAACCACCATCATCCAAATCCCATTCCCAAACACAATTTCCACATCGCGGTTCAAATCTGCCACCTGGTTTTTGGCTGTCAAGACCAATGCTAGGTCGACACCCAGAACGACGGTGGCCAAAATTGTAGCGATGATCGTCAAGACCAGGACGAATATCGAAAACGCATGTGATCCGAGGAATAAAGACGCGAATGCTGCCAAAAAGACCAGCCCCGCGGCAACGGGATGGAGGACGAGGACGACGAGCAAACTCTGCTGCACGGCCTGGATAACGACGGCAGGGAATGGAGAGAGTGCCACGAGATATTCTGGAACCTCATACCCAAGTTGTGGTCCGATACATGCTACATTGTCTTCGCGGGCGCTAGAACAAAGGGAGAAATCAATGAAGTCCGGAAAGATTGGCTGAGGGGAAACTCACCTTGACGCACACATCCCCCATACGCCAAACCTCAGCTCTGTCGCTATGCTGGTGGGCACACTCTGAGGGGCCGTTGAGCGCACCACCAGCAAGTAGACTGGCTTGATGATTGGCAGGGAGAGCCCGACGAGAAGGAAGAGGACAAATGTGCAGACCAGGACGAAGCAGCTGAGGCCAGAGATGATACGGTACCTCAGCAACGGTCTGTGGTCCCTCCAGGTCATCGCTGGCGGTCAGGCTGGGCGATTGAATAGCACGTCGAGGGGAAGCCCTGAGCCATAGTTACACCGTCCACGCCTCCTTTATTGGCATATGGCATGATGCCAAGGGCCCTATGCAAGCGCTATTTTTAGAGGCCCTTATTTGGCTTTGCTTGCTCGTCGTCATCCCCGATGGGCTCGACGTCGAGCCTCTTCGTCTTCTACACCCACCTCTATGCCCAACGATGGCCCGTCGAGTCCTCGAATGGGCTGTAAATATTCTCATGATAGGGCTGGCCGTCGCCGAAGCCAGCGAGTCTTACGCACGGTGAGCCCGGTGGAAATGGCTCTGGAAACTGTGGTCTAATCGCTGGATAGACCGTTTGACCCATACATCAAATACCGACCAGACTTTGCGCGCTCGCTGCCCGTCCAAATCCTTCTGACGGGTATCATATTGACCCTTGTCGCCGTCCTCTTCATCCATCTCATGTTCACGGCGCAATATCACTGGCCACTTGCACCTGTCAATTATGTCCTGCAGCTATCCGGAGTGACCACTCTGCTGATCTCCCTTATTGCGACCATCCATGTCGTCCTGTCTGCTACACTTGCCGAAAGTGAAAGATGGCCCTACATGCTCAACTACATTGCGGTGAACGTACCACCTCCGCTCGATACCGAATTCGATTCCGACATGTGGAGTACCGCTGAAAGGGCTACTTGGCTTGTCATGAACGCCTCAACTTCTGGATTGATACAGGTATGTCTACCCCTTCTCGGCGTGCGTCTGTGCGCTGAAATCGGCCTCTAGATCACTCACATTCAATTCCTCACCCTCCTATACCCATCCCAACTGGAAGGAAGACTCATCTTTGCGCTTCTAGGTCCGCCCGCACCCTCATTTCCACGTTTCTCCCCCACTAATTCCATCTCTGTGTAGGCCCCTTAGCTATTGTCGCTGCAGTCATGCAACTGGTGCCTATTAGCGACAACGTCAAAATCAACGTGATCGCCTCTGCAGTTCGCAACGTCTGCAACGCGACATTGTCCCTGTTGTTCACAGTAGCTCTGTTCATATGGGGTCTGCTTGTCAATCGAAGGCAAGCATGGAGGACTGATGGAGGTACCGCCGCTTTCGGTGCTGGCGCTCTCGCCCTCGCCCTTGTCAGCACAGCACTCAACTTCCTATTCGTCAACAAAGAAGACGAGTTTGTCTGGCTACCTGGGCTCATGTGGGCTGTCATTCTCTGGCAAAGCTTCCTCGGTTGGTGGTGGTGGGTCGGCGCGGGCAGTGGTGGTGGCCTTACAACCGACGATGAAGATCTCGAAGATCGGCTTCGGAGGAAGGCAAAACGGGAAACCAGAAAGAAGGAACGGAGAAGGGAGACCAGGACTAAAGCGAGGAAGGTGTGGCAGGGTGTCTTCGGTACCTCGACCTCGACCCAGCCAGAGTCGTCAGAATCTTCATCCCGTTCGAGACGACGCAGGCGATCATCTACACATGATGAAGATGATGCTCCCGAACCACCTTCCCCCACCCATTCAGACATGTCTGCCACTTCGGCAATCTCGTTCACCACCCTACCACGCTCCCTGCCTCGATTCATCCACGATTGGTACGCCTTCATTCGTCGTGAGCACGTCGCCGCGGCACGCAGGCAAGCAGCAGAGCGGGTTCGTCGCATACGGGAACTGGAGCGCGACGGCCATCCAGGGGCTCCTCCAACAGGGTCGGGATGGGGTCTAGGAAGCTTCGGCTGGAGAATTGACCCTCATTCAGAAGCATCACAAAACGACACCCGATCGAGGCATAGCAGAAGCGATTCTGTTCGTTCTAGTAGGCGACAGAGCAGTCCACATGAAGATGACATGGAATTGAAGGAACGGCCGAGCTCAGCTCGGCGCGGGAAGAGACGTTCGGCACGTAGAGATACTTCAGTGTCATCCTCCGCCTCTTCCAACGAAGGCGAAAACGACGATGATGTGCGGGAAGAGGCCGCTGTTCCAAGCTTACAGCAGGGCCCTGCTGCATCCTCCTCGCGGAGGCATCTCGAAGATGAGGACCGCAGAGGGTCTTTGCGAATCACTATCCCACCATCACCTCCGAAAGTTCGGCGGACGACTGCGACTTCCCCATCTGCTGCTAGGACGTCACGGAGAGCTGTATCACCTCGGAGGGCTGTGTCTCCTGAACGACCGAATTCGATATGGTGGTGGGGTCCATTGGCTCGCTGGCGTCTGCGGGATTCCACTACTTATTCATAGCACACTTGTGCAGATGGACCTTTGCTTTGCTTTACCAACCCAGTTCAGTTCGAATCTTGGAAACTGCGTGTACTTCGACTTCATATAGGGCATGTATCTAACATTGTAACAATGAACACCTCAGAAACCTAACCGATATGTGAGGCCTTGAAGTTCAAATCAGGCCCCATCTCAGCTGGTCGTGTCATTCCGACCTCACATCGATTCTGTCTACAAGTTCCCCTTCTTCAAAGGTTCGTCAAAGAACCCAATCTTCCTATCGATCCAATCCCGAATCAATGCCCCTGCAATGGCCGTCACAGGTGGCAGACGGAAAGGTGGGTCATCCAACGAAGTCGCCTGCTCTCCTGCTGGCTTGGGAGGTACACTAGTGGGAGGCGTCAAGGCTTGAGCTGCAGCCTCTGTGTTCGTCTTATCTTCAGCTGGCTTGCCTTCCACGATTTCAGCCATCTTCTTGTAGTCTGACTTGCCAAACTTGGTTCCAGTACGGTGATTGAGGACAGCGGTGACTTCTTCTCTTGTGAACCAGCGAGCATCTGAGTTGAAGGATTCAACGTGAATTGCCGCCTTTGACGTCCCGAGGCGAATCAGAACACTTACCAACAAGCTCATTATCGAGGTCTAGCCGGATGGGCTTGGTCGAGTCCGCTCTTGCGAAAAAACCGACCATGAGATTCGCTGGGTATGGCTGTAATTCGAGTTAGAAAAGTTGCCCATAGTACGCACAATTAGGAAGATTTATACCCAAGGTTGTCCAGAGTGATATCGAACATCCCAGACGTGTATGCCGGCCTCCTCCCACATCTCTCTCGCAACGGCGTCTTCGAATGATTCACCTGGCTCGATAAATCCTGCAAGTGCTGAATAGAATTTCCCGGGATACTTGCGCTATCTCTGAGGTTCAGTAAAGTCACATATCTCGCTCAGAGTCTTGCTTACGCCTCTACCGAGAAGAACTCTGTCTCCCGTCTCGTCGATAGCAACCATGATAACAACAGAATCTGTCCGCGGGTGGGTGTAGTTATTTAGCCCTTTGCTACGATGAAAATGTCAAGTCATTTGAGGAAGCCTAGAGGAGTCGGTATAGACGTACCCAGATGGACAGGGTCTCTTCCCGGTGTTATCTGACCAAGGTAACAGCGTTCTGCAAGCAATCTTCCACCCACCCCACATCGAGTAAGTCGGAGACCCACACCCTGGACAAAACTTGATAGTTTGTAAGGGGAATGGTTGGTAGATAGACGCGTAAGCAACATGCTTACCTTGTTCCGGAAATTCCAGTCAACCATCGACCGAGCATTGGCAAAGACTCCAGCAGTGAATGGGTCCAAGGTTGTCATCAGAGATCGAGGCTCCGCCCATGAAAACGTCCTCCCGCTCTTTGACAGCGTCCCTTCCAGTCTCTCGCGGATTTCATCCCCAGATAAACCAAGCTCTGCGACGTCCAGGGAAAAGTATGGCGTCCCATTCAACTTCTTTATCGCTACCTCGGGGTTCTTGAATTCGGAGGTCGGCAAAGCAGCTGTGACATCCCGTTCCGTTTCGTGGACTCCAAGGAACACTATCGGTGCACCACGGATACGGACAGATTGAGTTGGAGAATGAGAGTGCTCGCCCTCTTCAGTATTATCCGACAGTTTATCTCCTGGTTCCTTTCCCTGTCCGAAATACACCTCTGAGCCCAGGAAAGACTTAACATCGTCCGTCGAGAGAAACTCGAGTGATGGATCGCTTTGAGTTTGGGGAGACACTAGGAGGGGCTGGCCGCCGTTAAATAATAGCCACCGAGTATTTGGCAACCCAATGACGGCGTTCAAGAACGATTGGGATGTCCTGAGCCATGAAAGACGGTTCAGAGGCGATCCCCCGTAAAGGTTGACCGGACTAGGAGAACTTGTCAAAAGTTCCCGCTCTTGGAAACAGTGTCGCACTTACGTTGGAGGCATTCTGCAGGTCCCAGGTCAAATTGAGCTCGCTGTTATGCTGGGTGGTAGTAGATGACCAAGGGAGAGCCGAGTGGGGGTTGAGACGTTGATTCATGGTTCAGGGAAGACGCAATCCTTGGGTGAGTAATCAAATCACATTTGTCCGCATCGTGTTCAGGCAATAGCCATAGCCGGCGTTCGGTCGACCTCAACATATCCTTATCCTTATCTTTGGTCAGCCTTCCTCAATATCGTACATGCATCATCTCGCATATCTTCAAGGGGCTCAAAGGTCTGGAGAGAGGCGAAGTGTTTGACTGAAGAGGGAACCCGGAACTGACATGACTAAACAGGACAAACCTTCACCTTCAAGCGGCAATCAAAAGGCACAACTAAACGGTAGCAGGAGGGACGCAGGGCACACGGCGTTCCTTCACACTGAAGACACAACACAACATATAGTTTCCCAAGTCCGTGGCTAGAAAGATCACTAATGAACCGGTAGCGTTCTCTCTTGATCTGTTCCGATAGCACCAGTTGATCAGTACAAGAGAGCGCAAGCGTCAGCCTGAGTGAGCCCCCACACCGACCGCGCCATCGTTCTGAACCTATTCTCGAAGTCGCTAGAGTTAGCATTTGCCCATAACAGGAACTAGTGAGAATGAATTTATACCAATTGGTATCTGACTCCGACGAACTGCATGATCTTATTCAAGTTGGTATCTCTGCTGTCTGAGATCTGAGGAAACTGGTAGTCTGTGGCAAAGCCCTTGCAGGATTCCACTGGTGATGGGTAAGTATTTCCGCAGTAGATCGAAAGGAAATGTAATGAAAATGGTTACCGTCGAGGTTGAGGAGGCCACGGAGATCTTTGGGAAAGTACTGGCTGACTGAACCGGTAGCCATAAGGAGGGTATCTATTTTCCCGTCTAAATTATCCGTTCGAAGCTTTCCATTCATACGACGGCTCTCCCTAGCAGCAGAGGGCCGGGGTGAATTTCTCACAGTCAAAAGTGTTATGTTAAGACACGTACGAGTTGTGGAGGGCGACGCGGGCGCGTTCAAGCTCCTGCTTGTTATCCTCAACTTCGTCCTGAAGTTCCTTCGGGATGTGGGTTTGTAAGCATGCGGCGACCTGGGCCTGAACAATGTCGTCAATTTGCAGGGATATCTCCTTCTCAACTGCTACCCAGTCAGCCTTCTCCCGATGAATCAATAGGAACACCCGAAAATACTTTGGTCTCTCAACTGGGTGAATGCTTGTTCATCCAGAATATTGTTGATGATCGCTGCATCACTCGTTAACCCATCCGTTACCTCGCGCCAAGTTGCCAAAACACAATGTGCCCACATAGAATCTCGGTAACCCCTTCCTTGTGACGCAATTGCTGCTTTTCAGCATCTCTACCGACGCTGTTATGCTGAATCTGAGCAAGCCAATGCGTGGGTGTGGGTCCAAAAGTGGGACGAACTCGGTGATGTGTTGATCCTCGCCACTGTTGCCGATCGCAACTTGCATTGTCTGCCCCTGTAAGATGTCATAGGCTGCCTACAAATCACGTTCAATCGTGTATGATTCACAATGGATGGCAGAAAACTCACACTCAGTGCGTCCAGCGACACATTCGCCTGACCAAAGAGTTCCTGGGTCAGGTGGCTGTCGACGGCTTCGTTTCTGGTTTGGATTTCGGTCGGTAATAAGCCCAACGGTGCATCGGAGGAAGGCATCGTATGGCAGAGAACAAGCTGGAATGGGCCGAATGAAAGCCTTGAGGAACAACGGGATCTAAATGCAATGCGTAAAATATGATGTCACCACTCTGCACCAGATGACAGGTACGTCAGTGCTCGATAAACGTCAGAAGCTCCATTTCCATCATGGTCGCGGCAGCTGCGTGTTCAAGATGTGATGCAGTTTGAATGCAGTATAAGATAGCGAATCGTCAATGTCATTAGTTGGCAACCAGAAGACTTTACAGGGATGACCGGTGGCTTGTTGGCCTGCTGGCTCCAAGGGTGCTTCGCAGGGATATTATCTATGGGAATTAAACATTCATAGTTCTGGTCTTAATATAAGGTTACGCCTTGTCTTTGACCTCGAATTCTTCGGCTTCTTCATCTTCCTCATGTACTTCTCGTTCGCCGAGGACACTCTGGCCTGCAGCTGCATTTAGCTGTGTAGCCATCAGAGCACGGAATCGCGAGTTTTCCTGAGCAACCTAAGAGAAGGGTTGGCATTCGAATCGATTCTTTGGCATGAGATCCCAACTCACCAGTTCACGGAAAGTACCAGTTTCCGTAATTTTGCCACCTATTGAGAATGTTGTGATAAACAACTGGCTCACGGTCGAGTTGGAGGTAGGAGTTCATACCTTCTAGAACGGCAATTTGATCGGCTCGTGCGATGGTGGACAATCTATGGGCAATAAATAGACATGTGATTTGGCGAGAACGAAGGATCTTTTCGATGGCATCGTTCACCTGAAGCAGTGTAAGGAAATGAAGCAGTCGGAAGCATTTTTTCGGACTCACTCTTCGCTCTGAGGTGGCATCCAAAGCACTGGTGGCCTCATCCAGTGCTAAAATTTTCGGCTTCTTGAGTAGCGCGCGAGCAATGGCAAGCCTCTGTCGCTGCCCACCACTCAGGCTCAGACGTCCAACTATATTCGGGGTGGTCAATTTCCATGCTGGAGAGACAAGGAGCACCGCCATACTCTCGGTATCGAATCCATCTGGCATTCCCCACACAAATTCACAATTGGCTTCCCGAGCAGCGGCCTCTATTTCTTCTCGGGTTGCGTCAGGGTTTCCATACGCAATATTGGAGGCAATGGTTCCAGTGAAGAGAACGGGGTCTTGTGGAACGAAGCCAATTATGTTTCTCCACGAAGTGGTTGAGAAGTCCCGAATATCTGTGGAGATGATCAGATATTGGGAGTTGAATCACGGGAAGGTAACGGCTGGCATTTGTTCACCTTTGTTGTCAAATGATAGTCTACCATCGACTGGGTCATAATACCGCATCAGAAGAGATTGAATAGATGATTTACCCCCACCACTCTCGCCCCTATAGGAAGATTATGACGATATTGAACCAGAGGCTGTTCGCAACAACTTACACGATGGCGACAGTCTCTCCGGCCTTGATCTCGAGGTTGAACCCATTTAAAATCGTGACGTTCTTCCGTGTTGGGTAATGGAATTTGACATCCTCGAACCGAATAATCCCTTGTACGCTTGCAGGTACTTCTTCCCCTTGGCTGTGAGGGATCATTGGCTTCCTGTCAAGAACATCAAATATTCGTCCGCCAGCACCGATACCTCGCATAATGGACGACTGGTAACATCAGCCATGTTTCTCATCCTAAGACGGGTGCGGCCTTACGAAGAATGAGCTGGAAAGCGCATGAGCAACGCCACTCGACTTTACAGTGACGACATGGACCTACGTAAGCATCTGCAGCCCACTGCCGACATAGGCAGTGTAAAGGAGCAGACTTGTCAAATCCCCAACGGAGATTTCGCCACGGGAAACAAGGGTTCCGCCTGGGAGAACATAAACAAATGCTCCACGATCTCCGAAGAGACTTACCATATCCAAGAAGGCACAGGATTGTGAGATTACCACTCCATCCTGTTCCTCCAAAGAAAATACCACTGGCAATAGCTTCCTTCCTGGCCAGGATCAGCACGTTGGTGACTTTTTGGTGAAATCTAGCTTCTTCCTGGGGTATGGCGTTGAAGGCTTGTACCGTTCGCAAAGCGGACAGAGACTCGGTCGCAATTTTGGTCATTTCACCCACAGCTTCCTGTGTCTGATTGGAAAGTTTCTTGATGTATCTGCCATATACGACCTGAAAGTCGTCAACAAAAGGACATAAATGACGAGCCGTGCCGACGCACCGCTCCCAAAGAAACCGGTGGGACGACCGCCATCATCAGCATGGTAAGTGTAGGAGAGACCCAAATCATAGCACCAACTGCGTGGATGTCAGCGAGAAGGTAAACTTTAGAGCGTGGGTCACTCACGGCCAACAGAGGACATGACAATGGCTCGAAGACCGTCCGAGAGGTTTTGGGTCACACTGAGAGGCATTGATTGACATTTATCGAGGGGTTGAAGAAGTTTTGATTACACACCTCTCACCAACGATACTTGTGTCTGCACTGAGCCGGCTAATGACGTCTCCCTCGCCTTTCTCAACAAATTCCACTTCCTGTTTGAGTGATGCACTGTACATTCGCTCCCTTAACCTTGCCACAATCCTCTGGCCTGCCAGTCTCATGAGCATTGCTCTGCCCGCGTTAGCTACGGCGCCAACAGTGAAGAGAGTAAGCAAAGCGGCAGACGCTTGCCAGATTGACAAGCCAAAAGGTATTTGCTACGATGCTGTGTCAGAGATATGCAAATACTTGTTCAAAATATTCCCACTCACGGGGCCCGTGGATGAAAAGAAATCAATGAGCTTTCCGATGGTGAAAGGCACACTCATGGAGACCGCCGAGGACACGAAGAGCAACCCCACCGCAATGAGCAAGGGTTTCCGCTCTGGCTTTGCAAGTGCAACAATCTTATTGAAAGACGACTTTCCTTGCGAATCTCTCTTGAACGCCTGCGATAACCTTGACCAGACCGAAGGCTTCGGAGTAGAGCCAGGCTCCGGACCCGAGGTAGCTCCAGATTCTGGTGTTTTCGAGACCGTCTCAGGTGTCGGAGAGTTCGAATAAGGCCTTGAGGTATTCAGCAGCGCCAATGTCGTTGCTGATGGAGTTTGAGAATATCGTGGTAGCTTCGTGGGGCCCAGCCCAACCCTGCAGGTGAAGGAACGTGTGCCCGCCGAGGTGCGTAATCCTAGGCTAGCGGCACCTGCGGCTGGCTTGAATCTGGCGCACGACCTGGCCGCCCATAGCGCCAGCATCCCCGTTTTTGAGAGACCGAGTCAAGCCCTGGCAGAGAGTACGACGAGAAGAAGGAGAAGAAGAGGGAGAAGGACGGAATAAGGAAAGCGTAGTAGTAATCCCGACAAGTCTGACGTCGCCGTTCGGCCGCTCTCCTCCGGGTTGATGTGAGTCACGTGAGGAGAGCGCTTAACCGGAACGGGACTTTGCCAAATCCGAAGTACTGCGTCGAGAACACCACTCTTACCCCAATGGCTGCTCAAGAATACACAGAGGCCTGGCTCACAGGGCCCCAGGAAACGCAAATCTACACCAGAACATATCTGCCTGCTGCCCCGAAGGCAGCAATCGTCTTCATACATGGCTTTGCGGAGCACGTCGGTCGCTATACCCACTTCCATCCTCTATTAGCGAAGAAAGACATCGCTGTATTCACCATAGACCAGCGGGGCTTTGGTTTGACAGCTCTTGACACAGAGGGCAAGAAGAGCAAGGATAGCTCTTGGGGAAAGACATGCTGGGTCTATCAGATGGACGACATCAATTGGGCAATCAACTACGCAAAGGACAAGTTCAAGGACATCCCACTCTTCCTCATGGGTCATTCCATGGTGCGTTCCAAGGTGTCTTGTATCTCTCAACCGACCCTTAACCAGAAAGTAGGGCGGGGGTGAGGTTCTTGGCTTTGCGACCCAGGAAGAGCACCCGCACAAGTCCACCATCTCGTTGCTCACCGGCCTCATTGCTACTAGTCCTCTGATCACGCAAGCTTCACCAGCTCCCAAGCTCTTGAAGTGGATCGGAGGAAAAGTCAGCATCTTGTCTCCGTACACCGTAATACCTGCAGATGTGAAAGCAGAGGTACGGTGGCACTAGCCTCACGGTCCTAACCTCGTTTTTTTAATCCTGTCTGCTGCAAAGGATCTCTCGCACGACGACGCTTTCAACTCGGCTTACATGAAGGACCCCCTCATCAAGCAATCTGGTACTCTGAAAGGCATCAATGACATGCTGGCAAAGGGCGAAGGGCTTTTACGCAGTTCCTTCAAACGATGGCCCAAGTCCTTGCCTCTTTTGATTATTCATGGAACGGAAGACAAGGTAAATCCACAGTTTTTGGCAGTTCATTTCTAACAATGCCCTCTGCCATCCGATAGGTTACGTCGTTCAAATCTTCTCAGACCTTTGTCGATTCCATCACGGCTGACAGCAAGAAATTGTCGCTGTACGAGGTTTGTCAATTTAACCTCCTTCATAGTGCTTTTGCAAACCTGAATTTTCGCAGGGGGGCTACCACGAGCTCCAGAATGAACCCGATGGCGTGAAAGAACGTCTTGCAGAAGAAATAATCGGGTTCGTCTATGCTAACGTCTCGCAAGCTACCCCTGCCCCGCAAGGCGAGGCAGCTAAGCCAAATCTCTGAAGATCACTGTCCTTGTTTCGGTGTACGATATGGCGGAGGTTTTCCATATCGTTTTGTTGCTTGCTGTCAATCCGGAAACCGGGGGTGCCATTCTCCATGTATACTAGCGCTCCGACATTACTCAGAATCATTCCAAGCGCAGGTTGGAATACGATACACGGAAGAGCAATCAGTATCCTGCAGCACCAGGCGCAGCATCTCCCTCCCTCTTCAGCCTCAACAGGACCTCCTTGAAGCGCGACAGATCAGTAGTGTTGGCTCCCGCGCGAGCCAAGGTTTTGCTCTGAGAATTCTGCAATTCAATGAGAGAGCAGATGCGTTCCCATGTGGTTCCGCTTCCGAGGAACGCAGTCTGTTCTTGCACGAATTCGGCTTCGTGATCCCTATGGCAAGAGGTCAGATTCGTAAGTCGTTAATCATAAGGCACGCACTTGTTTTCGCGAATGTTTCTCTCCTTCTTCTTCGCGTACTCTTCATAGAATTCGTCGATAGCGCGCTCGGCTTTCGAAATGGTGCTTTGCCGGCGCTCCTTAGCTGAAGCCTCGCGGGCCTCAATCTCAGCGCGTTGCTTCTCCCGCCATTCACTGTGATGCAGTGCAGTAATGAGATCGCGAATTGGACAAGTAGATAAGATGTGCGCACCGAATGACCTCGGGCTCCTCCTCGTCGATTTGTTGTGTCAAGATGGGGGTGGAGGACAACGCCGATGTCTGGGGTCGAGGGGCAAAGGTCGGAGTGAATGACGAGGTTTGCTGAACCAGGGGTGGCTGCGGAGGAGACTGTCATGAAATGGAAGATATATTAGCCCCAATTCATGCTAATGAGAGATCCAAGGAATGGGTGGTTTGAGATCTCTCGCGCGCGATGCGGGTATACAAGCAGCAAAAAGGGGAATAGTAGCAGCTCACCACTTCGAGTTCAGGAAACTGGCTTTCAAACTTATCCAGCTCATCATCCCCCGTCACCCTGACGTGCTCACTCCCCTTGGGCTCGTCAAAGTCGTCAAACGAGAAGCCGCTGGAGCTCATGGTCTGGGTTGGCTGGGTCACCGGAAGTGTGGGGATGTCGCCGTCCAGGGAGATATCCGGGAACGCTGACGCGGCAGCGTCAAAGTCGATTTCATCGGCCATACTGCTTGCGGAACGCGTTTATATGGATTCTGGGCCTTGTATATTGGTTGTGGGAGCAGAATGTCGCTCAGGTGGGGCGTCGTTGGTGTCGTCGTGGAGGTTCTGGTCAGTCAGGCTCTGATCATTGCACCGCAATCTTACCGTGGGAAGCAATTTCTGGCGCTAACTTCACACCCATGTTTCCTGCCTTCTTGCGACAATGCCACTCAATATTCCAGGGATATTAGCTCCCTTTCAGTTGCTGGTATACCCCAGACTTGTGGTACCTCACATCTCGGTCAAAGGTGCGCTTTCATTGGCGTTCAACACCCTATGAGCTGACCAGGGAGGTTCAGGAAGACATCCGCCACCTTGACTTCAAGGCACTTCGGAAAGCTGGATATCGTGGCGCCATTTTCGACAAGGACAATTGTCTGGTACGTTTCTTAGCCTATTTCTCTTCGACAGCTCTTGATTTGGCTCTTAGACCATCCCCCACCGCGACCATCTCGTTCCCGAACTACAGGTAACTCGTGCGTTGGTGTACGGGAAGAGGGACCACTCATTCATTTTGGTAGGATACCTGGAAAGAATGCTTAGAGACATTCGGAGAAGGCAATGTTCTCATTGTCAGCAACTCAGCTGGCACATACCTTGATGCTGGAGGAATTCAGGTTCGTCCCAGGTCATCCTGCGGAACCACAAACGACTCACCTCGAATTGTAGGCTGAATCCGTTTCGCACCATCTCAACGTCCCTGTTCTGCCCCACAAGTCTTTCAAACCAGCCTATTCTTGCATCTCTTCTGTTCGCGCCTACTTCTCGTCTCTCCAGACGCCGTTGAAAGATGAGGAACTCATCGTCGTAGGCGACCGGGTCTTCACCGACGTCATCATGGCCAACCGAATGCGAAAGTCAAGAATTTCAAAATCAAACAACCCAGTTCAAATGTCACTCTCCTGCGCGTTTGAGAAAGACGGTACTGTCTCGACCGAGAAGGAATCTGCTGGACTCGTCGACCCGGCCAAAGCCAATGGACCTCTTGCCATCTTGACTACGGGTGTATGGAAGAGAGAGTCCATGTTCATGCGTTATCTAGAGTTGAACCTGGTTAACGCTGTACGGAAGTGGTCCAAACCCAAGTCCGATGAACCCTTGGAATCGGATACCGCGAGGTTCGTACGGGAGGTGCCAGAACCTCTGCCGCCGAAGAGTTGGTTTGGTAAAACGGTCGACAGATTCAAACGGACATGACTATATTTCTGCCCAGCAGTGCACCATTGACACATCACCACTCCCCATCTACATACCTAGATTATTGAGCTCTCTCTCAGGGATGCATTCGTTTCAAACCACATTTATTACAGAGAATTGTTGCATTGCCGCGAAACAACGAACGCAAGAAACTACACTACGAGCTATATACACTACTGCAAGATTTGAAGGATGCTAGATGCTTTGAACGGAGAATGATTGTGCGTGTGCACGGGTATTATGGGATTCTGGGGTATGCTTGGCCGGGCGAAGGTAAATGCGAAATGAAGATCGAAAGACAATGAAGCTAGACTCAAGGGAAGACGACAGAAAAACAAGAAAGTCATCCTCGTACACAGTACTACCCGATGTAAGCAACCTGAGAGGTCTCAATCGCGGCCTGTGGTTTGGAGAATCAAGAAGCATTTGAGAAACTTGAACCAATCCTCGACCGACATCTGGTGAACGGCAGGTGCGCCTGGCCTGCACAACCAAGGTCGTTAGCTAAGGCTGAGTTTTGCTTGAAAGGTTTTACTTACACCGGGTAGAAGACCCAGAGGTAACGTTCAAAATCTTGGGGCTTGACACGGCCCGGGAGCCTCAGGGGACGGGCGTTATTGAACCGATCGCGGTCGTTTGGAGTCCGGATGTTCATGGGTTCACCGAGAAGCTTGGTGAAGTTGTAAGGGAGAGCCGTCAAGGCGTCAAAGTCGAGTCGGAAAAGTGTCTTTCCGGCCTGTTCATGGGTCTCCGAGTGAGACGGAGGGCACCTTGACCAGGGAGCGTATTCACCTGGACCACAACATTCCCGTCCTGGTTGTAGTACAGGGGGTGTGGAAGCGCAAAAGCGGCTAGTGCCAGTGCTGCCATAGTGCTAATCATTTGGCTCGAGCTGGGAGGTCTGGGAGGTTTGGTTCTGAATACACTCACTGGATCGAGTCAGGAGAGCGTTTGGAAGGGAGAGCCGAGAAGGATATACCCGTCAACTGGGGGTTGCAAGGCCATTATATATGCACCCTGTACAGCAGCCTCCCTCATTGTTAATGTGCTTCTGTGGACAGAATGCTGAACAACGAATCGTGGTGAATGAACAGATCTCAGCGAGCGCTTAGCGCCCAAGGCTGCCGTCTGATCATTGGGAACGTGTTCGCGGCATCTTCCGAGTAACAAAGAGTGCACCGCTCTGAAGAGGAGCACAAAGGGGTTGTCCGGCGAGAGCAACCTGACACGAGGCATTTCCATTGACATAGCGCTTCTTGCCAAAGTTCATGTGTCAGCGAATCAAGTTTTGATGCGACAACTTGAAAAGAAATCTGCCCGAGTCCACAACGCGCGATCTCAATCTCAATGTCTTCCCCAAAGCTTTCACTGAACACCTCAGTCCCTTTATCTACTGGTGCGCTCTCATCTGATATAGATCGAAACTATGCTTGACTCGATCATGGCTCCAGGCTATTCCATGCCCCTCCTGGGGTTCGGAGCGTATCTTAACGATGGCGCCTCTATATCGGAAGCGCTAAAGGTCGGATACAGGCATATCGACACTGCTCAAATGTACCAGAACGAAGCCGACGTCGGAGAGGCGGTCAAGAATTCCGACCTCAACAGGAAGGATATCTTCATCAGTGAGCTATCAACTACACTACTCTGATGGAGTTACCGAGTCATCACTCGTTAGCCACCAAGATTACCTCTGAGGGCGATGGTCACGGGTACGACAAAGCATTGAAGGCTGTGGACGCCTCACTTGTCGAACTCCGCTCAGGTGAGCAATCTATTCCTTCCAATCTCGGAAGGCTAATCATATCCGTTATATACTAGGCTACGTTGATCTCTACCTCGTTCATGACCCATTCTCAGGAAAAGAGAAGCGTCTCGAGACATACAAGGCACTCTTGGAAGCAAAAGCTGCGGGCAAGATTCGCTCCGTGGGCGTCTCCAACTAGTACGTCCAGCGAGTGAACTCGCTCCAAGCGAAATTGCTTCGGACGTTTTACTTTGTCTCTCCTTCAGTGGCATCCATCACATCGAAGAAATCAAGGCTGCTGGTTTGGAAATCCCCGCGGTAAATCAGCTTGAGGTCGGTACACCTGATTGCATAGCCGTCGCTAATCTTTTGTGCAAAGCTAACCCCGGAATTATCTAGCTCCATCCTTTCTGCCAGCACAGATCCATCGTGAAGTATTGCCAAGAGACTGGCATCGTCGTTCAAGCGTACTGCCCCATCCTCAGGGGGAAGGTTGATGATCCCCTGTTCCAGGAGATCGCGTCCAAGGTGGGATACCAATTTCTTCGGGTAAACACGCCTCTGAAATAGGAGTAATTTTTGCCATTTCAAGTATCAACGGGAGCCTGCTCAGGTTCTTTTACGTTGGTCGTTGCAAAAAGGGTAAGCTGTTTTGGTCAAATTTCAGCGGATCTCATTGAACTCTCTCTTTTCGAATTCTTTAGATTTGTACCGCTTCCCAAAAGCTCCACTCCATCGCGAATCCGAACAAATGCGGACTTGTACGACTTTGAACTCTCTGAAGAAGACATGGCGAGGCTCGACGCACTAGATAGAGGTGACGAGGGTGCCTTGAGTTGGAACCCCGTACACGCCCCATAAAGATTATCAACGCTGCCAAGTGCGTTGGCTCCTAGTAAATGTGCATTTTTCAAGGTACCTTTGTGAACAGTGATGTCGTTATCACTGGGTCGGGCTCATGCCATCACGGTGACTATCTTTAATAAGAATTAGATCCTACTCCTTTAACCACAACCGATATGACTTTTTCACCGTTACGTATCAGCTCGACCGCTCGCCTTTCCTCTGGTACATTCAGCTCATCAATTCTGGTAAACCCGCCGTACTGAAAGCAGCCCGAGCTGGATACAGACACGTTGACTCTGCCCACATGCGGGGGAGTGAAGCACAGTGGGTAAATGCAGTCCGTGAATTCGGCGGCCTTCGTCGAGCATTGAATGCATTCATCAGTAAGATAACAATTTCGTTATCATATCTACAGTGCTGCTTCGTCGACTCGGACGGACTTTCAAGGATTCGAAGTTCAGGTTTGGAAGGTTCCTTAGTGAGCAGCTACTAGTTCTGCATAAGCGATGTCGTGCTCCCTTACTTAGTCAAGTTACCCGGCAGGATGTCGTCATCGGCTGCTGGGCGCCTATATACGTCGAATGGAAACTGATCCATCGAATTTCAACCGCAAACAACAAGCAACATGGCTTCTCCAGCATTAAGCATCGGCTCGACCGCTCGCCTTTCCTCTGGTACATTCACTTCATGACTACATATCGCGGTTGGCTCATCAATCCGCTGTTCCTATGCGGACCACCTAATAGGACATCTTATTCCCCTCTTGGGCTTTGGCGTCTTCCAGAACTACGATGCCAAACCAGGCGTACTCGAGGCATTCAGAGCAGGGTACAGGCATGTTGATTCTGCACAGATGTACCGTAACGAAGCGGACGTGGGGAATGCCGTTCGAGAATCTGGTTTGAATCGAGGGGATGTCTTCATCAGTGAGATATTGACTCTAATCTTCCATCCAGTCGCTGACTCTTTAACTTAATCAGCAACTAAAATCGCTAGTCAAGACCATGGATATAGAAAGGCACTGAAGGGTGTTGATACTTCTCTTGCAAGGTTCCGATTCGGTAAGTACGTTCTCCAGTCTACGTCTATCGGGCCCTGACTACCCAACTCTTAGATTACATTGACCTCTTCTTGATCCACGATCCATTATCTGGAAAGCAAAAGAGGCTAGAGACTTACAAAGCCCTCCTCGAGGCCAAAGCAGCGGGGAAGATTAAATCGGTCGGCGTCTCCAACTAGTGCGTTGTACTCGAAAGCTTGAAGGCTTAATGAGGATGTCGTCGTTGAGCTGACCATGCAAACCTTTTCACAGTGGGGTGCACCATCTGGAAGAGCTTAAGGCTGCTGGCTACGAGAAGCCCTCAATCAATCAAATCGAGGTGGGAGTTAGCCTCTCCTTAGAATCTGAGCTTGGCGCCCACTGACCGCCCGCAGGTGCACCCATTTTGTCAGCAGAGGGCTATTGTAGAGTACTGCAAGAGGAATGACATAATTGTTGAAGCATACTGCCCTTTGATTCGAGGCGATGTGAGCAACCCCGTTCTCCAAGAGCTAGCGGCCAAGGTAACGTCTCCTACCCTTCATGGCCTCGTCGCGTAGTTGCTAACCCAATCCAACCACAGCATAAACGAGATCCTGGTCAAATCCTTCTACGGTGGTCGTTGCAGAAAGGGTACCGTCCGTACTTTGAAGGTCCAATGACATGTGCTCATACTCGACTCTTGAACAGTTATGTTCCTCTCCCGAAGAGTGCAACTCCTTCCAGAATTGTCTCCAACGCAAACCTGTACGATTTTGTACTCACTGAAGAAGAGATGGCAAAGCTGGATGCGTTAGACAAGGGCGACGACGGTGCGGTCAGTTGGAACCCTGTGAACGCACCATGAGTGAAGCGCCCTCAGTGCTGGAAATTTCTCGTACGAAATGGCGCTTTAGATTTTTATGCTTGTTTGTTGTACATTGTCAGAAATAGGACTTCTACCATGGAACCAGTTAACCTGAAAGGTAAAGGTTCATAGAACGCTTGCAAATTCCTTCGCCGTACCCTCGACTTGTTCCTCATGCACACTCTCCAACCCCACGCCTCTCAGTATCTTGCCCACTGTCTCGTACTTGACCGCCTCCAACTCACTTTCACTCTTCACCAACAGCATGCCCGCAAACCCAAGAGCATTGACCGGGAGCTGTTCGCCAGTCTTCTCTAGCAGATGCGTCTCAAACTTGCGAGGAATGAGGTGCATGTGCTCCAGTGTGATGATAACGTTGTAGGAGGGCCGTCCAGGAGGATAGTCCGGGTCGTGACGGACAGTGGAGATGCATAGATCCAGTAGCTGGAGGAAGACGTCGGATAATACTCTCTCGAGGTCTTCTGCAGAGAAGGTGTCAATATGGGAGGGGAAGCGGAACGAATGGCTCGCGTATGGGAGGCTGGTGAGGGAGAACGGCCGTGCTAGAAAGTCAAAAAATGCAAATGCGAAGCAACCAAGTCAGGAAGGCGGATCGGGTGAGTGGTCGAAAGAACGTACTCGGCTGTTCTAGCTGTATTCTCCTAGCTAGAGTCTCGATCGGGGGACTGGACGGAGATTCGGTTGGGAGAAATTGGACATGCTTGTGAGGTTGACTTGCGCCGCTGTTTTCGCCACCTGCATGATATCGCGTCTATCATTTGGAGCAGACAAGGCGGAAGGAGGAGCGTACAATTGTAGAAGGCGAAGAAATTCCTCCCAGATCGCTTAGCGGCGACCAAAAGCGAGTAGGTTTGAACGAGCTCGGGGGGCAACAGGGGCGAAGCCTGTGATCGAAACTCTAAAAGAGATTGGAGTCATCGTCAGGAAGCCGCCTCCCGGAGAAAAAAAGGAGGAGCAGTTATGTAGTACCTTTGGGTACCAAGAGAAAGTGGTGCGGGACCACAGAAAATTTGTTCAGCTAGTGGAGCAATTGAGTTGAGAAATGTATGGATTCATTTCATGAAAACTTACAAGGATCACAAACTCCTCCTCTGTAAGCTCATCCCTGAGATCGCCAACATGCAACTGCGGATTGTATGGAGGCGCGAAGGGATCGATCTTTGTACTATCTGCAGCTGCCTCACTTGCGGTCGTGTCAACCTCGAACCGAGGGGATGGAAGGTTGGGCTTCTTCTGTAACGCTGGGCACAACGTTATCTCGAACTACATTTGAGCCGGTTGTTAGAACGACGAACTCTATGACAGCGAACATAACACGCGTACGTCGATATCGAGCTCATTGTGTTTCTCAATAGTGGAGGGGAAGTAGAAGAGATCGCCGGATTTCAAGGCACTCTCGTAAGCTCCTGGGACCTTTTTGATAATATCGCTATGCGTCGACGCCATCGAGACACAGATGAGTCGGGGTGAAGAATGAGCGATGAGGAGGAAATTTATAGAACTCAAGAAGGGCGAGAGTGAACTGGAATCGGTGTGGCCGGGTTCACGCAATCCCAGGACGAGTTGAGGATCAACCGAATATGTATAGCCTCCGCAACATACTCAGGCAACTCAAGCAACGGTCATAACAACTGCGTCCGTCTTATAGTACAGTGGGATAAGTAGAAAATGTACAGGAGGCGATGGACCCTTGTAAATGTATTGGCCGAAAGGACTGTCCTCGTAGAAAAAAAGATGGTGCATGGTTTTAATCAAGAGAGGGTGAACGATAAAGGAATGGTAAGGCCAGCCTTAGTGGAAGGGTAATAGTTTGCTTTGGTTCTTCCCTTTCATTGCGGGAGAAAAGAAGGTAGGGTTGGGGAAGGACTACCGAGGAAGCGTCACCGAGCGATGGTAGCACTCGCTGGGCGACTAGGCGTCCCCTCCCTTCCCTCTATTCTCTTTCGCTTGCTCCATAATTTCTCCACGAGCAACAGCTCTCCAGTAGCAGATTGCAGCTATAAAGGACCAGATTGCAGCGTTCGTCCCCTTTGATGGCACAATTGAATTAAGAAAATGGATCCGTTATTGATGGGGATGAACTCACCTGATAGTAAAGGATATTGACGAAAACTTGGAACAGGAGGAGAACAATCCGAATGACTAAACTTCGATATATGGCATACTCTTTAATTATTGGCAGGGGATGTTCCATAGCCAGCATGATGAATCCCAAGATCATGGCAACGATTTGCACCAGTGGAATCTTGACAATGATGGCGACAAATGGTGCGGCGCTGTTTGGGGCTCTATTACCGTGCCGTAAGTTTACATTCACAGGTTCGTCGCAGAGGATACAACGTACTGCATTCCTCCAGGGTCGCGCAATGTACCACCCACAAAGTCGAAAAAGTATTTACGGTAGAAGAGGCCCCAGAATCCTGCCCAAACGGCATCTGAGGAGAGGTGCAAAACGGACGGTCAGCGCCCTTGCTACGATGACAGGATAGACGCAGATACTTACAGACACTGGCCGTAATAGAGACGAAGCGCGCGTAGGTATGCCAGACCAAATTGCCCATGATGCCTTGAAGTTGGTTGAAAGGAAGTACTACTGGTCGAATGAAAGCTTGAGCGTGGAGACTAGATGAGCACTGCTCGGAGAGACGTTGCGATTGAAGTCGAGGAAATGCGACAAGAAAGAGTAGTTCAAAAGCAAGACCAGCGAGAGCTCAGCTCCCTGAAGAATGTAGAAGAGAAAGAAAAGAAAGCAGAAGAAAATCCCACAGGACAGCGACGGTAACGAACAGGGACCAGAACGAGGGCGGAGACCATTTTCATTCTCTGGCCCGCGTCGGAGCTCCAATTTTCCACAAAGCCATCTCGATCTGATCACACTTTGAGACAAGCCCTGTTGCCATCGTTGCGCAGCTGCTGACATCCGTAGAAACCCTGACATGGCTGTCTCAGGCAAAGAGCGAAGAACCGTGTGCTTGGAAATCCATGTATGTACCGGACACTGTTTCGAATAATAGTCCTTGATTGTCCTTTGTAAAATAGATAAAGTCCATTCGCTGTTAGATGTAATCCGGCTGTCTTATCGGCCTCCGTGGTGACGCATGGGGGCTAATCTGCTAGATGTATCATCACTGAATGTCCCCACTGTATAGATCTGTCGACGGGGCGTACCAAACTCTGGGATGCAACCGACTCTGGTTGTCTCATCACCCTTCGTGGTGACGCTTGTGGGCTGAGCTGTTACCACGAATTAACTGAATATCCCGCGACCTGGATGGTTTTGTCATGGCGTACCAAGCTCTGGGAAGCAGCCGACTCTGGCTGTCTCATCGGCCTTCGTGGTGACCCTCGGGGACAGGGCTTTATCACCAATAGTTAGACAAAATATGTACGGATCTTTTGACAAATCGTACCAAGCTCTGAGATGCAGCCGGCTCTGGCTGTCTCATCGGCCATCCTGGTGATCCTTGAGGGCTGACCTGTTGTCATCATTGATTAAGTACTGCCCTCAATGTACGGATCATTTGACGACGCGCACCAAGCTCTGAGATGCAACCGACATTGAAGGTGAGTGAGAGGGGACCGGTACTCTCGGGATTCGTGGTGTACTACCAAGACTCCTGAAAGCCTTAACAGGCATGGTCCTCGTTCCAGCGGGCTTCATCAAAGGACTTCCCGATGACGCAGAGGTGAAGCTCATCCTGCTAGACCCGCTTTCCGGACTGCCGTAGTAACTTGGCGCTATCGAGTGTCGAATTCTGTCTGCGAATCGGGAGCGCGCTGGAGGAGGGAAAACAAAGACAGAGTTTTCCATAGGTGCAGAGAGAGGCCCTGAAATCATACCAGCCTCCACCCTCTTCGGTTCGTGTTGCATTGGCAAGTCGGGGGAGATGGGAGAATTTGAGCGACGGAGCCCAAGGCTCCCCAAAGGACGTCCTTGACGTCTTCGATGCCACCGCCACGCAAAAAAACACAAGGCAAGGCAAGCAAGTAGCCCGATGACGCCTCCAACGATAGCACCGGCGAGGACTCCTTTAGATATCCGAGTGTCGTTGCCAGAAGTCGACGATCCTACTGAGGTCCCTGATGGAGTCGGTGTAGATGTTGTTCTATTGGAGGTTGGTGAGGCGGGGGTGAAGAGCCCTGAGTATACAGTTATGGAGTCAAGGTCAATGAACGGGGCGTCGGGAGAAGGTGAGTCTGGAGCGAGGCTGAATGTGTGTCTCCCTGGGCCAAGGCCATTTCGATAATACTGGAAGAACAAATATCAACGTCTTGATGGCAGGGCGGAGTGAATCAACGTACGAGCAGCGTGCGGGGGCGGAGTAGATTTACACGTCCATTCGAGCCGCCAATCAGGACGGATGAATCGTCATCAAGTGAGGCTTTCATATTAGCATGGTCTGGGGACACTGTCCCATAAACTGCGATCGCCTCTCCCCAGAACTGCATCGACACCACCGCCTCCGGCCTTTGACTGAAGCTAGAGGAGGATACATCAGCCCAAGTCAACACTAGAACGGGGATACAAACTGGATGGTCCCGTCTTGGAATATTGGGAGCCGGTTCACCCCCCAAGCAGACTGTGAAGGTAAGTACGACATGACTGGGTCCATATCATCATAGACCTTGGTTTCTAGCTCATCACTGGTTATGACATCAGTCAAATTGCTACGCTTGTGAGCGAAGAGATGCTTACCCAGCAAGACCAACAGCGTCGACAATGACGAAGGAATCAATGTCTATCGGTAAACCACCGATGTTTTCAACCACTGCTCGATGTCTACCGGGCTGAAGACCTGATACCGTCCCCAAAGTCTGCTGTGTGGTATTTGCAGAGGCCGCCGCAGTGCTCTGAACCAGTGTGTTCCCATCAACAGATATAGCAAAGCTTCCATAGCTGGTGCGCCGACCCCCGAGAACGGTAAGGCCAGTACCTGAGACGCCTTAGAGAGGATGTCGGGCAGATTGAGAGAAGCAATGTACCAAAAAAGTCAATCGTAGCTTTGGCCCCTTGAGCGGAGGTGCTATGATAAGACTGCCCAGAGTAGGACTTGTGGACGTTAGAGCAGAGTGGCCGGATTTGTAGATTACCAGCTGGCACAGCTCACAGGAAGGAGAGGGTCGGCCTGCGACGAGTCTGCCCAGTCACCAGCTGGCTCATATATGACAAGAGGCGAGCAGTCTTCAACTAAAGAAAGAGGGTCTATTGGCGAGCCTGACTTGAAAGAAAGACGACGTACCAGTCAAGCTGAATGATGCCATCGAGGAAGTGAACGAAGAGGATTTCAAGGTTTCATAAAGGAGGAAGAGAGTAAAGGCAAACCAGGCGGTTTGGGGAGAAGAAGGAGCCAGAAAGGCAGCAGAAGATTGGCATGGGTAAGAAATAGCAGTCAACCAAGTCACATCCAGTACCCAGCCGCTCATCAGGCCAACTGCTGGGTCAATGACATTGAACCGCCTCTTCTAACGCCATGACGCATGTTATTTTGACACCGAGGCATGATGCTTGCCCAGTTTCTAGACAGATGCATGATGAAGAAGGAGCGATAGACAGTGCAGTGGCCTGGAGGTAGTTACAATCAACATTCCGGAGGCCTTCTTCCCATGTCGGTAGGTGGTAGATACAAGCGGGGATATCAGGATTCAGGCGCTTGATATCACAGGCGAGATGTACAGGAGATAAAGAAGAGATCGTCGACTCGATGAATGTGGTGGTTCCAGGACAAAGCAGAAGTGAATAACATTAAAACAAAGATGATAGCCGCTCGCTTGCCGGCAGTGCAACCTCGATCTGAAAGGGAAAACAATGCAAAAGGGGAAATAAAAAATAAGGGTAAATAGGAGGGCCAACTGCATTTGCTGTGTCCACATCTTCTTTCTTCATTTCTTCTACTCACCTGCAGTCATGCCGCCGAAGAAAGCGAAAACAGCCCCCAAGACAACGGCTCTGACTCGTACTGGGCCCAAGGAGGTCATTGCTCACCCCTCGAGGGGGCCCAAGCGCAAGGATTATGTCGAAAAACCGACTACGACGCGTGCTCTCGTGTTGAGGAACGGTAAACACGGGGCCATGGGCACCGGAGAGGTCTTTATGCTCAACAAGATCACTGGTAAAGAGAAGCTCGACCTGTTGGCAGGTAAGACGAGTGGCTTGGCTGTCTTTTTAGCATCGAGATTGACGCCCGCCTTAGAGGATATCATGGAAAAGATGAGACAGGCGGTTTTAACTCCATTCCGCCTCGAGCAGTGCTTGAAGATCGCTGCCGCTAAGCACTCTGGTTCGTGTCTGTTCTTGCATCTGCACATCGGCGTCCGGCTCATGTAATCTATGTGCAGAATTTGTCGATCAAATTCTGGAGCTCAGGGACCCTAATTTGTTCCGTCATATCATTGAGCGAGATCTCTCGGACAATAGTCCCAATGGCCCAGACATTCGCCGCAACGCTACCAATGTCGCGAAGATCGTCGGAAACAAGGTTCACAACACGTACATGGTTGCGTCTGCGTACAAGCTTATCGCCGAGACTTTCCAAAGTTTGGGCGAGGGCGGCATTACAGACACCAACATCAAGCTGAAGCTCAAGAGTGACACAGAAGTTCGCCAGCGTTTCTTGGCTTTGTACGATATGGTCAAGGAGTTGGTTAAGATCTTCCATACCCGCGTTTCCGTTCTGGCCACGACGAGCCGTAGGTCTTTGTACTCCCACCATCTCTTCAATATCTCACTCGCGCACCTCTATGATTTATACGATTGACAGCTCACTATTCTGTGTACTTCAAGAGTCGACCCGCGGAATACACCAAGCCAGGTCAAGTGCCGGAACTTGGCTTTGGCTTGGATGACAAGAACGTCCGAAATGTGACCAGGTCTTTCGTAGATTGCATCGTCATTGAATTAGTGTTGCCGAATTCGAGGTTCCCCGAGGCAGTTCTATACCAGGTGTTACAAGACGCCCTGCAAGAGTCACCCAATCAAGCAAGGAGGTTCACCGCACCGTTGTATGAAGCCCTTGGAGATCTTTCAGTTCGTGATCAACTAGTGAAGCCTCTCGTCTCGCTCCTCATAATCTTTTTTCGCATTTCAGGATGCCGTCCAGTTACAATCTCTAATCGAGTCCGCGCTCTTGGGACCTCATGAGAAAGAATGGAGAGCTGAACCGCGTGACCGTCCCGAAGAGTTTGAGAAATGGCTTGACGCAGTGTTTTTCTCGGACAAGGCGACTAGCAAAATCGACAACTGGAAAGACCGTATTTTTCCGCTTGTAAGCACCAGAAAACCAGACGTATTGGGCCACCTTTGGAACGCCCTCAATATCGTGCGTGTTCTTCTCTTTTTCGGTGAATTTTCGTTGCTCAAAGGGTGGCGTGCAGAACGCCAAGAGCTACTCGGGTGTCGATCTGGACACCTTGTGGCAACTTACCGACGCCTTCGGGGGCTCTCCTCAATGGACTGCAATGTACATCCCCAGCGTGCGCGAGGAAGACGAAGACGATGAGGACCGCCCTGCGAGGCTCACGACTGGCCGGAGGAAACCTTTTGCTATCACAGCCGGGGGTGGCTACGAGTCTGACGACTCCATGCCCGCTCTGCAGTCCATCTCCAACAGCTCTGAGGAGTATCCAAGCAGTGAAGAGGAGGAAGAGGAGGATGAGGCATCTGAGGACGAGGGTTACGACGAAGAGGAGGAAGACAATCTTCGAGAGCTTCTCCGTGAAGCGATGGACGCTGCCCATGAAGTGGATTGGTACGAAAATACGAAAGGGGCAGCTCCAGCTGGTATCGATCCCCTCAAGCCAGATGAGAAGAAGGGCAACCCCTTCCTGAACCTACTTGGGTCCTTGCGAGGTCAGTCGCGACCATTCCATTTCTTGGAACATTGATCCATCTATCTTTAGGTCGGTTCATGAAGACTGACCCCAAGCTCAAGCCTCAGGCCCGTACTGAGCCGCGTAGCCGTGGAAGCTTCAGAGCAACCCCGAGTGGTGCCCCAAAGACAGTGCCTGCAGGTGGGCCCCCCAAACCAAAGCAGACTTCTGCTCAAGGTAAACCTGCAGGGCTCGATCCTCTGTACGTACTAAGTGCTGAGACCTCCACTTTCGTTAGGTACTGGCAGCCAGAAGACGACCATGGAAGAGGTTGAGGATGAGGAGGCGGATGGCGGTCAGATTGGTGATACAACTGGAACCAAGAAGAAGAAGAAAAAGAAGGCCAACAAGAAGAAGAAGTCTACTGCTCCTGGCGAAGCCCCATCCAGCCCGATCTTGGCACCAGCAAGCCCGCCATCCGCTCCTGCTACCCCCAAGAAAGTCGCCGCGCCACCCGCTACTCCCAGGTCTCCAACTGCCGCTTCCGCTTCCGCTTCAACTCTCCACATCCCCATTGGAGAAACCCAAGCTCAGTCGGGTCACTCGTACAAGAAGCAGCTCGAGAGCGACTTCCAGCAGAAGGCCAAAGTCAAGTCTCGCCCTGACCATGCCTCCCTCTTTTCCAACGACGAAGGCAAGAGCAAGGGAATGAACTTTTTCTCCAAGATAACGAGAGGCTTCAAGAAAGAGGCGCCAGAGGAACCCGAAAGTAACAAAAACGCGAAGTATACCTGGTTCTCTCGTCTGAGCAAGAAGGCTACCGATTCTATGCATCAACTTCTGCGCACTGGAGAGGAGGCTGGAAAGCAGCCCGCTCCTATGAAATGGGATACTTTTGTGAAGGTACTTGTGATGTTTGTGAAGTGAAGTCATGCTGACCATCGGTGTTCCGATAGCTTATGCGAGAGATGGGCTTCCAGTACGACCCTAGCACTGCTGGTTCTAGCGTTCGCTTCGACCCTCCCGATTCTCGTGATTCTGTACGTGTTCTTGGTTGTTATCTCGGAACGGCGACTGAACTAATGCGCTAACCACATCAAGCCTATAACCATCCACAAGCGTAAGTGCTTGATTCATGTGTTTACTAGGTCCTGCTCTTTACTGACTTGACGCATATCACAGCTCACCCTGACTCTACTTTGGGCCCCATCAAATTGGCTCAGATCGGAAAGAGGTTGAAGCGTTACTATGGTTGGAACGAGGAGGATTTCATCAGGCAAACCCGCGAAGCTACAGAAACTGAAGCTTTCAACTAAGTAATAACAACGCAAAAGCACCAGCAGCTCTTCTTGTGATCCCTTTTTGAACATTGATTTCGTTGAAGCGATTGTTGACCCTCTCGCGGGTCCCGCACGAATTGAAAGTATTGTACCTTGGCTCCAATCATGTAAAACAATGAATGAAAATGAAATGCAACTGTGATTCGAAATATATCGAAAGAAGTTTATGGGATGTTCGTAAGCCCTGCGAGGCTATGAATCCTCCATAACGAAGACAACTGTTCCATCTATCAGGTCGAAATCATTGCAGTGTTAGTGATGGTTTCCGTTAGTGTTCAACGTGGTCTCTTGGAGGGGTAAACTCACAAGCTGCTGGAAGCCATCTTCACGGACGACCTCAGCCACGACGCTCTCAAGGGCCTGGTTGGACAAGTCATAAAGTCCGGTAGTCTCACGTAGCGAGGCCAGAATCGCGCTCGCGGCATCGGCCTGTGAAGTGGACTGACTCGATGATGATGAAGATGCGATTTTTTGGGGCCCCGAGCTACCATGCTCCGAAGGCGGTAATGGAGACGAAGGAGGGAGCTGAGAAGAAGAGTACTGTTGCATTGGCTGATGATGGTGAAGATGAACAGGGATTTCTGGCATGTCGTTAGTCGGTCGGGGTAGTCGGTTTCCAGGGATGAAAGCAGGAGGTCCCATAAGTTGAGATGTCCGAGTCGCAGCAGCGGATTTCGTTAGGGAAGCTGGTGGTTCATTCAACTGTTTATCACCAGTTATGGTTGCAAACGGTGCAGCATCAAAGGAGATCAGATGATGAGAGATATCAGGGCTGGCGTCAAATGCAGATGCAGGATCGGAAGACACAGTTGGTTGAAAGAAGTCTTGGTTGCGAGGATAACCGGATTTCTCTGCGGGGTTGGCCTGGAAGCTAGTAGTAGACGAAGTTGGATTTACGACTACTTTGTGCTGGGCTGTGCTTGCAGTTCTGGATGTCATTGCCGGAGACAGAGGCAAGGTGAAGTCGGCCTTCGTTGCCGCGCTATTCAGCACAGTGCCCTGGCCAACTGTTGCAGCCTTGCAAGGACAGACCGCCCGAATAGCATGAGTGAATTCAGAGGCGTCGTTCGTAGAGAGAAAATTGATTTGGATGCGGTTATAAACCTTAATCGAGACCAGAAGAGAAGTGTGAGGGGAGGTTCAATCTTAGATGAGAGTTGTCACTCACGGGTTGCGCTGCATCGTTCTTGGAGCATAGATACCTGATTCCGACGAGGGTATCACGGCAAATCGCTTTTATGGGGAGGCCTTCGCCGTTCTTCTTCTTGGGCATGTTTTTCTGAATGGCTGAGAAGGAGAAGAGATCCAAGTCCTCCTAAATGGCGGTATAAGTCGCATACAATCCAGTATAGTAGCCAGAGTACGACGTGCAAAGATGACCGGAGGTTGCGAAACAGCAGAGATATTTTCTTCGCCTCCTTCGCCGTTAATATACCAGAGAACTCGCATCCTGAGAGACTCCAGGTCGCCTTTGTGAGATTTCGTTTTGTCCAGGACAACATATAGAGCTGGGTTGGAGAAATGCTGCCAGTCAGGTCCTTGAGATTGCGATCTATTTGTCTTTGGATAAGCTCTGGAGTATTTTTCCAACAAGAATTTCGAGGTGGCAGTTGTTGAATGGCTCATGATTCAGACCAGGTGGTGGTACGGGATGAAGCGATGATCGAGGTTTCTCACTATCACACTTTGGCACTAGACTCTCACTGAGCAAGCCAAGCGATTCCGGAATGACAGCACTCAGCTGCATCAGCTATAGCTTCGAGAGGTAAGGAACCTCGTTCGAGCGTAACAACCATGTGGACCCATGAGTCTTTATCTCAGAGATCTTCATGGAGGCGGACGTCTAGGACAAATAAATATCCAGTCGGCGCCAGCTTCCCCGAGTCTTCACGCTGAACTCCCATCATGACTTGCCTCTATCTCTGTGTCGACTGCGGTGGTACGAAGACAGCTGCAGCAGTCTCAGACCAACACGGCAACGTCGTTGGACGAGGGACAGGGGGACCGTCCAATATCACCTACCTCACCGTCGACGAATTCATCACTTCAGTCAGAATGGCTATCCTGGCTGCTCTGAAGGACGCCAGGCGTGACATCGTAGAACTTCCCGTCCCTCGAGAGACGGAGTCTCTTTTCTCAGCGGCTTGGTTTGGTGTGTCTGGCGCAGATTCGCCGGCTGCCATTGCCAAAGTCACTCCCGCTATCTCTGCCCTGCTCACCATTCCTGTCGGTCCAGATCTCGTTGTCGCGAATGATACGCATCTGCTCGCAGCACCCGTCCGCATGTACCCTTCAATCAACCACGCGATTGCGGTTATCGCTGGAACTGGGTCTATAACCGTAAGCTTCAAGCAGGAGGAAGGAAAGATCAAAGAATTGGGTCGTGTGGGGGGCTGGGGGTGGATTCTAGGGGACGAAGGCGGAGGGTACGACGTTGGAAGGGAAGCTTTGCGACAACTCCTAATGGAAGAGGATCTTGCATCGGTCCTTGGACGCCCGGCTCCACCATCCAAACTGAGGGACCGGATCCTAACCAAGTTCAATGTTCCAACGGTCATGGAAATCTTGGGGGAAGTTTATCATGCCGATCCTATGGGGGAAATTACGACGCATGACCTTCGCTCGCTTTCTCGCGAGAAGAGAATATCGTCGCTACCCCCACTCGTATTTGTGGCAGCCTTTGAAGAGGACGATTGGTTGGCGAAGAGAATCCTGCAGGCGTCTGCCAAGCAACTAGCCGACCAAGTCGCACTGCACCTCAGAAGTGGGGATGGAGCGGCCACGCATGGCGTAAGGGCCCAGGATGCTGTCATCTCCTTTGGGGGCTCTCTGGTTGGGAACGCGAAATACCGCCAAATTATTCTCGATCTGCTTGGAGAACGCGGGCACAGTTTCTTTCAGGTTCATTTCATTGACGATGCAGCTGCTGTGGGGGCGACCGGACTCGCTAGCTCCTACAAGCCTTCTCCGGTTTAACGATATCACTTCACTCGACACGACGATGTATACCAGAATACGTTAAACAGTATCGGTTCGTTGACTGAAAGTCACGTCCACCACGTGGATTGGATGTGCATGATCGAGAAATTGGTGAGTTGACGAATTCCTCAGCGCGTCATAGCCTCGCACAGGGGATGCTCTCCACCATACAGCGTCCTTTCTCCAATCCCGCCCTTCAAACCTGGTATTCACGGTAGATTGCAGCTCAAGAACCTTCAGGATCTCACTCTGATGTCTCCACTTTCGCGAGCGTGGCACCTCTGTTTGGCGGCGTATATTGTTGCGTCCGTTCTCTACACTACCACCTTCTTGATCGGCCACCTCTTTGGAGCGCCATTGAAGAGTCTGTTCGGTTTTTCTTCGTCGTCAGGGCCCCCCATACGAGTGGCGAAGGAAACCTGGGAACTTTCTCCTACAGCGGGCAACCCACCTTTCAGCAGCAACCATGTCGAACTCGACCATCCAGTCAGCTCTAGCTTAGATTCTCATGTTCTCGGCCTGAACTTGTGGCAAGGATCGAATGCCACCGTCCAGCTACCAAACTCTGACTCTAGGCGAACCCTATCTATGGACGAGGATCTGGTTTTCTCCAAGGCGTTTGCAGTTTCTATGCGGCCTAGCAAAATCATACCCTATTACTTCAAGGCATCAGGACCCTTTGGTCAAAACGAAGTCACGGTGACGAGTATCATTACGAGCGATCGCCTGGACGTTTTCACTCGCCTTGTCGAGAAGTATAAAGGTGCGACGGTTATCTTCAGCATTTCTTTATGGAACTCGAACTGAAAGCGGTCCCAGGTCCGATGTCGGTCACGTTCCACGTCAAGAACATAACGGGAGATGTTCCTCGTACTCTGGAAAGGCTTCGAACCATTTACACATCTACAGAGCTCATGTCTCGATTCGTTGATGTGCACCTTGTCATTGACTCTTTCGACAGGCAGTTCAATACTTGGCGAAACATAGCGAGACTCTTTGCCCGGACCGATTATATCCTGATGCTAGACGTCGATTTCTATTTGTGCACCGATTTTCGAACGGCACTCCAAAAAAACCCCTGGATCATGCGACAACTTGCGACTGGGCAGGCCGCCGTCGTGATCCCGGCATTCGAATACACCAACTTTGAAGAAGGAAAGGACTATTCAAAGTTTCCGACAACGAAAGCGGTCCGTTTTCCCGGATGTGATAACCACGTTTCTCCGAGCTGACGACGGTTGCACTTCCCGTGCTTCATACGCTGTTTTCCCTCACAGGAATTGCTCAAGTTGGTCAGGAGAGGGAAGGTTAACGTGTTTCACTGGGGGTGGAAACCTGGGCACAACAGCACAGACTACCCCAGATTTTATTCTGCTTCACCAGATGAGGTCTACCTTGTCACGGGGTACCAATCGGCCTACGAACCATACGTTATCTTCAAGAAAAACGGACCGCCTTGGTGAGTGATCATCTCCCGCGTATGCTGTTCCTCCCGACTAACGCTCTTATCTAGGTGTGAAGAACGTTTCGTTGGGTATGGCGGGAATAAGGCGGCCTGCCTCTTCGAGATGTATCTCTCTGGCGTCGAGTACTACGTATTGGCGGACCATTTTCTCATCCACCAAAATCATTTGTACGAAGAAACCGCTCGACGATCTGAGGTATTTGAGCATTAACTCTTGTTCGCTTGCCGTCGCTCTGACCGAGTCTTTCTCTACCGTCCTCAGCGGAAGTATAATCGCAAGATATACTCTGGCTTCAAGGAGGAAGTTTGCTTCAGGTCCGTCCGCCCCGAATCACCGTTTCTCGTTGTCTTCGACACTGTGCGTGACACTTCTTTCCTTGCAGGTATCTGAGAAGCTATCGGGATACGGGCCTTCTGAACACGACTCGAGCGAGGAATGCCATTGCAGAATGCAAGAAGCTAAAGCCGATCAGAATTGCCGCACCAGAGGTAAGGATATTTCCCGATAGACTGTAGCTTTCAACTTCATTTGTGTGTTGACAAGTTGCCGATGTAGCTGCTAGGCGATTAAAGACCGTGCACTTGGTTTGCTTTGGATCCGGCATCGGAGTATGGGTTATCTGATCACTTGACCGAAGTCAAGGTGAAGTTGCGGGTGGAGACGTTCTGACGTTCTTCTGGAGGGCATGTGAAGGTAAAAGAACCATCTGGTTATCTATCTTGGTGTTACTGGAGCTATCTTGTGTTCATTATAATTAAATAATTGTTTCCTTTCGAGCTTTGAAGAGGTAGACGGTGTCCTGTAATGGGATATTGCAACCCAGATCTATTCAACCTGCCAGCCAGCTTGACGGGTCTCTAGTACAAGATCAAAGTAGTATCTCCGACCCTTGATATCTGTTGACCGGTTATCTTGGCTGTCACTGTATGGAGAAGATAGCTCTTCCTCGTGGCCCTTTGTGGCAGCCAAGTTGGCCCTTCAGGTATAATCCTGACGGAAGTGTATGTGAATGTGGCCGGCGCCCGAAGACAGTCCAGACAGTGTCTTTTAATCGGCATGAAGTTGTGACCAGCCCAAGCTCTCAAGATCTCAAGGTCGAAATTCATTTCCGGTCGCGTATGTTCGGGCAGAGGGCTCGCTGGCGTCATTGAAGCGACCATTTAACCATTAATTACGAAGTAGGTGTACGGAGCCATTAAGGCCGGATGGTCCGAGTTGCAAGGGGGTTTGGGTTGAACACGATGCATGGAGAGAAATTGCTCCGAACGGAGTTGAAGTGGCCGGGGAAGAGGAATATGCCCCTATGTGTGCCCTTCTTCGTCCAGTGTTGGTCCTTACCCGCCTGATGCCCCCTCCGCCTCGTGACACTGCAATATGTATAAATTGCTTATCCGCAAAACTACTTAAATTCGCCACACTCGTCCGTCACACTCCAGCTCTTTTCCCCCTGCTCCTCAAATGTCTACTCGCCCGAGAATACTCATCTGCAGTCAGTCCCGGCGTTTGCCTTCGAGTCCCATTTATTGACCCCACTGCTACAGGCACCATCGTGTGGGCTCACGACGACGTCAAGGCGCTTCTCGGGAGTATCGCGGACGTGGTGGTACGTACGTCTTTGACCTCTCCCGACCGTCGCACTGACTCGGCCCCGCATCCTCGCTATCTAGTACGACGACGCGCCAAACCGCAAGGCCTTCTTAGCCGAGTTCAAGTCCGGAGGAAAGTACGATGGCACGATTGGAATTTACAGGGAGAACGAATCCGCCAAAAAGCTCGGTGTCTTCGACAAGGAGCTGATTGATGGATTGCCTTCTTCAGTCAAGTGGATTGCACATAACGGGGCGGGTTACGATCCCGTCGACGTGCGCGCGTGTATTGCTAAAGGTGAGGGTTCTTTCGGCGACTGCGTCACTCAGCGTTGACAACCGTCCGTCGACGGTAGGTATATACCTCTCGAATACGCCTGGAGCCGTCGATGATGCGACCGCGACCACTGCGCTATATCTGCTCGTCTCGACCCTGCGACAATATTCGCTCGCCGAGAGATCATTACGCTCGTTGAAATGGAAACCGGCTGGTATCAACACACATGCGCATGACGTTACTGGTCGAACGTTGGGCATCCTCGGACTAGGGGGCATTGGACTGCGTCTGGCGGAATTGGTGCAATCGTTCCCAATGAGGGTGATTTACCATTCTCGAAATCGGAATCCCAAGGCACCAAGCTACTGCGAATACTTTGAGGATGTGGAGGAAATGCTTGCACAGACGGATGTGCTTAGTGTGCATGTTCCTCTTCGCCCAGATACCGTTGGCCTCGTCGGTGAAAAGTGGATCCGAGCCTTGAAACCGGGTTCCATCATCATCAACACAGCGCGTGGAAAGGTTATCGACGAAGCAGCCCTGATCAGAGCGTTGGAGGATGGTCATGTAAGTCTATCTCCTTTGTTGATCAGCCAATGCGCCGTGCGTATCGTTGATTCTTCTCGATCCTACTTTGTCTAGCTTGCGGCTGCTGGCCTGGATGTATACCCAAATGAACCCGAGGTCAACTCAAGGCTCCTCGAGTTTCCCCAGGTTACGCTATTACCGCACATGGGGACAGAGAATCAAGATTCCCAGCGGAAGATGGAGGTTCGAGCCTTATCCAATTTGAGGGACTTCTTGACCACGGGGAGGGGAAGGGATCTCGTGCAGGAATACAGTCAGCAGCACAAGGCTGCAGTTGTCCCTCCGAAGGTGATCTCGAAATTGTAGCCGTCGTCAACAGGCTTACGCTGACGCTGTTCTCCTTTGAAGAACTAAATCTTGATTTATTGCTGGTTGATACAGTACTGTAAGAGAATATGTAATGCACGATGTTTTGATTGGCTCTACTTCATTTCGACAATCCACGTTTGGTTGAAGCGAGAAGATGCAAACGCACGATGTCGTAGGTCCCAGTCTATCCCACACCCTGGTGACTTTCAGGAATGCAAATTATCAATACCCAGACCACCGCAGGGTCTGGTTCAATTTAATAGAATACAACATGTACAGTACCCAAAACAACATAGCACGGTTAAAGAAAAGAAAAACGCAGCCTGCGAAACGTCTGATGGTACAATCCACAGGACCTGGTGTGTTCACCTGCCACCACCATTGACCGAGAACTTCGCAAAAAAGAACTTCCAAAGAGTGCATCAAACGCTCCCAGGATCTTAAGAGCACCCCTCCTCAGATCTCTTATTCTTGGGCCAGGGCTGCTTGAAATCTTTGGTCCAGGTCATCAACTCTGCATTCGTGTAGGCCTCTCGGTATCTAGCCAGATATTTGAGTCGGTCTCTCCCTCGAAAAGCAACTGAGAGGCATACGTTTCGATATACTTTGCAGTAGGGAAATCTTCAGGATCGCAGGTGGTGCGGATGGCATTGGAAGGCTGATACACTCTGATCCAGTCGATGCTCATCGTAGCCGGGAAGATCAGGTCAGGATCCAAGGTACCAAACCCATGAGAAATGCCCAAGTTCGCTATGATGTACTTGAGAAAAAGTCAATACCCTTGCTTGATTATTCAAGCGCTTGGAGCAATACCATAGGTTCCTGCGAAATGGGTCGTGGCCCAATCTCAACGGCCGTGTCTGTATCAAGACCTCGCGCATAATGAGTCCACGCAAGGTTGCCATTGTTAACCCAGGTGATGTAGGCGTCGTCAAACCTTTTTTGGCAATGTTCAGAAGAGATTTCGAGAGGCACATCACAGGCGGCGACTCACCCTGGTTTGTACTCAAATCCGAAAGTTGTGAAGCACCCATCAGCCAGTTCGTAGCAAGACTGGTTGGTCCATGATAACCCGCTGACAGCCTGTTGGAAAACGCCTAAAGCAAAAAATAAGACGGTGGAAATTTCAGGCGAATCCAGGAGCGGCAAATACACACCTCCTCTGTATGAGTTTAAGACAGTCTGGCTCACGGGGTCGGGGTAAATCTTGTAGTTGTCGGAGGTATTGTGCCATCTGTACTGAGCGTTGAACGGTGCCCACTGGGACGATTGTGACACCTAAGGTAACGTAGATCAATGTTGAGGGGCCCGATAACTCGATGCATTGCTCGTGCTGGCTCACCTGGCCTTGGCCTTCCTCGATTAGAGCTTCAAGGATATCAATCTCGGGAGCAGCACGACCGACGTAGGTTCCGTCAGATCTCATAGGCCCCGGATGAGACTCTCCAGGGCAGGTGCAAGCAGCTACAGCACAATCAATGATCAGGATATTATGTGACCATGCAAATTTACGCACATAAGCGTTGCCCAGGGAGGTAGGACTATGGCAAAAATCAGGAAATGAGCTGGTGAATCAAGATGTTACATACGAGAACATTGCCGTGGTATCTGTCTCCGTTCGTTACAGCAGCGAGAGGTCTCTCTTCATTCGGGTAGGTCTGGTTTGGCAGAGTTCCAACATCACAGCTGTCGTAGCTATATGGCCACTGCAACGGAAGCTTTGAGCTTCCGCTTTCTCAAGGCAGCGAGGATGGACGTACCATTCCTTCCAGAGAGGCACCGTATCCGGCGCGGCCGAGGTTTCCTAGAGTCCATACTGCGGGCCAAAGACCTCTGCAGGTGATGTCAACGAGACGAAGCTAAGGTAAAAAAGAGCAACGTGCCCGATGGAGTTGGATCCTGGTAACCGAATAGACGCTTTAACCCGTCGTTAGCCTCTGCTGAGAATTCTCATCAATTGAGTGTACCTTCAATCAAACCGCCGGTAAAGCAGAACTTATTCCTGGATCTTCCGTCAATAGTGAATAGAGGACTGAGGCACTGGTTAGTCTCACCAAGATTGGACCTGTCAATACAATAAGAAAGTGAGAATGGGACGGAAGAAAAGTTATACTACTGACCATTCCCGATTTGTAGGACATATTGTGGTTCGTCGATGGGTCGTCCACCCTCTCAATTCTGATCTGCAGTGCGCCATCCTTGGTGGTAACTAGAAGCTCACTGAGTTCTCTATCCGAGGGTTTAGAAAGCCATAGCCACATACCTTGGCCGGGATCATACCATTCAAGGTCGAGCTAGTTAGAGCCGATCAGTCATGTCCGAAGCTCGGTTAACGCTTAGCATACCGTTCCCCAATACCACAAATCTACAGCCTCCCAATACGGGTCATCTCCAGGGTAGAAGGTGCGTCCATCGGTATTAAACTCGTCTGAGAACACGAGCACCATTTCTTCACCCGTTTCGTAGGACACTTTCGTGAGAGCTTCCTTCGGCGTGTCTCTGTCGATTAATCCATAGTTGCCAATCATATCAGGGATTTGACCGGTCGCATTGATTCCGCCAAGATTGAAACCACCCTGGTTGCTCAGAACGGGGGTCAGGAAGTGAGTTAGAACTGGGTATCCTGTGGAGCGTATTAGGTTTCCGGACCGTTGGACTAGAGAAGGTATTTACCGCCACTGTGACACACAAATATCTCTTCAGCACAAACAGAAGCTTAGAGAAGTTATCACTTACAACAGCATGAGCAGTCCGAGGGCAAGAATCATCAAGCATCCCAGATTGACGAAGCCTCGCTTAGAGAACACAGCGCCTCCTCGATCACTGAACCTATCCCTGGCTGAACTAGGGTTATGCAAATCGTCGTCGGGCTCGCGGGTCTGCATGTCGAGCGGTGTCCCCCATGTTTTCGGAGACGCTGCCAAGGAGTACTAAGCCAAGTGTAAGTTGTGGAAAAGGCGAAGAGGTTGCCAAGCTGGTATACCCCACCTTCTCGGCAATTGAGCTCTGCAGATAACGACGTCAGTCCAAGGCCGCCAAGAAGAGCTTCATTATGACATACGTTCAAGCTGCTCATAGATTCGACCCTCGCAAGTCCCGCTGCTCCTCCGACGGGCGCTCGAGAGTTGTTGCTCAACAAACTGGTCTTCGAGTTCATTGAATGATTGGTAAATTTGCGGTTCAACGACGCCATGTTCGTCGACCCCTGTGATTTACAAGATTTGAACGAATGAAAGTAAGTCGGTCAACAAAGAATGACTGTTAACACTAGGGACAAGTAACTGTCCAATTTGCCTTTGACATGTGATGTCCCGTTTACTGTCCCTATACCCGCCGCTGTCAAGCCTGGGCCTCTCGGGGCCATGCCACCCTACCCGGCTGTCCCTGTTGGCAAGGGGAACATAAAGGAATGGGATTGGACATGTATAGGGACAGTCAGAGGGACATCGCATGTCCAGGTGGCATTGGACAGCTAGTTGCCCCTAGTGTAAAGAGACTGGAGCTTTCAAGGGCGCCAGATAGCGGGCTGCCAACAAAGCCAAGACGTGGGGAGGAGAAAACAAGGCGGAAAGACCTTGTATGTACGTATAATCCTTGACAGGCGGCGCAGTGGGAACATGCATTCGGACATTGTGATGAATTCAAGTCAATTTTGGCAGTTTCATGAGCCCAACAGCGCTCAACGTGTGGGAATTCCGCCCTGGGGCGAGCGGCCTGGCCTTCAAGTTCAACTGGCCTTGCGACCGGGCTTGCAGGGTAGGAAATGATTGATGATTTCTTGATGATAGAGTGAACGAAAATCAGTACCTATAACGGGGATTGAGGGATGTGGTGTCCATTCATATCAGCAAACAAATTGTACGGGGCTCGTGACCGTGACCAACCCAAACATGGCATCATACCCCTTTGCCCGACACCACGACGCCTGTTCATCGCTCATCTCCAGAGAGCATGCGCATTGGAAACTGAGATTGAGCTCCGAGCGCCTCCTCGAGATCCGGAAGTCGGAGCAATCGGCCACGAGGTTTCCGCAAGGCAAGGCATACCTGCTTCAGGTAAAAAGCAGTCGTACCATTCCAACTACTAGTACTTGCAGACCATGGAGTTCAACCCTAGCTCAACGTTTGATCATGGAGAGAAATCTCCCGACACTGCCGTAGATGCACCCACGCGCCAAACGGTAGAAGTTGAGTTTGCGGTGGAGATGAAGAAAACGGTCGAAAGTTTGCAAGTATCGCGATGGTTTCAGGATTTGACCGGAGATCTGAGCAGTTTACTTCGTAGAATCGGGAACGCCGGCAAATTACGGTGTCAGTCTGAAGAGTTCAATAAATTGGATTCCCTACCGGTGAGTTCCAGAGACCTTGGGCAATCAGAACTTCTCGCATTTGACTTCATTCACATAGACCCATGATCCATTGACTGCCTTGGCTGAATTGCGAGAGACTCTGCGTGGACACGACGAGGAACATGTTCGCAACATGCGAAAAGTGAGGGAGGATCTACAAGAACAATTCAGGCAGCAATACGAAAAAAATATCAGGTGATCTCACCATCTCTCTCCAAACTGACGTTTTGTGTGCTAAGGTTGACAACGGCATGGTAGGGACAAGCTGAGAGAGCAAGTTCGCGCAGTGATTACTGAGCAGGTCAAGGTGCAGGTGGATGCGCAGCTGAAGGAGCACATCCCAGTGTCTTTGAGGCAACAGCTAGACGACACGAAGCAGCAGCTGAAGGAGGTGAAGATTTCCCTCCAGAACTCGTGAGTCGACTTTGAATTAGCATGGATAGGGAGGGTGACCGTCAGTATCTAGTGAAGCGCGGACAACCAATTCGGAGCTCACCGAAACGGATATATTCCGAGCACTAGCAGTGGTGTTGACGCCAGTAGGCAAGAAGAGCGACATGTATCCCCAGGATTTGTGCTCTCTTCTTGCATATGATCGTAAGCCGATGTGGTCCATCGGCACTCAGACGCAAATGTGTTGACAAAGACAGCTAGTCTGTACCACCAGAGCACTTGTCCGAGAATACGGTCTGGTGGATTCGGAAGTTTTGGAAGTGAACTTCAAGCGCTTCTTGGCTCATATCGGTACGCAGAACAGACGCCCGTTACAACGAGAGCCAGCGGCTAACGTCTTCACACGTGCACTGACAGGTATTCACGTAGACCTATTTCCTTCGCTCAACCAAGTCAACGGAGACTTGCTATCGGGACAGGCTGATAAGGCCGGAGCATGTGTTCTTAGCAGCCGCCCTGCGGAATGGAATGGAGATCGCGTATAGGGGTTAGTAATGTTTTGCCTGGTTGAGAGAGGGGATGGGGCGAATTACCTTTCCGTGGACCAGTACATTCATGTAGTTCGATGGAATGGCTTCTGTTTGAGTTTAAGGCGAGGAGTTATTCGCGTCTGGGTGTAGTCCGCTCTTGGCGCGACTTGTCCCACAATGGACAAATTCTGGCGGTCTCGAAAAAGACGATTATCGCGGCCTTTTTCCAAATTGTGTTTGTAAAGAAGCCTTGCGGGAGAAGGGGTCGATAACATAACGTGCGATTGTACCCCTTTGAGAACGTCCACTCACTCTTCACCGTTCACAGCGATGTCTGTCGCAGGTCGAATGCCCGCTGGCCCCAACGCTCCCGTCGCTTCTTCATCATCCAGATCTCCCAGCATCCACACCCTGTCGATGGCGAGCAATACCGACAGCCCAGTCGGGACCTTGAGATCGTCGAATAACTCCATCGCAGCTGGAATTGGGGAGGCGCTGGAAGCGCTTGTCAGAGCAACGAGTGCGCCACCACCGGTGACGACAAAGCCGATATTTGTTGAATGGGAAGGCCGTGTTATGGCGCTAGGGAGAAGGCGGATGACAGGACTGGGATCTGGAAAGGTAGGGGTTTGTATTTTCTTGTGTTTGCATATTGCTGAGGTCGACACGATTCAGAATGCTTTCTTGTATTTGAAAAGCAAGTTTGGGCTGTTGAGCTCTGTACGGCCCCTTTATTTGCAAGCAACTTTCTTGGGGGAGGACGGGGAATTTGTCGAGCTCGATCTCGACGCTTGGGAGGAATTGGCTCCACACATCGAAAAACTGCGTATTTTTGCATAGCTAAGATTTCGAACGCGCTTCAAGCTCGACACATGTAGTGCTGAATGCATATTTATTGTGGAATCGATGGCCTTGGGGAGTTGAGGATCCTTGGTGGTGAGCTCGATGGTTGAGACCAAAGCCAGGGAGCGATGTCGCGACGAGTCTGAGTTTACATCCGGCACGTGGTGGAGAATATTGCACCAGCAGTGGAAACTCGCTTGTCCCGCTCTTTGTCCCCAACCTCCATCTGCTTGTGAATGGCGGTGAGCACCGTCCTCGGGTCTCAGAGTAAATTACTTACTTATCGGTCTTCAGAATGAATTATCTCCTCTAGAACAGGTCCACAAAGCGTACTCGAGGCTCACTCACTCCGAACTCACACTTTTCCTCAAAGTCCGTAACCTCCCCACAGCCGGAACCCACCAGGAGCTGGTTTCCAGGCTCTGCAACCATGATCTACACCACTACCACATCCCCAATGCAGCCAGTAACATCAAGACGCCACCCAGCTCAGGCTTGTCCTTGATTCCTTGCCCAGGTTCGCAGCAGTCGCGGTCCAAGCTGAGGACGGATCTCCCAGTAGAGATCCTTGCGGACGTCATGGACCATCTGGGAGACTGGGAACTTTCCAGGGCGGTCGGCGTCCCAACCTCTTTGTCCCAGCCGTTGGAGTGGTCGCGGGCCACGAGAACCGACTGGGCTGTCCTGACAGCCGACATGCGCAAAATCCGTGAGGCCCACCCATCACTCAGCAATCCACTGACAAGCCTGGGCGCGGTGGTCGCCATCCGGTTCGGGGACGAGAACGTTCTGGAATACTTTCTCTCACAACACCTTCGTATGTTCCAGCAAGTCTTCAAAGACGACCTCATTCCCATAAAGGCCTCGCTATACGGCAGAGTCAAGGTTCTTTCGTGGTGGAAACATGTTTTCAGTCAACACCCAGACCTCATCCCACCTCCTTCCTCAAAGTCCGTAGAGGAAGCCGTCGACCAAGCCTCGCGTAGCGGCCAGATCGTCTCACTCGACTGGTGGCTCAATGACTACGGACATTCTTTCGAATACACGGAAGCAGCTCTAGAATATGCTAGTGCAAAAAATCGGATCGCCGTCCTGGAGTGGTGGCAGCACCAGAACAAATTCAGAGGCGTCCCACTCAAGATCGGCCGGGTGATGGACATGGCGAGCACGGCAGGGCATGTGGAAGTGCTCGAGTGGTGGGCGACGTCACAGCTGGAGTTCAATTATGATCGCCACGCCTTGCAACATGCAAGTTGTCACGGCAAGGTCGAAGTCCTGGAATGGTGGCTAGGAAGTGGGTTGCAGCTGCTCTTCGACCAAGAGGCGTTGACTGGGGCGACTAGGCATAACCGACCGGAGGTTCTCGAATGGTGGGATAGGTCGGGATTGCCCATCCAGTATCGGATGTGTGACATAGAGGAAGCCCTGGAAGATGCTCTTGGTGGTGGGGAGGCCGCGAGGGCATGGTGGAAGAAGAAAGGTGTGGATTTTAACGCCAACGATAAGGAGTGGATGAAGTTGCAGACACTCAATTGATGCTGCGGCTCTTCATCATCGTTTCTTCTGCTTAGGGCAACTGGTGACAGTTTTCTTGGGTTCCTTTCGCATTGTCTGCTTTTAATTTGGTCAGCTCTTTACACGTTCCGTTCCAGCACCCCAGCACCTTCCGCTATTATGTAGTTACCCCAATATTGTCAGTTCTACACCGCATTTTTCAGTCGCTATCCTTCGTTGTTAGTTCTCCTGTTGTATATTATTTTTGCAATCATGTACCTTTACCTGTCAGTTTGTGCTCCGAGCAGTCCCAGTGATCCAGTTCATCTAGAATATGCCTGGGCTCGGGTCTCATGCTAATATACGGAGCACATGCCAAAGCGTAGGCCCGTCTCTGGAATACGGGAGGTTGGCAACGCGTCGAGTCGCGCCCATTTACGCGTACACGTGACAAGAGACAGCGGACCGATCTGGCGCTGGCCGAACCACTCCGAGTTCCTCAAGCGCCAGTTTCTGGCTTCCAAGTCCAGTCCCAATGGCAAGATATGGCCTTGCCAACAGCACACGACACATAAGCGCTCGTGGTGCAAAGTCGTGTAGCAAAAAAGCTTCTCTGCGAAGAGTATTGTCAACGTCGACCTCGAATGGCAGCACTGTCATCTCACCTCGTCAGGTTCCGCTGACCTTGCTGCACAAAATCTCCAAAATAGTGCCCCAGACTTTGCAGTATGGTCCAGCCACCATGAAGGAGAAGAGAAGCCTGGACACAGGGATATGGGAGAAGACTCTGTCCAATGTGTATGAAGACCTTTCGTCTTCAACACCGCGTCCGATTCGGTTAGCCGGTAGGCATTCCATTACCGTCGAAATTTCAAGTCACCCATGAGACTGAGCTTTTATTCGTTTTCCAGTGTACGGGATTGACGAGGCATCTGCGTCTGAGGACTTTGTCGCTGCTCTCTTATCCAACCCTTTCGACACTTCTGGAGAACAATCGCAACTCTTGAGAAATCGGTGGAAGGACGTTGCTGGTGACAGCCTCACATTGTCGTACGTTCCAAGTCATGCGAATCCCTGGAATGGCTTATCCCTGACTGGCTATGAACTATGGGCAGATACGGCGCCAAGCCAGCTCAGGATAGAACTAACATTCAATTGGCATCCCCTTACCTGCAACAATTCCCTGTTCAAGTGGAAGTTGTTGAACTTCGCGCTGGACGCTCTAAATATAACAAGGGGCTCGAAGATGCCTGTCTCGCTAAACTTCTCGAAGCAGACGTCCCCATTATACTCTGCAATCCTCTCGTCACCTCAATAGAACACTTGCTCTCGACTCCCTTGCCCAGCAACACCATCCTTGTTCTTGTTTCCACCCCTTCTCAGCAGATAGACCTACAACGACTTCTCTCCAGGATACCCCAGCACTATCCCAAACCCACTATCTTTATTGCTGACCCGAAACGCGCCTCAGATGCTCTTACGCTGCTCCAGTCAAACCCTACCTCTCCCCTCGTCATCCAAGCATTCCAAGACGCCTTTAACGGGTCCAACATTTCCGCCGTGACACGGGCTCTAGAATCCACCCTTTCCCAATCTAAAGCATCTTCGCAACCGACCTCCCCGTCAGACTACCTCCGAGTCAAATTTGCACTTGACCGTTTGCATGACGCCCTCGCACACTCTACAGCCACCCTGTCAGAAATCAAATCTGCGCTGAACTCGGCTTCTCTCGACGCCAGTAGACTCAACACCTACTTTGAAGAGACCCGCACCAAATTTGAGCACTGCTTCCTCAGCCTCGGCCACCCGTCGCGTTCCTTGCCCAAACCCCAGATTAACAAAGTCGAGCAGGCTATTGCTGATGCAGAGAAGAATATCAAGCAAGTCATGGATCGATTTACTTGGTGGCGGATGCTTTGGCGTGTTGACGAAACGACTACTCTCATCGCGGGTGCCCTTCAACGATACTGGTGTGTGGAGCTCGAACGCGAGGTAAGCAAAAATATAAATAATTTAGCACGCATCTAACTGACCACCAACCAAACAATCACCTCCTACTATCTATAAATACGACAAACAGCTCTTGATCCAGACAGGAAAACTCTACGCAATACAAGCCGAGTTCGAAAAGGAGTCCTTCAAGCTCTTGTCCGACCATCCCACTCTCCAAACCAACGTCCTCCGCAATTCGTTGCTCCAACTCCAAGCCTCTCCAAAACACCAGCTCACGAATTTGACTCTCACAGCGCCTGTTGCGACTCGACGGAACCAAATCATCGAGTACCCGACTGCCCGGTTGCACTTGACTGCTCAGCGGACAGTCCTGGGCATGTCAGGCGGTATAGTTGGAGGTGCTGGAGTTGGTTGGGTTGGGTGGATGGGGTGGCTGGTAGGCAACAGCGAAAGCCTACTCGGGAGCCTCTTCGGAATGGAACCTGGAACCGCAATGGGGGTTGGCGCTCTCACCGCTGTTGCCAGCGTGCGGTGGGCCGTCGGTCGATGGGAAAGGGGGAAGAAGAAGTGGTGGCAGGATTGGCGGAGAGTGGGTGAGGGTCTCGAAAGAGATTTGAGGGTACGTTGCTGTTTTTTCATCTTCCTTGCGTTGTGTTGAGCAGGATTGCCTAACGTCCCGTCATGTAATTTCCAGACAACGATGGCTGACTGCATGCAGCGTCAAGTGGGAGAGATTCCTCTTGCGGCGTCGAAAGGCCTTGCTCAAACGGTTGCCCAGCAAGAAGATATTGTCGGAAAGCTGGAAGACGAGGTTTTACGCCTGAACACAGAGGTGAAGGAGGCGATTCAGGGAACCCCGCCCAATACAAAGTAGATTCGCCATAAAATCCTTGTCGTGCCAGTCCTCCTACTAGCTGCTCGCAATCAGATCACGGTTCGGTCGTCTTTCCTGAAGATTTGCTATCGGTGATTTCGGAACTCTTGCTACTGCTGCTGGCTGCCTGAGTGACCTGGTCCTCTTCATCGTCGCTCTCGTCCTCTCCTACGTCAAAGACTTCTTCCCGTTCATCCCAGGCATCAGGGTCCGCAAAGCGCACTGTCTTCCCTTTTCCAGACTTTGGAGGCACTAGATGAGGGCTGACAGTTGGGAGCAAGAACGCACTGCTCAGTTCCTCGTCCTCGTCCTCCGAGTACTCGGGATTGAGTGGTCGATACAACCGGTTGATCTGGGTTAAATGATGGTCAGAGCGGGGCTCCAAGAGCGAGTAGAGTATCGGTGCAATTACCTCTCTTCTATGTCGGTAGTATTTCTCGAGATGAAAGGAGACAAACAAGCCAAGTGACGAACCGCAGAGATTAGCCTACAGCACAGATCGGTTATTCGTCGGTTAGATATGAGGTAGCTCGGATATTCCTGAGCACTCACTACAACGTCAAGAATGTCGAACTGTTTGTACTGCGGATACACGGTCAGGTTCGGGCGTTACTCTGAGTAATCCAGATGAGCATACCGGTAGTAGGGACTGCACGACCTCGCTGAGGATTCCCCCACAGAAGAAGCAAGTGATTCCCGTGAAGATGAGGCTGGCCTTTCTCCAAAACCATACCCGTCGCGCACTCCTGTTTGTTGAAGGTGATGTCAGCGACGGGACAAACGGTCCTGGAAAGTCGACGACGTACTCCTCCACATCCACTATCCAGTAGAACACGGCCGTTGCAACACCGAAGCATATGAAATGAAGCATCTTGTCGTTCAACGGCAGAGATTGAGAGAAATTGGTGAATCCCAGGAACCCTAGCATGACCATAATGACGGTGGTAAACGCCACGAACCACTAGAGGTACCAAGTCAGCTTCTGGAGGTAACTTGTTCAAAGTTTTTGAGAACTGACTGGGCGGAAGCGTATTGGGAGATCATATTTTGGGATATGGACATGATGAGACTTCATTATCGACCTGGAGAGCCTGTGCAGCCATTTCTTGACTGTGGAGGGAGCCATTAGCGGAGGCAAGGTACGGATGTGGCGGTGACGACAAACGGCTAACTGATGCATCCCGTGATGGATTCCCACGCCCGCGCCCGTATAAAGCTCTCTCGATGCTCGTCCTCTTTTTTTTCTTCAGTGCGGCAGCACGGCCATCTCTTCCCCATGTTGCTCATAACTGCATCTCTCCAATTCACGTTGGATTGTCCACGCAGTCGTTCGAGTGTCAGGCCGTGTTCTGAATAAATCGGACGTCTTAGCACCCTTTTGTCCTGTCTTCCGTACCTGCTCCGGGAGATAGGATGGGTCGGTGGTTCGTACACTCTCATTGAGATACTCTTTGGTTGTCCTGTTTGTAGCCTTGAATATACGCAATCTGTGAATACCTATCGGTCGGTGTCTAGCGCCACGTCCCATCGTTGCAAATTTTCTCGACCCCGTGCCTCGCTCTCCAGAAGTACTTCTCGTGTTTGTTTCCAGCTCTATCTGAGGCGAAGCAGCTCTACATACAGTCCGTTAGCTCATCTAGTACAAGAGACAACCACCAAGACCACAAAAATAACAAAGTATCCAATACACTACATAATAACACAATTAGCAGAAATAAAGCAAGTATAGGACGCATAAGTAGTTGGAGTGTCGTTTGTATGTCCATCCTCGTCATCCAACACGCCAGCCATCGAAAGGCACAGATCGCTATGCATCTTCAAGTCCTTCATTCGCTGTCTGCAATAAGAGCGACAATCATTCTGTAGTCGCGAGTCAGAAAACACGAAAGGAGAGAAGAAAAGGGGAAAGCAAACATACCTGTACAGGTAGTAGAAGAAAGAGAGGAGGTAAAACCCAAGTTTGAAGAACGTCTCCTTTTTGTGTCCACCAAGCGTCCTGAAGATCTCCGTCGCGTCATACATATGATTGTTGTTCAAAAATCTATCAACAAAACTAGCGTAAGACATCGTTGAGGGATGGTAAAATTGAGATCAAACGTACTTGTTAACGTTCCATGCTACCAGAGGTGCGTTCAGTATAAACGCTATCCACTGCCCCGATAGTAGGAACAACAAGGTAAGGAATCCATGTGCAGCGTTTTCTGGTATCACAAACTAGGGTGCCGGAGGAGGGTCAGATGAGACCCACCACCAAACTATAGCGTTACGGAAACCACGCACCTGGTTCAGCTTATTGCACAGATCTATAGGGTTGATATAGTCGCATTCCAAATCCGAGAACATGATGATCTGTGGGCACAAAGAAGACGTCCGGTCAGTCAAACGGTATTGTCATCTACAACGGGATCAACGCACATAGAACACCATGCAGAAGAGCAGGCCTGCAGCCATTAGGACTGCGAAGAGAAAGAGCCATCCTGCTCGTTCCAAGAAATGGTGATGACATCAAGGACATTGGCATAGGTTTGCAATAGCCCGTTCAGCGAGGGTTGGGTGAAGACATCGACAAAATCCGTATAAATCATCAATTGGAAAAAGGCACGTCAAATCACCGACCCTTCGGAGTAGACCAGAGGTTACGCACCAGCACCAACCATCTTCAATCCAGTCTAAATCTTCGTTTGCAACAAGTACCTATTGGCAGCAGCAGCGCGTGTGCGATATGCCTCTCGTAGTGGTACAAAGCCGACTCCTAGATGGTGGCTGGAGGTAGGATTGGAGAGCCGACGGTCAGGACCAAACGCAGTTGCCTCCAGCGAGCTGCCAGCCTGCGCACCATGCATGGACACGATGACACGGTGACGTTGATAACACGTGGACTTTTATCTGAGTCACGTGAAGCGCGATCAGGGCGAGTT